>MU227936.1:1424096-1498930 GCA_018584345.1 Thuja plicata | reverse complement strand
ATATCTTGTGTTATGTGTTATCTATTTTCATGAATGTTTCTATTATGGTTACATACTAAAAGAATTTATGATATGATTGCATATGCATAAAGAAAGATGAACAGTTAGATAAGATAATTTACAAACTAATGATTAAGGGTTAATGGGCTAACCAAGAAAATTTTTAGAGGTATTGATTCACCCCTCCCCTCTTAGTACATCATCTCAATATAATTCCAACATCCTTATGAGTTCATCTCATTTGTTTTAAGTAACATAATATAATTGATTTGATTTTGATTATTGGATGAAGAAAAGATTGCAAATCAAACCCTAGACCAATGCCTACTTCTTGGGGAAAGAGTCAATGAAAATATGAATCCACATAAACAAAATAATGAAGATACTATAGAGTGCCTTACAAACTATATGCAGTTGAGATAGAATGCCTTACAAACTATCCTCTCATTTCCATACTACTGTATCAATTCCTCACATTTCTGATCAACCCTCTGAAATAACTTATGAAACTTAGTTCTCTCCTTGAAAGAAACTCATAAGCAATTAGACAAGCTACCTTTTAACTAGTATGTTTAAGATGCCTTACAAACTAAACATACTAGAGCTATACATAGAAATATATAGAGATAGCAACAGTATGGAAGAGGAAAAACTACATTGTATTTCACTAATAAATTTTGTTTCAAACATATCCAGACCTTAAGCTTTCAAAAATACACAAAGACATAGAAGTCTATTCTGCAATAGAATTTCAACAAAACCAATAAGGACTTGCTCTGAACAGAGGAGTCACAGGAACAGGAACAATAATGGGAACCGGAACTAGAACCTTTAGAACAGAGAGAAAAGGGAAAGAAATAGGAACATCAAAAATCCTAAAATCTCTTAACAATTCATACTTGTCCCTCTTTTTTGCAATCTAATCTGCACTTATCTCTCTTTCTTCAAAAATATCTGAAATCACTTTACCTTTTCAAAATCTGTCTTTGCTCTGTCGGTGATCACATAATCTGATTTTCTTTGCCCCTTAAAAGTCTTTAAAAAATATGATTGATTTCATTAATGTCTGACTCCACTTGTCTGTTCAAAATCTGAACTTAACCTCTACAAATCCCCTTTACTCTGCTACTGAAAAGATTTCCAAATCTGAATATTTTCTAAGAAAATATGATTTCAAAATCTGACTATAAATCTTCCAAGAATGCTTCAATAAATCTGATTTGATCCACTGCAAATATCTTCCCAATCTGATCACATTTGTCTTTTCTCCGTGAATGCTTTTACAAATCTAATTTGATTTTCAATCCCTGCAAAAATATATGATTTCATTCTCCAAAGACATCCTCCAAGAAAGCTTCTTCATCAAGATTTGCAATGAAATACATTTCTGAAGACTATGGAAAAAGATTATGAAATTTCAATATTTCATTCCTGTGCATTATTTTAATATTTTTGCATTTTATATCTCTTTTATGTGCAAATCTAATTTCAACTTATCCTTTATTGCACATATAATGATATTTTAAATCCTTTTATTTTATGAAATACTGTGCATATTTTACATTCCTCTCTGTGAAATTTTCATTTTATGTCTTTTAAGTCCAGAAGCCACCAGATTTTGACATGTGTCACATGCTGATTTGTTGCTCCTAACTGGTCTTTAAACTCACCTTTAACTCCCAGTTTGCTTTTACTCTTTGTCTCCAAGTCTCCTGATATCTTCACTAACCATGGTTTGATTTGGAGACTTGGAGACTAGCTTTAGTCTCCAAGTCTCATAATGAATCTAACTTGACATTAAATATATGGCATCCACACGACTCAGTTAGTCTCCTTGTCTCTGAATATCTGGTGGTTTACCTTTGGCAGCACGTGACCTCATGACCACATAGTCTCCTAATCTCCTGATCTTTTCGCATTAACTGCCAGCATCCGACGCCCTCGCGACTAGAATCGGGTGGTTAGTCTCCAAGTCTCTTGATCCTAGCAGCCAATTGCTCTCCATCTCTTGACTTCATAAATAGCTTCCACATGTCACCTTTACCACGTCATCACCGCCATCTGGTCGCCACCTGTCTACAAAATTTATTTATCTTTGGTCATGGGCACAGAAATCGAGGCACTCCAGTCACCATGCGTGTGTGGATAGCCTCCAGCTCACCTTCACATTTCAGTATGATTGTGTTTTTGCATATAAATATCACACATTTCTACTGTGGGAGAAATGTGGGATAATTGGTTTGTGTTTTAAAGATTTTTGAAATCTGGGTACCAAAATTTGGGGTCCCACCATGCACTTAATCCGTCCAGCCAAGAGGCCCACCAAATGGCCTCTTTGTTCTTTCACTTATTTCATATATTGTGCCTTTTAGTATATAAATACTAAAAACTGCCCACGCTCAGGCAATGTGGGATAATGATTTTAAGCATTTTCAAAACTTTTTGTGGCTTCTCCGGATACTGCTCGCTAATGGTTATGTTTTCTTGTTGTCTGATATAAAAATCCTCTTCCACTAGGCTGGGCGTCCCCTGCTGTGGATTTCCGTTTACATTTTATTTCCTTTGAAAAGCTTTAACATTTTCCCCAATGCTCACTTTGGGCTTTGCTTTGTTTTAACATTCCTTGCATTTGCATCAAACTTTAAAGTGTTAAAAACAAAACTTCATTTCAATATTGCGCTGGATTCCAAATGGAGTATTTGATAAATGTTTTAAGAATTGGCAACCATCATATGCTGCGCAGCATGTTTTAGTTTAAACTCAGCATTGGCATCTTTAAATGTTTTAAAACATTTCTCTGTTTCATTCTGATGTGCATGGGATCCTCTTCAAACATCTGCAGATTGCATTGGTAATGTATTTTGATATTTTAAAGGTTCCTTTCTAAACTTCCTTCTTCCTGCGCGGATCACTTTCTCTTCCTCTTCCCAGATGAGATGTTGTGCAGGATTTGGTATTAAGATTTTAATTAAAACATTGCCAACATTCTGCTATTCCCTCTTACTGCATGGGTATTGGTATTGGATGTTTCTTTTAAATCTCTCAATGTCTCCCATGTGTTGTGCAGTGTTTTTGGCAGACTTGCCAGTTGCATAGTTTTTTAAAACTTTGAAATCCCTCTTTTTTTGTTGCGTGAGCTCTGGAAAGTTGCATGAGACTCTCCTTTGGGCATTTGTCTGTATTTGAAACCAATAATCAACAACCTCCCTTCCAAATGTTGCGTAGTCCATGCATTTTGAAATATTTGTTGTTTAATGTCTTTTACAATTCTCCAAAAGCTGCACATCACTTGATGCAATAGTGTTTAAATAAATTGTAAAGATTTAAAAAAAACTCTCCACCAAGTTATGCGCACCTCCCCTTTGATTACTTCAAAATTATAGAGATGAAACCATTGTTATAGAAAGCATCGTGACAAAGTTACCACAAAGAATAAATGGGATATGTTTCAGAGATCCGACAGAGATCTTCATGCCACGTTGGAACATTCTTGTACATCCACCATTTGCATTCATTCAGAGGCTTAAAATAATTCATTGATTTAAAATTTCCTCAATAGTAAACTTCATCAGTATACATCCCCCAGTACTACCATAAAATAATTCAAAATAATAATATACTTTTAAGGTCACATAAGTTGAATACTGAAGTTCACAAATAAATGACAGGTTCCTAAGATTTCAACTTCTTGAAAACCACTTTCCCTTTGACAAAACCAACTTGATAAATTGGGAAATTTGGACTTGAAAATACTGAACTGGAGATCACTTAAAACTAATGTGTGTATTTCTACAAATTTGTCCGATAAATAGAAAATAGCCTCAGGATCTAGTCTCAAAAACTGACTTAAACAATCCATGGTAAATATCAGGACTGGAAAACAAACCCTTCTCCAGCATCTAAACAACTTTTATCAACTAGACTAGTTTGAAAAAGATTCAAGTTTCAAGATAATAACATGCAAAGTGGGTGATTTTATTATATTCTGCAATAAGGAATTTGCAAACCCTGTCAGAAGTGCGACTTGAAAAGACATCAAATCATCCTTTGAAGTTCTAACACCTGGAAAATAAAACTTCATTCATCCATATTGAAAACTCATGCAAAAGGGCTTCTCCAAATTCATCCTCCGGTGCGAGATGCAAAAAATCAAACTTAGCAATTCAGAGAACAATGCAAATGCAAAATGTTGAATCAACATAAACTTCATCCGGGTAGGCCATTGCAAAATCACAAAAACATGCTCTGAAGATTCACCATCAGGTCAGATAGTACATTTACTTGCAATAAGAATGATGCCATGATCGGTTCTTAAAAACAAAATTCAGACAAAAAGTTATCACTTCCTTAAAATGACCATTCTGTAAAATTGATTTTGTTTTGCACTATCATTCTGCACAAAACACCTTTGATTTTGATTTCATAAACTTATCAAATAAGACCCTCATAATTTGGAACCCTGAACATAAATTCATTTTCATATGTAGAATGAAAAACCTCAATTAGCTCATTCAAAAAATGCACTGATCAATAAGTACAAAACTGTAAAGTCATCACTTTACAACTTTGTCAACTCAAACTTGGTGAGAAATGCAGAAATCTGATTTAGAATCATCATAGAAAAGTGATCAACTGGATTGACCAAAGTCTGAAAATCTTCAAAGAAGTCCATTTCTAGGCCTATAATGTAGAACAACTTTCAATTATGCTTGATCTTGAACCGGGTGCTAATAGGGAAACCACAAAGTAGGTCACTTAATTCTGAATTCTGCACATTCAGCGAAACTTAATAAATTGGAAAAGGAAAGGCTCTGGCAAAGTGGATAATTGGATTGGCAAGAGTCTGGAGCTCTTCAGATAGGGACACTCTTATGTTTGCAACATGGGGGAAAATTCAGTTATGCAATTCATTCATTCAGGAATAAAATACAAGACCTCAAAGTAAGGAACTTAATAATTCTGCACTTGTCACTTCGGAAATCAGAATTAATCACTAATAGAATGGCTCTAAAAAACTTGTCATCGGATTTCATATGGATCTGCAAATTGGCATAGAGTCTCATTTTCATGCTTACAATACCTGGGAACACACCCTAATGCCATACCTTTCCATCTGGTCAGAGATGCAGACCCTCAAAGTAAGGTATTCAAAAATCTTGCATTCAACCATTTTTGGGAAACTTAACAAAATGCCAACAGAATCAGATCGGCCAATTGCTCTAATGGATTCATCATGTTCTGAAAATCAAAAAATATGAAGTAATTGACCACTGGGACATAGTAAAAAATAAATTTTTCAATTTAATCAACTGGTCAAAAGTTATAATCAGTCAAACTGGGCTATTCACATTTTTGGGCAGAACAAAGATACAAACAATTCTGGGCAACCGACTTTGAGGAATATGGAAACTTATCAGATGGACTTGAAATGACTTGAGTTTTGAAACATAGACTCTCTAATATATATGCTAAACATCCCCAAAGCAGTGACTTATGAAACCTAAGAGGGTACAAGATATTCAGAAGCAAAGTAGGCTTGTTATAGCAAAATGACACTTAGCAAAACTGCAAATTTATGTAACCACCTTCAATTGGCTACTCCCTAAACATGTCAGAATTGAAATTTAGGAGCTGGAAACCACTGCATATGTCAAATGAAAGGTACTAAACCCTCTTCCTAAGTGCTATTTGATGAAAATCATTAGGGTATCTTTTACAAGCACTCCAATTAAGCCTTCTCACAAAAGTTTTCAGGGGTACTCACCTTGCCTTATAGAAACTTTCAAAATGGTCACTCCAAATTTGTGCAAAATTTGAGAGTACCAACAGTATACAAAAGAGAACTGTATTCACTTTTCAGTATGGATATGTGGAAGCCTTTCGCGGTTGTTTTTATGTCTCAGACATAGTTACTACACCATGTACATACACGCAGACTCAGATGTTCAATAACAATTGAGTTATGTTACACTGTTTACCAGACTCAATTTCAGAAGACTGTTTCAGGAAGCCAACAATAATCTCATTGATTATTCAGTTGCGCCTATCTATGGGATACGCATGTTCATATTCATGTTTAGTTATGAGTCTAAGATAATTACCTAAAGGCGCTAATCATGTTTCATCTGAAGCATGATGTTTGGGTAATTTTGGTGGAGCCGACTTTGTGAAGCGATGTGTCTATTTGGTTTGAGTTGCATGGTTCTAATAATGTTGTGTGGTTGGTTTAGTCGACTAAAGAAGCATTGAAGGGATTCCTAAAGCCGACAAGGATCATATCTTTTGGAGAAGATACTTATAGTAGTTCATTTGAAGATCACCAAGTGTGAATGAGAAGAAAAGAGACAGAACAAAATGTTGATTGTTTTGGGAAAGTAAAGCCATTTCATTCATCAAATAAAGATCTATGTGAAGAAGCAAAGAGTATATACAACTCATTGGAACTGATCAAGATAGCAGGTCTACTCAAACAGTTCATTATCAGATATAGTGTGTATCTATTTTCTTGAAGGTTGTAGCCTTCATCATTTTAGCAGTGAGCTTTTAGACAGTGAGTCCTCACCCTTAATAGGGTTATTTGTAAAAGAGTCCTAACGGGGTCAGACCCTTAATTAGGTCACTGTACTTATTTCTTTGTAAAGATCAACTCCTAATAGGGTTGTAAGATCTTCTAACAGGGATTATTATACTCAAGTACAGTTCTTTATGGGTGCTAATTCCCACTGGGGTTTTTATCTATTTTGTTTTCCCCGTAACCAAAATTGTGGCATTCTATTTTGTGTTATCTTAAATGTGTATGTGCTTATGATATTCTATAATTAATTGAAAGAAATAATTTAACTTGCTGATAACTGATTCACCCCCCCCTCTCAATTATCCCTTAGGAATATTCCAACAATTGGTATCAGAGCCAAGTGCCTTGGAGAGAAAGCCTAACATCTTAAGGTAGATCAAATGGCGTACTTCAGGAAAGAGAGTCCTAAGTTTGATGGAGAGATTTATCTTGATTGGAAGAAAAAAATGATAACACATCTTCAGTGCATTGGTTTTGAGATTTATGAGATTGATACTCATGCAATAGATGTTCCCACCTTGAAGGACCTTGCAGAAGAAGATTCTACAAATAAAAAAAAGGAAGTATTCACCCAAAATGCACTTTCCAAAGAAGCCCTAATAAGTGCCCTATCTGACAGTGAATTTTCTGAGATCAAGAAGGTAGACAAATCATATTCAATTTGGAAACACCTAGAAGACATGTTTGAAGGAGACATCCAAGCCAAGAATGCGCGCAGAAAGACATGGAAGAAAAGATACAATAATTTAGAGATGCTACCTGAAGAAAACATCAGAGCTTACAATCAAAGGATTAATGAAGCAGTCTCAGAAATCAGGAACAACGGTGGAGAAATTTCAGAGGATGATATAATGGACAAAATGATGACCACATTGACAACATATTATGAAAGAAAGATAAACATCTTGGATGAAACCGTGCAATTCTCAAAGGACTTCAAAAGAGAAACCTTGATTAGTAAAATATCAGCATTTGAGATATCGAGATTGAAGACAGGACCTAAAATGGAAACAACTTTCAAAGCCTCAGTCCATGGTAAGAAATCCTTAAACATCACTAGTAATGTTGAGAAAGAAGAAGTCGATACAGAACTAGAAGAAATCATTGCTATGATAGCTAAGAAGGAAAGAAAAGGTAAAGGAAAATATGAAGGACGATTACCATTCAAATGTTTTTCATGTAATAAAGTTGGCCACTTTGCATCCAAGTGTCCTACAAGAGTCAATAAGTATAGATCAGATTATAAACCCAAATATACTAAGGAATGCTATCATGCTGAGGATGGTGTAGCTGATGATGACTCAGGAGAAGATGAAATTAGATTTGTTGCAATTAAGGACAATGAAAAAATGATTGATCAAATAGAAATTGAAGATGAAAAGAAAGCACAAGAATTGGCTTTAGTATCACAAGCTGACATCAAAACAGACTGGATCATAGATAGCGTGTGTTCACATCACATGACAGGAGACAAATACAAATTTGTACATATAGACAAGTACAAAGGTGGCATGGTCAGATTTGGAGATAACACTCCCAAACCTATCATAGGCAGAGGATCTATCACCCTAGATGGAAAGAACAAGACAAATGATGTTCTTTATGTTGATGGTTTGCATCATAACTTACTAAGTGCTGGGTAGTTGCTAGATAAAGGATATCAGTTGGAATTAAAAAACAATAGATGCATTATTAACAACAAAGAAGGAGACATGATTGCATCAGGCTCAAAAACCAAAGGTAATGTTTTTCAGCTTAACTCTGAAATAAGTTGTTTTGTTGCAAAAGTGGATGACAGTTGGCTATGGCATAAGAGACTTTGTCATATCAATTTGGACAACATAGTGAAGATAAGTAATGTAAAGGTAGTAAGAGACCTTCCTAGTATTGAAAGACTAGTTGATACTATGTGTAGGGAATGTGAGATGGGAAAGCATGTGAGGACCTCATTTAGAAGAAAACAAAACTTTGCAGAGAACAAATTAGATCTAATACATATAGACTTATGTGGACCTACTCAAACTAGATCTTACTATGGTGAAAGTTATTTATTCTATTTGTAGATTATTTCTCCAGAATGATGTGGGTTGCATTCTTGAAAGACAAATTTGAAGCTTTTGAGAAGTTCAAAATATTCAAAGCTAAAGTTGAAAATGAATCTGGATTAAAGATAAAATGTCTAAGATCTGATAGAGGAGGAGAATTCACCTCTAACAAGTTTCTTGAGTACTACGAAGAACATGGGATCAAAAGACAATTAAGTGCACCTAGAACCCCTCAACAAAATGGAATTGCAGAGAGGAGAAATAGGATAATAATTGACACAGCGCACACTATTATGATTGAAGGAAAAGTTGTGCACACCTATTGGAGAGATGTAGTTAATACATCAATCTATACTATCAACAAAATTCAACTGAGACCAGGCACAGACAAAACACCTTATGAACTTTGCTTTGGTAATGTACCTACAGTAAAGTACTTCAGAATCTTTGGAAGCAAGTGCTACATCAAGAGAGATGATGGTTTTGGAAAATTTTATGCTAAAAGCGATGAAGGTATTTTTCTTGGTTACTCTACTAAAAGAAAAGCTTACAGATGTTTCAATTTAAGGTTGAAGAAGATCATTGAGAGTGCACATGTGAAGATTGATGAGAAATTCATGATTCAAGAGAGATATTGTGAATATGCACCTATTATTGAAGATGAACCTAGACCTATCAATAAAGATATAGTTATTGAAGAAATGTTTGATTGTATTGATGTTTCATACAACAACCCTAAACCAAGTCAAGAAGAATCACATATTACAGATGAGAGTGTCACACCTAAAATCTCAAAATATACATCCAAATACCACTCTAAAGAAGATATCATTGGAGATCAGAGCATTAAATTCTTGACAAGATCCAAAGCAAAAGGTTCAACCGTTGATGAAGAGGTATGCTTACTTTCAAAGATTGAACCCTTAAGTGTTGAAGATGCGTGCAATGATTCAGATTGGAAAAGTGCTATGCAAGAAGAATTAGATCAAATAATGAAAAATGACACATGGGAATTGGTCCCTAGACCTAGTGACAAGAATGTGATTGGAACTAAGTGGATATTCAGGAACAAAATGAATGAAGATGGGACAGTGATAAGAAATAAAGTAAGATTGGTATGTAAAGGATATGTGAAAAGAGAAGGAATTGACTATTATGATACATTTGCCCATGTGAGCAGACTGGAAGCTATAAAGTTATTTTTAGCCTATACAACATACAAGAACTTCAAAGTATATCAGATGGATGTCAAGTCAACTTTGCTGAATGGTGACTTAAAGGAAGAAGTCTACATAGAGAAGCCTGAAGGATTCAAACTTTCAGACAAACCAGACATGGTATGCAGACTAAAGAAATCCCTCTATGGACTTAAACAGGCCCCAAGAGCATGGTATGAGAGACTTGATGGATACTTAACAAAGATTTCATTCAAAAAGGGAGCAACAGATTGCAACCTATTCATTAGAGAAACACATGAAGGTTTACTACTTGTTGCTATCTTTGTTGATGACATTATTTTTGGCGGTAATGACAAGCTTAATGCAGAATTTGCAAGAGAAATGCAGAGTGAATTTAAAATGAGCATGATTGGACCTATCAAATACTTTTTGGGATTAAATGTAAAATAAACAGATAAAGGCATATTCATAAATCAGTCTAAATATGTGAAGGAGAGATTAAAGACTTTCAAGATGAAATATTGCAAACCAGTCAGCACCCTCATGATAACAGGAAGCAAGCTTTCAAAAGATGATGATTCCATGGCAGTTGAAAAGACACTATACAAGTCTATGATTGGAAAACTCATATATCTCACTCAATCTAGACCTGATATTTCTAATGCAATTGGCATTGTTGGAAGATTTGCCGCTGAGCGTAAACATAACCACTTAATGGCAATAAAAAGAATATTCAGATACTTAAAAGGAACTATAGACTATGGTTTATGGTATCCTAACTTGAAGAATGTACAACTTCATGTGTATACTGATACTGATTGGGCAGGTTGTGTTGATGACAGAAAGAGTACCTCAAGAGGAGCAGTATTCCTTGGAGACAGATTGGTCACTTGGACAAGCAAGAAACAAAATTGTATTTCTTAGTCAACAGCTGAAGCAAAATATGTAGCAATAGCATTGAATTGTTCTATAATTTCTTGGATCAAACAGATGATAAAAGACTTTGGAATTTAGATTGATTATCCTATTGTTATTCACTGTGACAACACTAGCACTATCAATATGTCAAAGAACCCTGTGATGCACGCAAAGACAAAACACATTGAAAAAATATCATTTTCTAAGAGAAAAAGTTGCAGACAAAGATGTAAAGTTGGATTATGTAAACACTAAAGAATAATTAGCAGATATTTTTACAAAGCCTTTATCAAAAGATACTTTTGAGTATCTCAGGGAGAAGCTAAGAGTAATTCCCTTTCTTGAGTCTGATTAAAATGTGCAGCAAAAGCATTAGTCCTTGGTGACTGATGAATGGTTGACTACTCTACTTCTAGAGTAGTACCTATGCTTAATAGTATTTGGCACCCTTTGGCATTGATGTCAAAGGGGGAGTATATAGTAAGGGGGAACATATACTCTGGGAGAGTATATAGTCATGAAAATAAAAACACAGTCAAAGGAGCTACAGTGAAGAGGAACCTTTGATGAGGATATTGAGAAGATTGTAAAAAGGAGGATAATTTTGGTTGATGGTATTTTTCATATCATATGTTGCCATCAATGTCAAAGGGGGAGATTGTTGGAGATTTTCTTCTGTGCAAATAGTTGACTGTATGTTTGTCATTGATGACAACATATAGTATACAGCAGTGAACTGTATTCACTTTTTAGTATGGATATGTGGAAGCCTTGCACAGTTGTTTTTATTTTTCAGACATAGTTACTACACCATGTACATACATGTAGACTCAAATGTTTAGTAATAGTTGAGTTATGTTACACTGTTTACCAGACTCAGTTTTAAAAGACTATTTTCAGGAAGCCAACAATAATCTCATTGAGTATTCAGTAGCGCCTATCTATGGGATATGTGCGTTCAAATTCATGTTTAGTTATGAGTCTAAGATAATTACCCAAAGGTGCTAATCATTTTTCATTCGAAGCATGACGTTTGGGTAATTTTGGTGGAGTCGAATTTGTGAAGCGATGCATCTATTCAGTTTGAGTTGCACAGTTCTAATTATGTTGTGTGCTTGGTTTGGCTGACTAAAGAAACATTGAAGAGATTCCTAAAGCCAACAAGGATCATATGTTTTGGAGAAGATACTTATAGTAGTTCATTTGAAGATCACCAAGTGTGAATGAGAAGAAAAGAGACAAAAGAAGGACACAACAGAATGCTGATTGTTTTGGGATAGTAAAGCCATTTCATTCATCAAATAAAGATCTATGTGCAGAATTAGAGAGTATATACAATTTATTGGAACTGATCAAGATAGAAGGTCTACTCAAATAGTTTATTATTAGATATAGTGTGTATCTATTTTCCTGAAGTTTGTAGCCTTCATAATTTTAGCAGTGAGCTTTTGGACAGTGAGTCCTCACCCTTAACAGGGTTATTTGTAAAAGACTCCTAACAGGTTCTGACCCTTAACCAAGTCACTGTACTTATTTCTTTGTAAATATCAACTCCTGACAGGGTTGTAAGACCTTCTAACAAGGATTATTATACTCAAGTATAGTTCTTTGTGGGTGCTAATTCCCACGGGGGTTTTTACCTAGTTTGGTTTCCCCGTAACCAAAATTGTGGTGTTCTATTTTGTGTTATCTTAAATGTGTATGTGCTTATGATATTCTGTAATTAATTGAAAGAAAGAATTTAACTTGTTGATAACTGATTCTCCCCCCCACCTCTCAGTTATCCCTTGGGACTATTCCAACACATATCATTTTCCTTTTTGTATCACCTCCCTTTTTACTATTGTACATATCATTTTCCCCCTTTTTTGATAGTAAGGGCAAAGGTGTATACTTACAACTTATCAAAAATATGGGAATAGGAATTCTTCATGTCTTTGATTAGTTTCTCCCATTTCTCCTTTAGATGTTCAAGAGCCATTTTCTCCAGTGTGATTTGGGCATGCATATCATAGATGTTTTCTGCTACTGACATCTCTGGGGTGGAAATTAACAGTCTTGTCAAAGTCATATGTTGTTGCAAAAGTGTAAGATGTGGTAGCATTAGAGCTTGTAGCTCAGTAACCTCATCTCTATACTTGGTTTCTACCTCTAGAATTTCTTTTCTCAACCTTCTAGATTTCATAATCCTTTTAAAATGCATCTTGATTGCACTATCATCTGTGGTTAGACTGTGTGCACATGTATTTAGATCATAATCTATTTGTGCAATCTTATCACTATTTTCCTTAGTGATTTTCTCTAAAGTGCATAAATTTTGTATTAAGGTAATAGCTTCAGAAATTATTGGATCTAATTCATCTACAAGTTGTGAGAGCTTTACCTTATTCACTGCCACTTCTTGGCTGATCTTTTCTGTGAATTTGTATTGATATTTTTGTTCTTCTTGTTCTTCAATGGATTTTTCTGCATCCACATTCTAAGATGTGATGGCCTAGGTTAGAATGGCAAGTTGATCAAGGATGGGGGCATTTTGATCAACAAATATCTGTGTCAATATATCCCTTGTAGTTTCTAACACTAGGGATTCTTTGTGCTCTTTCCTTAGCTTTTCTTGCATAGTTTTCCTTTGACATATTTCTCCATACTCTTTGAGAGATTCAAAATCCAATGTAGAAGGATCACACTTTGGTATCTCAATTATTTCATCTAGTGTTACCTTCAGTTTGGACTTCTTTGTCTTGTTCTTCTTGGATGCTGAGTGGGAAGCACTTGAATGTACTACCAAAGCAAGATCCTTTTGTTTGTCATATGTGCTAGATGAGGGATTTTGTGGTGTTGTGTCTTTTCCTTGTTGCTCGATATCGGCCTATTGGTTGGTAGTAGACATCTCCACATCAACCTTTAGTTTATCTATAGCATCTCCTTATGTATTCTTAGGAGTATCATCTTCTTTCTTCTCTTCTTCACCTTTTTATTTCTACCCTTCATCTGTTTCTTTTTGTTCTCCATCTATGACAATTTAATCATCAGTTGTATGTTTTTATTCATAATTACCCTTATCTTTGGGTATGCTTGCATCATGCTATGGTGAGTTTTCCTTTTGTGAGATTATGTCAATAGCTTGTATTAATAGTGGCATTTGGTCTGGTATATTCACCTGTGCATTATCTGTAGTTGTGTTCTGATTGTCAGTTTGGGCTGGGACAATAGTGACATCATATTTTTGTATCTCATCTGCAGGATCTCCTCCGGTAATATCAATGATAGTATTATCCGGCCATGTTTCATCTGATGTGTCCATATCCTTGTTTGTTGTCGTGTTCAATGTTGATTCATTCACATCCTCATCATTAGTTATAGTAATGTGCTTTGGGCTCAGTTTAGCCTAATCTTCAGCATTGTGTGGCTTATCGGTAAGAGTTGCTTGTGGCTTAGGGCTTGAATCTCATTTTGATACATTAAGTATCTTTCTCCATTTATCTTCACTCTTTCTATCTAGCTCAATTAGATGTCCCTTTAGCACTTGGTAGGATCTTAACTTCGATGAGAACCTATTGGAATGTTTCTCCATCATTTCTTGAATCTCTTCCATCTTAGATTCAGGTGGCATGACTGAAACTAGGGCTCTTTCCCTTATTTGTTTCTCTTCTTTTAGAGCATATATCCACCTAGCCGACAATCTATCCATAATTTTTTTTGGGATTTTATCTTCAAATTGAATTGGTATATATTAAAATATACTCATCATTGTGATGATGCCTTCTAACTTCTTCTAGTCCTCGGGGTCCAAAGTTAGCCATTTTCTTATCTTGGGGTCTATGATTGAACCTGAATTGATCATTGATGCACATACCTCATCAATTGTGGTAGGCATCTTATTCTTAAGAGGTTGTTCATCATGTTCAGTATCTTCTAAATCTTCTTTGGTTATGATTAGCCTTCTTTTTGTCAGGCCCCTTTTCCCGGTTTGAGGCTTTCTTTTATAGGTCCTTACTTGACCTTTCTTGATCGTTGAAGGACTTGCATCCTTTGCTATCTGACTTCTGGTCCTAGATGTAGTAGTATTCTTAGACTTCTTTGGGGGTGGTACATCGGACTCTGTGGGTTCTGAGTCACTCACCTTCTCAGCTTCACCAACGGGTGATTGACCCTTAGTTTCTTCTGTCTGTTTTGTTTCCTCTTCATTCACCGACAACTTTATATTCGAAGTCTTAACCATTTTATCTTTCTTTCTATGAATCTTTTTCACAACTAAGCTGGTTTTTATCCTTTCCTTGGCTTCCTCATAGGTTCCAAACTTAGGTTGTGATTTTTCCAATGGTTCATTTATCAATGCTTCAATGGCATTGGTTTCTTGGTCTATGTTAACCTCATAGTCAAGTGGTGCAAGCCATGGTGTCCTTGGTACAGCTGGCTTGATATAAGTGTAATCAGTGTCTACCATAAAACAAATTTCAGTCTTGTGTTTTTCTACTAGCTTTTCTAGTATCCTCATCCTCTTCTGCATTCTTTCTTTGAATCCAGCGAAGTATTCAATCATGACTGATTCAAAGTTACCTCCTAGTGATTTGATGAACTCACTAATCTGTGTGGTCACTAGTCGGGTAGTGTTTCATTTGACATTGTCGATAGATGGGAAGAATTCTTGAAAATATAAAAATATGCACATGATGAGTGAACCAAACTTACATGAGTTGGACTTTGCAGTCCTGATTGTTCTCATGTTCTCATCTAATTTCCTTAGTAGAAGTTCTGATAGATCTAACTACAGTCCCTTCTTGATAATTTTGTATGATGTATCCACTTCTCCGGACGCAATATTGTTCATCCTGCTAGCCTGAAAGAATTTGTATCTTAAGACACATGCTCCAAATTTCATTTCATCATCATTGATGGTGGATACCTTTAATCCTCTTCCATCCCATAATGCTCCTGTGTTATTTTCAATGTCAGTGTGAGGGGCGTACTTTAGTGCCTTTACTTTATTAGTTATAGGATAACCAGTAACAACATGTATAACATCCCTGGTTATCAATTTTGGATCATCCAGCCATATGTTTTGGTCATGTACTTTGCTCAGTACTAACCGAATCCATCCGATCTTGAATTCCTTTGGGAATAATAGGGCATGTTTAAGCCCTTTCACTTCAATGTGCTTATGTTCTTCTTTGATTATTCCATCATCATTGTAAATATTTTTGTAAGCTTGCTCAACTTCCAGGTCTCTTATTTCTACAATCTTGCAATGTATATATGCTCGGACATCCTCAACAAGGAAAACCCTAGCTGATATACTGGAGAATACACTAGCATTGTCGGGTTGTGAGGAAACCTCAGGAAAAATCTTGTAATGAGGTTCTTTACAAGTGGAATTCTTGATTAGATTAACCTTTTTCTTCTTTTCATTCTTGAACTTGGAGGTTCTTGAAGTAGTTGTCATCATTTCAAAATTTACCTAGATTTTTCCCGTAAAAGAAAATGGAGTTCTTGGTGAATGTTGTTACTTACTCAAACTTCTATGTCTATTGGGATTCTTTCTGAGTGTTGTGAATAGGTTTGAATTTGCTCTATAATCTGGTCGCTTCATGCTCTGGTTTCACTCTGCTTCTTTGCTCAAATCACTTTGTGAATAATGAGCTCTTATGTTGACTAGTTATAGACTTTTTCCCTAAGTCATGTCATAAATGCTCACTTACTTCTCAGTGTTTGAAGATAGAGTCATCGGGTAGCATACACACTTGATTCTCGGTGAGAACGTGATGCTTGGGCCAAGTGTCAACTCATTTGACTGTTTACCGTCAGATCTCGGTATATGGTGAAGACAACATTGTCTTTTTACATGATTACTAGTGAAGCTTGGTTTACACTAGCAACTTAGCTTTTTATGTGTTAACTAACGATGCTCGGTAAGTATAGACAACTTAGTTTGGTATGCACACCAATAATTTTTGTTAAGCATTGACCAATGAGATTGAATTCACAAAATCATAAAAAGTAATACCATAGTGCATCTTTAATCATGCTAGTTTGGCATTTCATGAATGTAAAATGGAACTGATGCAAAATATAACTTGGTATAATGTAGTTCCATACTTACTTTTTCTTCTTAGGTGGGGGTGGTGATGTCACCAGATCCATTGGATAAGGTGTCACCATTTGCATTGCTTGGTCCAGCATCTTCTGTGTTTGTAGCTTTCCTCCACATTTTGTTTCTCATCTTCCTGACGTCTTTAATGGTGTTTCCATTGGAAAAGGTTCTTGTCTCTGTCACTCAGTCTCTGTAGTCTTTTCTTAGATGACCAACTTTATGACAGTGTAGACATGTCATTCCATGGTTAGTCCAGCTTCTAGACTTTCTCATCCATTGTCTCATGCAATTTGCAACAATGTGTCCAAATCTTCCACATGCTGTGCAGTTTGCCCATGTGTTGTAATCCCAAACATATGAGTTACCGAATCTTTTTGGTTGATAAGCAGTTTCATTTTATTTAGGCTTCCATGCTTGCCTTTTCTTCTTCCTCCATTCAAGAGATGTGTGCTCATGCATTTTTCAAGTAGGACAATATTTGTCCATGTAGGTTTCCTTCTTTGATTGTTTCACCTTAGATTTACATTCATATGCTTTATGTCCTTTCTTGTTACATTTATAACAAATTCTTATGAATGAAGGTGTGGATTTAGGAATACCTTTTATTTTTCTCCTGCAGACATTTGATGTGTGGCCTGGTTTTTCACAGTGATTGCATGACTTCTTTCTTTGTCTTAGATTTGTGTAGACATTCTTTGGATTAGCTTGGTATGGTGATTCTTCATTATTGGTATACCCTAGTCCGGTATTGTTGTTGACTCTTCTTTGTCCATCCAAAAAATCATTCATCCTTTTGGTGCTTTCTTCAGCTCTTTTGATCATGTCATTATGATGTTGCTGAATTCTCACTTCATGTTTCAGTTTTTCATTTTCTTCTCTTATCTCACTGATAGCTTCTATTCTTTCAATGAGTTCTATGTTCATTATGTTTGCCTCCTGACTCATAAGAATAATCTGATTGGTGATCTCATGATGATGTTCTGCAAGTCTTTGTATTTCAGACTCTTTCTCTTGTATCTTTTCAGTAATCTTCCTTTTGTCATCAATAGCTAGTGTTATTTCTTGCTTAGTTTGTCTAGAACTGTTTATGAAATCAATCAATCTTACCATTTGTGTCTCTTAACCAATTTGCAGAGATTTCACTTGTCCAGCCAGATGTTGATTGATTTCAGTTAAGCTTGTGATGCTTTCTTCAGATGTATATGATGCTTTGCTAGTTGTAGATCCTAAAGACTCAAATAGATCAGGTATCTCTTCTTCATGATAGTCTGTTTCATTATAGTGAGATGTCATAATCTTTCTTTCATCCAGCAACTGTCTCATCTTGATTCTATCTTCTTTATATTGTTCATAGAAGATCTATATCTCCAACTTATGATTCTCAATACTCTTGTCTAGCTTTTACCTTTCCATTATATGATCTTTTCTCTTAAGTCTTTAAACTTGTCCAATTAAGAGATGGGTAGTTTCATGATCTTTAGGCTTCCATACTTGCCTTTTCTTCTTCTTGCATTCAAGAGATGTGTGCCCATACATTTTTCAAGTAGGACAATATTTGTCCATGTAGGTTTCCTTCTTTGGTGGTTTCACCTCATATTTACATTCATAAGCTTTATGTCATTTGTTGTTACATTTATAACAAATTCCTATGAATGAAGGTGTGGTTTTGGGAATTTACCTTTTATTTTGCTCCTGCAGACATTTGATGTGTGGCCTAGTTTTCCACAGTGATTGCATGACTACCTTCTTGGTCTTGGATTTGTGTAGACATTCTTTGGATCATCTTGGTATGATGATTCTTCATTCTCAGCATACCCTAGTCCAGTATTGTCATTGACTCTTCTTTGTCCATCCAGAAAATCAGCCATCCTTTTTGTACTTTCTTCAGCTCTCTTAATCATGTCATTGTGTTGTTGATGAATTCTTACTTCATGCTTCAGTTTTTCATTTTCTTCTCTTAGCTCATCGAAAGCTTCTATTCTTTCAATAAGTTCTATGTACATTCGGTTTGCCTCCAGACTCATAAGAATAATCTGTCATAAGAATAAACTGATTAGTGATCTCATGATGATATTTTGTAAGTCTTTATATTTCTGATTCTTTGTCTTGTATCTTTGCAATAATCTTCCTCATGTCATCAATAGATAGTGTTCTTTCTTTCTCATCTTGTCTAGCATTGTTCATGACATCAATCATTCTTACCATTTGTGTCTCTTGACCGATTTATAAAGATTTCACTTGTCTAGCCAAATGTTGATTGATTTCATTCAGAATTGTGATGTTTTCTTTAGATGTGTATGATGCTCTTCTAGTTGTAGATCCTGAAGACTCAAATAGATCAGGTGTCTCCTCTTCATGATAGTTTTTTTCATTACAGCGAGATGCCATAATATTTCTTTCATCCAACAACTGTCTCATCTTGATAATAGATTATTTATATTGTTCATAGAAGATCTGTATCTCTAGCTTCTAATTCTCAATGCTCTTGTCTAGCTTGTACTTTTCCATTGTATGATCTTTTCTCTTAATTCTTTTAACTTTTCCAATAAGAGATCTAGCTCTGATACCAATTGTTGGAAATAATGAAATAGTGTACTGAGAATGGAGGGGTGAATCAGTACCCTCAAAAATTTTATTAATTAACCTTTATCCTTTTATGATCAATAAATTGTATTACCATTCATATATTTTATTCTATCTTTGTGTATGTAACATCAATTCATAAACTAATTATCATGTAAAACATTCACGAAATGTATAGATACATGACACAAGATTTGGTAATGCAGAAAACCCCTGTTAGAAGGTAAAAACTATGGTGGAGATGAAACTCACAAAGCTTAACTATTTTTAGAATGGAAGGGGCATGTTAAGGCTTACAATTTCAAAACTTCTGATGATCTACCCTATTAGGAGTATTATGTAGAGACTATTATGTTAAGAGCTTTAGCAACACTATTTAGTGTGTAGTCAGTTAAGAGATTTACAAAGGATTGTTAAATCCACCTTTCTTGAAAGGATTTATTCTATTTGCTACACTTGTTAGAATGTAGACAAAAATATTCAGTGACCTAAGTGTATGCAATCTACAATTGTTGATTTACATATCCATTAAATTCACACATACAATGTATCACCTAATGTGATTGATTAATACCTTTGTTGCTCAGTAGCCTTGAATTTGGTTCTTGATAACTTAATTCATCTTTTGTTGTTCTTGCTTGAAAAACTTAGTCTGATCCATAGATGTGATCCTTGGTTACTATCTTCCTCACATCCATTTTGAAATGAATGATTACACATCTATTTATACAATACATTGACCTAATTAAGTTTCACATATTACAAAGATAACTCTATGATCAAAGGTTTACACCTTGACCTTGATCTCCTAGTTTGCATGTTTTCAATCAGTTAGACTAATTAAAACAATTACAATTATATTGCTTGTCCCTCAATAAATGGTTTTAAATCAAATCAAAATGCTAAATATAAAATATAAGTGTTTTATCTGACGTGGAAGTCAGATCCACATTTCTCGAGATTTAACTAACTTTTGGTGTCTAATGTTCGGGTTGCTCTATTATCAGTCTGTCGGTGTTCCTTCGTTGACCTATTCATCAGATTCCCTTTCTCTGTCGGGTTCCTCTACTTTTCTTCTCTGTTGGTTTACACTTCAACATTTTTGGGTTTGAACTATGTAAATTGTGTCTGTTTTCTCTGCTCTTAACACTTTTGGTGACCTTTGTTATCTGTACTTTCAGTTTGTACTGAAAGTCTGTCTTTTGGTGATGGTTCAAAAATTGTTTTTCATTTGTATTCTAATGAAAAAAATAATGTCTTCATCCACCATTTTCTTAGTGTTCTTCTCTGCAACAAGTATTACACCAGTGTTGTTCGAACCTATTATTGCATGAATTAGGTCGCTGCAATCTTCATAGGCTAATCTCCAAGCCACATAAATTGGTCTTGAACTCTGCTTAGAATGATCTAGATCCATTCTTCTTTGTCAAACTCATGAAGTTTGGTTACCTTCATGATACTTAGGGTATTAAGATATGTGAACTCATCTTTCACATTTCCATCTTCTCCTATCATGTCTTTCATCTCACTAGCAATCTCATCATCTCCAAAAGATTCATACTTACAGTGGATGTAAGCCCTAAGATCTTTGACATGTAGAACATCATAGGGTGTTTTAGAAAATGTTCGTTTGGGATCATCCTCGATTGATTTATATGGGTGTTTCTTAAACTTATATCTAGGTCTTTCTGCAACATCAAAAATCATCAGAGTATCCATATTCAAAGCTTTGAAATCGATCTAAATACCTCTTATCTGTTGAAATGTGAGTTCTTGCTTCGATCAAACTCTTCAACACACTTGTTTTGATTCTTCTTCTACTCTATATTTTGTTCTCCTCGGGTTCTTCTCTTCAAATGATGTTAAAACATGTTCTTTTTATTAACCTTATACTTCATTGAGTGAAGAAATGACACAATTCCCAATAAACTCATTTCTACACATAATCCTATCGAATACCAATCTGGAAATCATAGGATATAGAATTGTAAAGCCATTTGATCACATATATGTGTTCTAAAACATTTCTACATACTCTCCCTAAGCTGGCAAGAGATTACTTCTTGTATTTAGGGGTTGGATAGATTTCTGATGTTTTCTTCTAATGCTCCCCCTAAGGCCATGGTTGGCCATCTAGGTTGATGTAGAAATGTTAGCATCAGGCAAAGACTCAGTAGCATCTACTGACTCTTCTTGAACCTTTTCCTCACTAGACACCTTTATCTTCCATACCTTATTACTGTTGATATCTCCTCATTTCCTGAAACAATTATTAAATTCACTCATGTATTCTACAAGACTCTTACCAGTATCACCAATATTCCTCTTTATAACCATACGAGGTGGTCCTCTTCTATTGTCATTTCCATTGTACCTGCAAAAATTCTCTATATGTTATGGATTATTACAGCTATAGCATATAAGAGGTGATCTATTTTGATTAACCTGCAACTTACAATACCTTGCGATGTGCCCAAGGTTATTGCATTTGTAACATGCAATCTTAGTTGATGTCTCTTTCACTAATGTAATCTTGTCTGAATCGTGATTGATCAGGTTTCCCGCATTCTGCTTTCTTATGTCCATATGCATGACAATTGTTACAATAGCCAATAAAGGATTTGAAAGGGGCTTTACCTCTTCAGTCTCTCTTCATGTTTCCAGCCTTGTTACATCTAAAACATCTACCTCTGAAAGGTCTGATCTATTCTTTAGGTTCTTCAAGAGTGGGTCTTTCTCTATCAAATTTTGCTTCAGATTTTTCTTCCTGATTCTTTGAACATTTAGCTTCAATGAAGCCAACTCTAGTCATGTCTCCTTTAGGTTTCTATCTATCTCTATGTTCATTGATCAAGTCACTTCTCATGTGAAGTCTCTCAATATGTTTCTTTGCCTCAACAAGTTCTCCTTTTATGATCTGATTTTAGTTCTCTAATTCCAGATACTTGTCCTTGTAGTGATCAAGTTCAGTCTTCATTTGTCCCATCTAAATATTAGCATCCTTTAAGGTTTCTTCAAATTTTTTCTTAGCATCATTTTCCTCTTGAATATTTGTAGCCATCTGTAGTGAAGTAGTTTCATGATTAAGCTTCAAATTAGCTTTCTCTTGCTCAAGATGTTTTATCTCATCTAAAGTATCATTGTCTGAATCCTGTTTTATCTTAACCATAAGATCTTGTCTCTAAATTCTGGAAAGTTCAATCTATTCATTTAGTTTCTTAATGAATCCCTCTGCTCTTCTCAATTTGAATTTCAAGTCACCATTTTGTGCTTTAGCTTTGTCAATATCTTCAAGTGTTGCGTCAAAGTTTTCCTCCAAACTTTTCAGAATCCATCTTGATCTCCCTTAAGTTGTTAAACTTTCTCTCTAAGGGCCAAAATCTCTGATACCAATTGTTAGGATTAAGTAGTACTAAGAGGGGGGTGAATCACTATTACAACACTTTAAACATGAAAATAATTTCCAACTTAACCATATAATTACTGAAATGAAAAGAACATAAGCACACAACACATAACTGATAACACCATGAATTGTTGTCGAGGAAAACCTGGCCAAGGGAAAACCCCGGTGGGGATGGTACCCACAAATATGTACTAAAATTATTGTGTCCTTGTTAGGAGCTGAATATTACATTAGCACATTTCCTTGTTAAAGGAGTACAAACCCCCGTTAAAGGTATACTGAACACACTGGTCATACAATCATAAATATAGTTCTGTTACAATGAATTCTTAGTAGTGAACAATACAAGCATCAATTATGCTTAGATAGTTCCAGTTGTAGCTCACATCAACATTTTTTTGACATCATAATGCATCCATACATTCCATCCATCTATCATCTCATATCATCTCCTTGTTCTTAGTATATATATATCTTATTACATTATCCAGTCGGCTCTCAAATACATTAAAAAATAGAATTAATACTGAAGCAAAGAGAAAGTACAAAGTCGGTGACCTTATACTACCAAAGTATAGGTTATCCACAATCCCAATCCAACTTAGCACGTTTGGATTCCATGTCATACTCCCTTAATCATCGTGACTATTCATCTTCCCTGTATCATTGTTACTCTATCTTTGCATGTATTGAACTATTTGTATCTCCCTGCAATCAACACCAAAACTCAAGAGACCTTAATTGAAGGTCATACATACTCCAAAATAACTTCCTCTAATCTCGCATGTCTCCATTCACCATATACTAACTTCGTTGTCCAAACTGTACTGCTATACTCTATACTTTTGTTTACTGTACTTAGTCATTTTGCAATTTGTATCTCCAAAACTGTAAACAACTCCAAGAAATCATCCATACCAAATGTATTTCCATAAATAAAAACCCTCAAGTGTCCCATAGCACTCCAAAATGAATCACTTGCCAACATTCTCACCACCTTATTTCATGGAATATTTAGGTGTCTTTCATTTATGATCTATTGTGAATCCAATCTTGGTTTTTATATGTTGCAGCCTCTGACAGATGATTAACTGATCCAAAGTCTTATTGTTTTAATTTAAATTAGTTATTAGCTTTATCAAGATCTCTTCTTAAACCAAATTTCACTCCCAGAACAACCATTTGAGATCTCCTCATTTCACTCCCAAAACACCCATCAAACCTACTCCAACCCCAAGATCCAACTAGAAACTTCTCCAGGAACATACATTCCCGAGTGTTCTAATGACCCAAAAAAAATACATATACCTAAGTAAAAGACTCACAAAGGATTCTATACAGTTTATACAATGAAAAAAATAATTCATGACAGAAATACACTTTTTTTCTCTTGTAAAAATATTTCATCATCTTCTAAGACATCACTAAAACAATAACCACATATTCCTTTCAATTAAAAGACAAGAAGACAATCGCACACCATACCAATCAGATAGAACAAGCCCATTATTTCCAATATTGAAATCAAACATTCAACATAAAGAGTTTCTTCCAAGGGGAAGCCTACTTGTGATCCTGGGAGGAACCTTGGCAATGATCCTTCAGAGACTCCAACAAGCTTTAATCCTCCACCGAATCCAAACATCCCAATCCTTCTATCAATCACTCTGCCAATCCAATGTCCTCATGGAAATAAATCTCATGCTTCACTAAACAAATGTCAATATCTCTCTCTACTCAAGCCTATGAAAATATAAGAGTCTTCTCCTTCCTCCTCAGAATGATCTTCTTCTCTGAGCCCTCCTTTCTCTTTCCAAAAATTCCTCCCATAAGTATCTTACAGAAGTGGTTACACGGGAAAATCCAACTGTTGCAACCATCTATAACCAAAGATCGGCTAAAAGTTTAGGACTACATTATTTAGATATTAATTTATTCCTTAGTTGTAGGTTATTCACGAAGATAATTTACTATTTATTACCATTCTTATTTAATTTACTTTCGGAAGGTTAATACAATTTCCCCCTAGCCTAATATATATTTACTACCTCTTAGATTATATTTTAATTACCCTATCCATCAAGGAATTCCTCTCAAGGTAATTACTTAACAAGTTAATAATTTCTTAAGTATTTCCGTATAATCTTTATAACATTATTGATTAATAAATTATAAATACATATAATTATTTAATTTCTAGCTTTGTATATATACAAACATATGCATATGTGTGCACCCATATGCCTATGTGTACATATGTCTATTTAATTATAATATTATAAGAAAACATTAATTTAGGGTTATACTTTATAAACTTATTATAATGTATTTTAATACCATATATTATAATACTTACTCATACTAGTTATCCTTCTATAAAAGATTTAAAATTCAATCCTAATAGAAAGATAATTACCACTCACATAAACCTATACCCAAAAAATTCCTAAGGATCAATAGTTCCAAAATTAATTTAAGACAACAAAGCTATCCAGATAACAAAACAAATTACCATCATGACAAAGAAAACATATACAAGACTAACTCAAGAGTACCCAACCCAAGTGAAAAGGATCATAATAAAAGGACCAAAGGTAGGAATCTATGGCTGCCTACCAAGGTCTTCTTCTAGCCAACGAGTTCAATTGTAATAACCTTTGGTTAGAGGGGGACTCTTTGAACATTATTAATTGTCTTAATAATGTTTCTCCCCCCTCTTGGTCTATTGACAATATTATAAAAGGTGTAAAGGATATTATAAATTCTATGAATAAATGCATCATCACTCACACCTTCCATGAAGTTAATGGAGCTATCGACTGGGCTGCCAATCAAGCCTACAGAAATGACAATATTATCACGTGATAGAATGAAGAGAGCATTCTGTATGATATGAGATCTTTCACAGCGAAGGAGCAAATCCACAGAACTCAAAGGAATGAAAAGAAATTATTAAATGATGGTAAAAAAGCCAAGTTTTGTAAGGATTAATTATGAAGTTGTCATCTCTATTGCAGCCACTTGTTTTCATAATGCCACTTCTCACAAATTTTGGGTGTTTCTGAAGAAGGTTGCTTATATTAAGAATATTGTGGTTTGTTTAACCAAGCATATTTGGTAGCATAGAATCCAGTCTAAAAATAGTAAAATGGGTGGAAACAAAAAAATATTTGAGCCGATGAGCTGTAAAGAGTGGAAACAAAATGAAATTGTTTGGGAAATTTTACATAAAGATGACTTCATTATTTATATGGAAAGGCTTCAAGGCCAAAACCCAGCCATTACGAAGTTTTTCACCAAGAATTCGAAGAACGGGAAAATCCATTTTCATAATCAATGGGTTGAAATTACTGAAGAATTGATCGCTGAAGCTACGGGATTGCCTATGGATGGTATGAAATTTTACCGTGATAGAAGTTACTCCAATAGAGCCTATGAAATATTTCCAGAAGATGATGAAGAGGCGGCCAGACTTGTTAAAAGGGGCCTGATGGTTCTAATCTACAATATGTTGAAATTGAAAAAATTTGATAAGCCCTTTCTTAAGGGTAATGCCCCTGGTGATGAGGACATTGAAGATGAGGAGTCAGGTGACAAGTTTGAGGAGGACACTAAGGATGATTCGACGAGCAATTTAGTCACAGTGCCAAAGGGAAAGGTAAACAGAAGGGGAGTACTTCTAAAAAAATGAGTAAATACAAGAAAAAACTGAGGACTCATATTGCTGAGTTTGAATTTGAGGATATCAATACTGATGAGGAGGATACAAACCCTAAAAGGAAAAAGAGGAAAACCCCTCTCATGAAAGAGAAAAAACCTAGAAACTAAGAATGGGAAAGGAAGCGAAATCAAAAGGGCATCTTTGTTTCCTCTAATGAGGAAGAAAGCCCTGTGAAGAGTACGAAAAAGAGAACTGTTATTAAAGATACCGAGAAAAGAGTGGATGCAATGGATTACACTCAGAAATCTCAATAAGACACGGAGGAGGATAATAAGATTATCACTGATTTAGTGGAAGAAGATACTACCCCTCATGGAAACCAAACTGATAATGTGAGCACTTATCAAGTGAGAGATAACCCTGCTAACAAGAATGATGGTATCCACATCGAACAGGAACAAAAAGATAGCATCCTTTCTTTTGGTCATTTTATGGCCACCATCGCGCAGGACAATGAAAATATGAAGGCTAACCTCAAGGAGCAGGGTAAGATTGTGAACATTATAAGGAAGGTGTCCTTTGGTGGTAACCCCTGGCCACTTTCTTGAATGATTGGATGGAAGCAATTCCCAAAGGTGAGTCCTTTGGGGAGCTTGGTGGTATTGTGCTCGCAATGAAAGAGGAACTGCATAACTTGAGCAAGGAATTTACAAGCAACCGCCGCAAATCCAGAATTACTAGTCTGGAAAGCAAAGTGGAGAAGCTAGAGGGTACACTAAAGAAAATCAGTGAACAAAGCTTCCACATCTTGAAAGATTATGTGGTCCATAACAAGAACTTGGTTGAGAAGTTTGAGAACAACATGGGTGGGGACACTAAGGAGACCAAGGAGAGTATGAGGCCTAGAATTAGAACTCGTGCTAGTACTAAAAAGAAAGATGATGACTTGGATGACTTGAAGGTCTATGTGGGCAACATGGAGCTCTTAGTTGTCTAAGCTAAAGATCTGAAGGATATCTGCTAATTGTTGCCTTGTCCTTTTATGTTGTCTCTTTTTTCTATTGTCTGGTTTCATTTTGTTGTCTTTCTCTACTTTTCCTTGTAGGGTTGTGGGCCTATGTTTTAATTGGGTGTAGTTATACTTTTGGGCTTGATCAATAATGCTTATTCTCTAATTTTTTTGTACAAGGTTTCGAGAACTTTCAAATCTTTTTTTTACCTAATCAGAACATCCTAACTATATTCAGAAAGGTCTTGAAGGTCCTCAATACATACATGGAGATAAATACATACAAAAATGATAATTTTAGACAATATATATGATATTAGAATCATCGGGTACTAGCTTATGAAATCATTATAAACAAACTATAGGAATAAATCAAACAAGTATCATGAACAACTTAAGCAGTAAGAAAACATTGAAAGATCTTACTTCATTCAAAAGCACAAAACTTATATTAGCGTTAGAGGGGTATTGCATCCTCCCCCCTAAGATTTAACTTAATCCTAGAAGTCAGAAGATATAAAATGAACTATATATCACACATACGTCATAAATTATTATCCAAAAGAATTGCAATATTACTACTCTAGAACCTAATTTAATGACTACACATAATTATCCTATCAAGAGTTTTGGTAAACCCTATCTTATTACAATTTTGGTGTAGATTAACTTAGTTCCAATATTAAAATACTTTCAAAAGAATTAGCTATGTGATTCTTTCACTTTATGCAATAAGTTTGTCAACAAGATACTTACAATTAGAGCATTACTTCAAAATTATTGTTATCAACTTGAAACTCTAAGGCATTCCTATTTACTCACTAACATCAATATATTAGGAAAATGCACATTTTATCAACTGAAATTATCACTTCCTTTCAAAATATCAAAGTTCCTATTTATGGTAACTAGTATAAAAAGAAATAATTGATGATATATTTTCCCTTTTTTGAGACATAATCTAACACTACACAATACAAGATGTGAGACTTTATTACAAATAGGGTTCTAAATTTTGCATTTCCTACAAACTATGCATGTCCAACACAAAGGGGTATATACATTTATATTTATTATGTTCATGAAGGGAATACATCAAACAATTGTTATTTACTTTTGTAATCATGAAACTAAAGCATTCCAGATACTCAAAACTTACCATTTGCATTAAAGCGCGGCTCTATAAGAAATATTTTAGAAGACATAAAACAACCTCTTTTACCAAGTAAACAGTATTCCTTTCCATCAAATATTTAAGTATAATGCCAATAACATAGGACACATACACATTTTACAATATATATTCTAAGTCATCTTTCATAATAGTTGTAGCGTTTGATTTCCAAAAACACATGCATACCCCTAGAGAAGATCTAATTAATTTTCAATTTATTGCACCATTATTCATTAAGTTAGGATCCCTTCTCAAAGCTTATTAGTTATATATGCACTTTTCCTAAATTTGCATGTCAGACAGTTTGCATATAGCATTTACTTAAGGGTTCTTTCAAATTCTTTATTTCATAATGATCATTGATCCAGCAAGAGAAGAAGAAGCACATGATTCCTACTACTATCTTCATAACCACAACCTTTAAATCAATAACATTAACCAATGTACATAACTTTAATTTCTACCATTTACTTATTTGTAACATTACCCTCATACACTTTAAACTTTTGAGATAACATCGTATCCAAGTAGAAATTGAGTAATGTACATATCAATATTCTTATAGCATTTATTTACCACAAAAACTCCTTATTCATAGTCTATCTATCACTTAATGTTGTTAATTTCTTACTACTATGGTGTCGATCACAATGTATATCAAACATGAATTTGTTTCCATAATACCCATCTAGGATCCTAACCATTCACTAGGAATCTAGAAAGACATATATTTAATAAAAACAACTTTCATCATTAGTACAGATAATCCATTTTTGTACATACTCTTCCCTAGGCTTACTTGATTATGTTAGCTTAACTCATTTCTATGCAAATTAACACGATGTGTAGAAAGGATACAACTTCTTACCAAAAACAGGGATAAAAATTCATAAATGCAAATGTGAATTGTAGCCTATGATAAAACCTTGGGGACGTATGTCCTTCACCCAAGGGTTTCCTAATTGAGTATTTACAAATTTTCCTAATATATTATTTCCTTTGTCTAAACAATTTTATTCCTTCAAAACTTATTGAGAGAGAGAGAGAGAGATTATTTGTTCCTTACTTTTCAATTTCCTACTTCAAGAAGTCATAAGAGAGGGGAAAGAGACATAATTCAAACTATTATTATATATCTACTATCTATTACAACCTTATTCACTCATGTGCCCTAGTTTCTCCATTCACACAATGATCTATGCTACCCCTCTCTTTCATCTTTTGTCAAGAAAAATTCATTTTCAAATTTTGAACCAAGACACAATACCGAATTTTTTCACTTCTTGACCAGGTACAAATTATAAGTCATGTAATTTAATTATTGTCATTTTAGTCCTATAAGAATAAGTACTACCACAATCATTTCTTTCTTCACATTAAAGATGTAAAATCAATTTTTTTTCTAAGATACCTTGAGTAGGATAAATAAAAGTCAACGAGGCATTTATAAGAAGATAGAATGCACAACATTTCCAATAAAATATATTATAGGTAGGTTCAGGAGATAATAATATCTACTACCACAATTAATATGCAAAACATCAAGTATCATTTTACTTTTGACTTTTCTAGGGATACCAGTGTCTTTTATCAACAAGAAAATGACACACACAAGTCTCAAGAATTCCTCAACATTCCATTATTATTATAGAAAACATCCATTTAATACATCATTGGTCTCAAAATGAAAAAACATAAGTAATTTATATAATATAGCTCAATCATAGAGGAACAGGTGTACCCTTGTAAGACAATGTAACATAAATACAAGAAACATAGCCTTCCTTTCCTAAGATTCAGGTTTTCCTAGCATAAAGATGAAACAAAAAAGAAACAAACATAAAATACTCAATGTTATGCATAGGTGATCTATGAGTCCCAAAGTTCCCAGTGTAGAAACCTAGGGCTTTGATACCAAGTTGTCATGCCCTGCCAGGGAACCCAGGAGGACAAGCCAACTAACTACTAAAAGATGTGAATACTTTTTTTGAATGAAATATTACAAACTAATCTAAGTCCTCTCAGGTTCCCTAATGCAAATATTCAAGTAACATTATCTAATCTATTCATTTATCCATTAATATATTATTAATGTACATTATGAGTTATCCATTAAGGCGTTGATTAATTTATCTAAGCTTCCAAATTCATTCCTTTACTTTCAACATTAAGTTCCAAGGATAATCCTACAATCATTCCTAACATATTTACATGCATCGATATGAGTTATCCTTTAATTAAACTTATGCCATTATTATACTATTCATTCACCCACTATCTTTTATATCACTTTTTATTTAGCATTCAAGTGAGAGACTAGCATTCATTAAATATTCAACATCCTATGTATTTTAATATTCTGTACACATTTGAGGCACATAGTTGTTGGAAATGAGTTGAGTAACTGAGAGGGGAGGGGTGGATCAGTTACCACAAAAACAAATCCAAGTCTCTTAGATGTCTTAATCAAACTTATCATTGTTACTCGGTTAACATAGATATCCCGTTGTCACTCGGTTAACAAAGTAAATCTTTAAGATATTAACTATAATTATCCTTTAGTGATTAAGTGTAGAAACATAAAGCATAAAGCAAATAACATGTACACAGATGACACCAAGATTTAACGTGGAAACCCAATTTGGGAAAACCAACAATTGCAACTAGTTAATGTTTTTCACTCTTCTGAAGTGAGCCCTGTTAGGAGCTAGCCCTGTTAAAGGTTACAATACACACTGTTAGGTATGACCCTATTAGAGGATTTAATCACCTTGTAAGGAGTAGCCTTGTTAAAGTTCTTCAAACACTTCAATGTAGAAATGTCACATTGTGAGAGGATTTACAAAAGATTGTTAAGTCTACTTTGTAAAGAGATTTTGGATCACTGCTACTCTATAAAGAGATTTTGGTTAACAAAGTAAATATTTAAGATATTAACTGCAATTATCCTTTAGTGATTAAGTGTAGAAACATAAAACATAAATCAAATAACATGTACACAGATGACACCAAGATTTAATGTCGAAACCCAATTTGGGAAAACCACCAATTGCAACTAGTTATTGTTTTTCACTCTTCTGAAGTGAGCCATGTTAGGAGTCAACCCTGTTAAAGGTTACAATACACACTATTAGGTGTGACCCTGTTAGAGGATTTAATCACCCTGTAAGGAGTGACCTTGTTAGAGGTCTTCAAACACTTCAATATAGAAATGTCACCTTGTGAGAGGATTTGCAAAAGACTGTTAAGTCTACTCTATAAAGAGATTTTGGATCACTGCTACAATTGTTAGAGAGTAACAATGGATTGACATATTTGATGAAGCAACTGTCTTTGTTGATTCAAATCTCTCTGTCTGGCTTTAAAATAGATCCTCACTGATCAAATATTCTATTGCAACTCTGTATTTTCTGTCTTTAATCAAAATCCCATCTGATTTCACCTTCGCTCTTCATATCACAGACTCACACACTTCTAAAATTTTACTTCTTATTCCTTCCCACATTCAATCCAAACGTGACCTTGTATATGTATGATAGGCCTTGTCAAGTGGGCTTGAATAACCTTCCAAATAAATAATAAAACTTAAGTCTGTCCGCAGCATATAACCAATTAACCATAAAATGTAAACTATTGTTAGTTGGCTGACACTAAAAGCATAACTCGGTTAACACTGTAATCCTTCAATGCCCAACTGATACTGTAATGCCTGAGTGAACTTGGTTAGAACTGAAAATCACTTTGGTCTTCTTCAATTCCTGAGAGGACTTGGCATACACTGACTGTGCTCAGTTAGGATTAGATATTAGTGTAACATCACTATATTTGTGTAAACATGAATGACAATATACAATTGAATAATTGTCATCAATAATCTCCCTCTTTGGCATTGATGGCAACACAACATGTCATAATACAAAGAATTATAGAGAAACAGAAACATGAATAAAATTTTATTAATGTCCTTAGCTTCATTCTGATCCTTATCAATAAAACTCCCTTTGTCTTCACAATCACTATAATATAGATTTCTCCCTCTTACATTAATCTTTGTCTCTGATAAAATCTCCCTCTGTAATCAATAATATTTCCCTTAATAATTTCTTTGGCATGACATCAATAATATCTCCCTCTTTGACAACCAATGTCAAAGACGCCATCCACTACACATCCAATGAAGTTGTAATGTACCTATTTGTACCAATTCATATGCAATAAGCTCTGACAATATGCATCAACATGTTAGTTATGTACTGTAGCTCGGTTGATGCATAACTAATCTATATTAGTAATAACTAAGAGGGGGGGTGAATCAGTGGCCTCAAAAATTTATCCTTCAAACTTAACCACCAATCAATAAACCTCAGATTATTATGTCCATACAAGATGCATGCCATGAATTACTACTAATGATTAACTGTATGTTGGTTTTCTCTGTCAATCCTTATTTTTTCTTGATTACCGATAAGCAGTATAACTATTTACCAAAACTCAGTAAATAAGCAGAGTATACCGATCAATCCAGAGTTAGTTATGTAAGATGCAAAACAGTAAAGAAATGAATCATACACACATAACACATTAATTTTTAACGTGGAAACCCTGTTAAGGGAAAAACATCTGGGACTGGTACCCAAATTTTTACTCTTCTGAAATGAGCCATGTTAGGAGCCAACCCTGTTAAAGGTTACAAACACACTGTTAAGTGCGACATTGTTAGAGGATTTTATACATAGAGGTTGTCACTTAGTATCAGGCATCTATTGCTACCATCCTTGAATCAGCCTCCTTCTTAGACTGTCAATAGGTATCGGTCAAGTCCAATGCTACTTTCATGAATCAACCTTTTTGGCAATCCTTGAGATGTACCTCAATATATAGAAGACTGTTAAGTCCTGCTTGGTTAAGAGACTTGATTCTTCAATGGTTAAACTGAAACACTATGACCTGTTCATATTGCAACTTTTAATTTGTAGATTTTCAGATCTATTTAAGTACATTACCTCTCTAACCAATGTATCAATTAATCCTTGTGCTCCATACTTTCTGCTCTATGATATTGTGCTCACTGTTCGTCGGTGTCTGCAGAATTCCTTAGCTCTTCCTTCAACTTGTTTGATTAGGACTACATGAAGTTGTTCTTCATCAGTTTCTCTTTAGCATCCTCTTTTTATTCACTCCCCTTAATCCCATTCGTAAATGAATTAAGCTTGTCTCTTATATAGACAAAATATTCATTGTTTCTTGATTCTTGATTCTTGGCGTGAAAAACAATCTAGCCAATTAGATTTAAAGCATAACTCCTAATTTGTCTCGTAGATATCTTCTTGCCAACTGTATAAATAATCTTTAAATCAATCACTTATCTCTGGTTGAATAAAACAAAGTAGAAAACCAGTTAAGTCTATTTTTAGCTCTGTCCGCTAGATATTTTGTCATTTTTTGAACTTTTTGTTCCGTCAGTCACCACTATAGTTAGTTGTCAGTGACAACTGACAGTTCCATCGCTGAGACTCCAGTTATCTTCATGATCTTCGTTCGTTGTGCATCATTGGAATTTTACTCGTCAGGCAACACTAACTTTAGCTCGTCTGGCAACCTTCTGACTTTGCTCGTCAGGCATCCTGTGGTGTTTCTTCGTTGGGCAACACTATACTTCTGATCGTCGGGTATCACTATGACTGTTCTTCTTTGCTCTGACTGTTGGTGTGCACTCTGTCGGTGTTGTATTTCACTTTGTGAATACTTGACTTTTATGCATTGTTGAAAGCATAGCCTTTGTTCCTTTGGTTCTCTGAATTCTTTGGAATTATGTACATGACCGTACAGATGATATCAAGTTGACATCAATGACAATAAAATACATTAACTAATTTAATGCCTTGCATTATCTTCAACTTAACATTGTCAAATATTCAATCAGTTACATGTCATCAATCTATCCATTAGTGAGCCTCAATTAGGGGGATCACCCATAGATTTCCTCTAAGATACAAGAATGCATCCTTAGGTAATAGTTTTGTGAATATATCTGCAATTTGTTCTTTAGTATTCACATATTCCAACCTTACTTCCTTGTCTTGAACCAATTCTCTCAAGAAATGATACTTTATTGCTATATGCTTAGTCTTAGTATGCATCACATGGTTCTTTGAAATGTTAATAGCACTAGTGTTGTCACAGTAGATAATAATTGGTTCTTTGATTTCCTCCTTGATACCTGACAACAGTTGTTTGAACCATATTATATTTGAACAATTTACTGCTACAACATATTTTTCCTCTGTTGTAAACTAAGAAATGTAATTCTATTTCTTGGTGGTCCAAGAGACTAACCTCTTACCAAGGAATAATGCTCCACCACTTGTGCTATTTCTGTCATCAACACTTCCTGCCCAATCAGCATCAATAAAAGTCTTCAAATCAAAGTTTCCTCCTTTCTTATACAATAATCCATACTCTTCAAAACCCTTCAAATATCTTAGAATCCTTTTGATAGTCATCAAATGATTCTCTCTAGGATTAGCTGGAAACCTTGCAACAATACCAACTGCTAATGCAATATTAGGTCCAATGTGAACAACATATTGAAGTTTACCAATCATGGATCTATAGGTAGTCTGATTTACTTCCTTTGAGTCATCATCCTTAGACAACTTATGTCCAGTAGACATAGGTGTCCCAACTAGTCTGTAATCTTCCATTCCAAATTTCTTTAGTATCTCTCTGATGTATTTAGACTAAGTAATGTAGATATCATCCTTCATCTGATAAACGTGTAAACCAACAAAGAATTTGATTTCACCAAACAAAGAAATCTCAAATTCCTTACTCATAGCTACGGATAATGCTTTGCATAAATCATCATATCCAGTAAATAGTATATCATCAACAAATATCTCTTCTAATATTATCTTGTTCTGAGGTCCTTCTTTGATATACAAGCTACTATTGTCATTAGTTCTCTGAAATCCAATACTTACTAGGTAACCATGCAATCTTTCATACTAGGATCTAGGAGCTTGCTACAGTCCATACAAGGCTTTATGTAATTTGGAAACCATATTCCTTTTGTTAGGATCAACAAAACCTTCAGGTTGTTCAATATAGACTTCATCTTTAAGAATGCATATTTTACATCTATTTGGTATACCTTGTATCCTTTATGTGCTACATATGCCAGAATAATTATGACTCCTTCAAGTCTTGCAACAGGAGAAAATTTTTCTCCATAATCAATACCCTCTTCTTGAGAATATCCTTTACACACTAATCTTGCTTTGTTTCTAGAAACTTCACCCTTTTCATTCATCTTGTTTCTAAAAACCCACTTAGTACCAATCACATTCTTTTCTTTTGGTCTAGGTACAAGAGTCTAGGTTTTGTTCTTTTCTATCTGCTCAATCTCTTCATTCATGGATTCTATCCAAATTTCATCATTCAATGCATCTTTAATAGATCTAGGTTCAATTTCACTAAGAAAACATGTACCTTAAACTTTATTCCTTGTAATTATATATTTTGTCTGATCTTCAATTATTTTCTCAAGTGCATGATGCATTCTGACATATTTTCCAAGTACAGGTTCCTTCCTCTTTGATTTTGGGCTTGATCCATTTAGTTCACCATGTTCAAACCTCTTTTTCTTCTCTTCCAACTGGTACTCGGGTTCCACAGTCTGTGACTTGGGCACCTCTATCTGAGACTTGAGTGCCTCTGTCTGCGACTCAGTTCCCTCTGTCTGAAACTCAGTTTCTTCAGTTAGCAGCTCGGGTTGCACATGTTGCAACAAGTTTTGTGCTGATGAATTTAGTGGTTGACATGGTTTTTATCCAATCACCATTTCCTGTGTCTTACGTATAGTATCAGGTTCAAAATAAACAAAGTTCTTGTAGTCCTCGGGCTCTTTACTGCTTTGTTCTTCACTTCTCTCTATAAAATCATCAATCTTTACATGTAAACTTTCTATGACTTTATTAGTAGTAAGATTCAAACATTTATATGCTTTTCTTTTGTAGGAGTAGCCTAGGAATATACCTTCACCACCTTTTACATCAAATTTTCCATTTCTTGCATCCTTCAAGATGTAACATTTACTTCCAAATACTTTAAAATAACAAACATTGGGTTTATAGCCATACCATAATTCAAAAGGTGTCTTCTCAGTACCTTTCTTCAATTGAACTCTGTTGAAGGTGTGAATTGCAATGCTGATGGCTTCCTTCCAGTATTTGGTTAAAACATTCTTTTCAATCATCAAGGTTCTTTCACAATACATAATAGATATGTTTCTTGTTTCTGCTATCCCATTTTGTTGTGGTGTACCTAGGAAGATACTTGTCTCTTGATTCCTCTTTCATTGAAAATTTTATTGAACTTATTAGAAATGAATTCACCTCCTCTATCAGATCTTAGGCATTTAAGTATCTTTCATGTTTCCTTCTCAACTCTGGCAAGGTACCACTTAAACTTCTAAAAATCTTCTAATTTTTCTTTGAGAAACATAACACTCATCATTCTGGAATGGTCATCAAAAAATAGAATGAAATACTTCTCACCTGTGTAACTTGTTGTTCCAATTGGTCAACACAAATCAATATGCACTAACTCCAAGACTTCTTATGTATTGTAATTCTTGCTCTTGAAACTAGTTTTTCTCATCTTCCCAATTTGACATTGTTTGCATATTGCTAATTCAGGTTTCTTTAGAATTGGAATACCTCTTACTCTTTTGTTCTTGCTTATGTTGACTAGGTTATCAAAATTCACATGACACAACCTTTTATGTCATAACCAACTTTCTTCTACTTGTGCAATAAAACATGAACTTTCAGTGAGATCAAGATAGAATATATTACCTTTTGTTTGCCTGCCTGTTCCAACTAGGTTTCCCTTACCATCCAGGAGCTTGGCCTTACCATTCATGAATTCTACCTTGAAACCAATGTTATTCAGTTGTGCCACACTTAGTAGATTACACCTTATTCCTTCAACCCAATAAGCATTATCACATTTGATTCCTTCAGTTAGAGCATTACAACCTTTACCTTTCACATAGAAAGGTTCGTCATTCCCAAAACTGACACTCCCACCATCATAGTGCTCAAGATGTTAAAATTTGGTTTTATCACCATTCATGTGGTGACAACAACCACTATCAATTATCCAAGTGTCATTCTTGATAATATGAGAGTAAAGTATAGTCTTTTCATTATCTTCATTGTCTGACTCATTCTTAATAGAAATGTAAACCATTTCATCTTCATCTCCATCGCTATTAGAATCTTTTTCAATATAAAAAGATTTCTTACCTTTGTCCTTGTAGCTTTTGTAACTCTTGAAATCCTTCTTTCCTTTGTACTTTTTGATCTTTCTCTCATCTTTGTCTTCTTTGTTTTGACACTTAGCAGCAATGTGACCAACCTCATTACATGAGAAGTAAATCAATGGTATTCTTCCTTTGTACTTTCCTTTGGCAACTCTCTTTGCAAGTAATGTTTCTTCATCACCAAAATCATCATCACTATCACTGTCAATCCATTTTCCTTTGAGTTTCTATCCATCTTACCAAGGTTTAATTTAGCTTTGAATGCAGACTCAAAATTGCTAGGATTAGTAGAATAATTGTCAAAATTGTCCAACTCAAAAGTTGTTAGCCTTCCGACCAATAAATCTAGAGTTTTATGATTACTACACCTCATCTCTTGAATAGATAAAACTCTAATAGCATAGATAGGAAGTAGAGTTCTCAATACCTTACTAACCATTGTTTTGTCTTCAATTGTTCCACCGGCAAATTTGATTACACTAACACTTTTCTTGATTCTTTCACTGTATTTTGTAATGTATTCTCCTTTCATTTTCATCTAATCAAACTGACCTCTGAGACTTTCTACTTTGGCTATGTTTACATTTGCACCTCCTCCATGTATATCATGTAGTTTCTTCCACATATCATAGGCAGTAGGGTAGTCCTTGACTTCATCAAATTTGGAATAGCTAAGTGAAGAAGCTATATTAATCATCATTATGCTTTGATTCTTCATGTCCATCATCTGATCCACAGACATAGGTCTTGGCGGTTCCACATAATTCTGATCTAAGAATTGCAAACCAGTGTCTCCAATAGTAGATAGATGTAGCCTCATCAAATCTTTTCATGAAATGAAGTTGTCTTTGTTAAGATTGGGGATCTCCCTTCTATAAGATATCTCTGGTCTTTAGCTTAGGCCTTGAAACCTTCCCTGAAAGCACCAAATGCTTTGATACCAAAGCTTGGAAATGAGGTGAGTAACTGAGAGGGGGGGGTGAATCAGTTACCACAAAAAAAAATCCAAGTCCCTTAGATGTCTTAATCAAACTTATCATTGTTGCTCGGTTAACATAGATATTTTGTTGTCACTCGGTTAACAAAGTAAATCTTTAAGATATTAACTGTAATTATCTTTTAGTGATTAAGTGTAGAAACATAAAGCATAAATCAAATAACATGTACATAGATGACACCAAGATTTAATGTGGAAACCCAATTTGGGAAACCACCAATTGCAACTATTTATTTTTTCACTCTTCTGAAGTGAGCCCTATTAGGAGCCAACCATGTTAAAGGTTACAATACACACTGTTAGGTGTGACCCTGTTAGAGGATTTAATCACCCTGTAAGGAGTGGCCTTGTTAGAGGTTTTCAAACACTTCAAGGTAGAAATGTCACCTTGTGAGAGAATTTACAAAAGATATTTGTGTCTACTCTGTAAAGATATTTTGGATCACTGCTACAATTGTTAGAGTAATAACGGATTGACCTATTTGATGAAGCAATTGTCTTTTCTAATTCATATCTCTGTGTCTAGCTTTAAACTGGATCCTCACTGATCAAATATTCTATTGCAGATCTATATGTTCTATCTTTAATCAAAATCCCATCTAAATTCACCTTCGCTCTTCATATCACAGACTCACACACTTCTAACATCTTACTTCTTATTCCTTCCCACATTCAATCCAAACTTGACCTTGTATATATATGATAGGCCTTGTCAAGTCAGCTTGAATAACCTTCCAAATAAATAATAAAACTTAAGTCTGTCAGTTGCATATAACCAATTAACCATAAAATGTAAACTACTATTAGTCGGCTGACACTAAAGCATAACTCAGTTAACACTGTAATCCTTCAATGCCCGATCGATACTGTAATGCCTGATTGAACTCGCTTAGAACTGAAAATCACTTTGGTCTTCTTCAATTCCTGAGAGAACTTGGCACACACTAACTATGCTCAGTTAGGATTAGACATTTACGTAACATCACTATATTTTTGTAAACATCAATGATAATACACAATTGAATAATTATCATCAACAATAGTAAATATAATATAATATTTGATTCTATAGCTATCTTATTACATTGATTCATCATTTCATAATAATTTTCTACGAACCTTACATCAAGAGATAGTGCGTTCATTCATAACTATATCATTTCATACTAAGTCTAAGATTATCTCTTGGATAACTTAAATTAATAGAAGATTCATGAATAAATACCCAAAAATATATATATTTTTATATTGATAACATACAATCTTTTCCCTTTCCTTTCACCTAGATCTACCCATTCCTTTATACATTTCTTTGAATTCATCTATATACATCACTTCATCATATAGAATTATTTCCTTACCAGAGCTTACAATTACAAGAATGCACATACTTAAGTACATCTTTACATATATAATAAGAAGTCTTCAAAATTGAAAATATGGAAGGAACAAGAGCAAGGAGCATCCATTTGACCACAAAAGTACCTCGATATAATAAAGATTAACCACACAACCATGTGGATCCAAAAAGAGTCCACTCCCATATGCTAGGAGACAGAGACCAAGGCCTATGCAAGAGGGTAACAACTAGGACACTCCTAAGGTGGTGATAACCTTTTCCAAAACATAACACAACTGAAAGCACAAGAAGACCACAAAAGATATGATCAACATTGGTAAGGACGCTAAGCTACAAGCTAGGTGAGTGTCATCGCATAGCCCTCACCCCTTAAGTTATCATGGTACTAGCCACTTGATCCCTGGGCCTTGGGCCCCAAGTAGGCACATGCAAAACCAAACACCTTTCGTGAGGACAAGGTTGTTCGATTGTGCCATCACAAAGGCACCTTCTCCCACTCTCATCCCTAGTCTATACTAGCACTATCGGCATGAGCGAGGCACAAATTAATCTTGATTAGTGTGTAATTTCCCCATTCCCAGTTCATTTATTTAGGTTATCACTTGATTAAATAACTCATTAGTGGGTTATCTTGGTACTAGTCACTTAGGGCCCTGATAGCTCACTGTGAGCCACTCACCTAGTGTACTTAGGTTCCCTAACCCAGATAAAAGAATCACAAAAACATAAGGAATCCACATTATATTATGCATGAAATCAAAACAATGCCACAACATCAAGTAATTGAGTTAAGGGAACCACTAGTTGTCCCAAATACCCCGGACAACACTAAACCACAATCAGGTACTCAGGTGGATTAAAACACATCCAAATTGAATCAAAATGCATCAAAAGGATTCACAATAGTATAATTACATTAAGAACCTCATCAACTCATAAATTATAACATCATAGTATCTTTGGGTTGGGTTTAGGAGATCACTTATTGTCATAGTCTTCCGAGCAACCCTAAACCCTAATCCGACACTCAAGATGATAGAAAACACATAGGAAGACATCAAAATGTGTCTTACATAATAAAATATCAAAATAAAAATAAAAATCATATAACCAGTGTCTCTAGTACCAACTCAAAGCACAAAACATCAAAATTTGGCTAAGTTAGAGATTTTCTAAAAAAAACCTTAAAATCTAGAATCTTTATTTGAACGCCTATGAGGCTGAAACCACTCTCAAACATCCTTAAAGTATTATATAAAATGTAACTTAAAGTATAAGAAAGGAAGAGTATGTAACTATTACTTAAATGTTACATTTTATGTTTTGTCCTAAGGCTGAAATCAAACCGAGAACACCAAACTGACCTAAATCCTATGTATTAAAATGTACCATCCAAGAAGAAACATCCTAATTCATGACATCAAGAATCAATTAGGTCAATTCCATGATCAAAACAGTCTCTCAACCAACAAGAACACCTCAAAACCTTAGAAACCCTAATTTATGGCACTCGACACAAAGTTGCACAATTGGCATGGCCTATTGCGTAGTTGGTCATGACTTCTGTGCACTTGGTTACCTACACACATGGTAACATACGCAGTTGGTCATGGTTTCTGCGTAGTTGGTCAAAACTGAGGAAAAAATAAAAAGCAGCATCATGATTGCTCTTGCAGGATGAATTGGGAAAAATGGGGGCACTTGCAGCATAATCCGAAGAAGACCCATTTGAGATCTCATTTCACTCCCAAAACACCCATCATGCCTACCAGGGATAACTTTACGAAACCCCCTCGTGGGAAAAAGTGTAAAATCCTGGCGAATCCTACATTAATTTAGGGGGAAATAATTCTTGATGAAGGCAAAAAAAATTTCCAAATGAGGAAAATAAAATAAGGGCGAAGGTGAATTTTTCCTTGCCGAATGAAAATTCCATAAAATTCGGGCGAATAATACATAATGTGGGGGAAAATATTTATTGTATGAGGTGAATATTTTTTCTTTTGAAGTAAAAAATTATAATATATGAGGCAAATGATTTTCTTTTGAAGGGAAAAAAATTGTATTGGTGAATTTTATGTGTCGTTTGAAAATATATTTATTTTATTGGCTAATCTATCATTAATTATGGGAAAAACAAAAATTTTATTGGTGATTTTCAAAAGATGAGACTCATCAATGCGTCATGTGGACCAACACCAACTAAGAGCTTGTTTGCAGATTAAACACATTGGTATTGATAAGAATGAAAGATTACATCGACACGCAACCTAACAGTAACATCCATCATTTAATAATGTCAAATATATTATTTGAGACCGTTTGATGATCCTAGATCAATAGCTAAAGTTTAATTTTGGCCCTGATTACTTGAAGGAAGCATAGTTCTCCAAGAAGTCACCGGAATGATGACACGTATCAAATTAATCTACACCATAACCATTATCTAATTAATGCAACATCACGTAATGACATAATGTACTACATGTATCAAGTCTTACATTTGTTTGCATGGACGGTTGATAATGTATCACAGTTGTCGTTAATAAAATAAATGTTTATCACTAACACTAAATCTAGCTATTTCTAATTTCACACACTCATGCATTTAATATGAAAGATTTATAGAATTTTGAAGGACAAATGAACCAATTTCACAAACTCGTGCATTTAATATGAAAATTTACAGAATTTGAAGGACAAATGAATTAATAAGGTAAGAGAAAGAATTGATGGCTATTTAGAGATGATCTACACTTCTTTCTTCTTCAATTCTCCTTTTATTTGGTTTTTCCTTTGCTAGTGCTTGAAAGATTGCCTCTAGTTCAGGTCTTTAGGCTGTATAATTTCTGATATTCTGGTAGTTGTTTTTTGAAGATGGACACTCCTATCCGTTTGATCAGCACATCTGCGGAGGAACAGAATGCCTTTTTGGGCTTGGTCTCAAACCAAACCCTTGAATCAGTTTGCAAGGAGTTTAGAACCTTAACAAATGAGATTGTGAGGATGGTGTTGGGTAGTGAATTTTTGGAAAATGTCGATAGGTATCAAGTTAACATGGACAATACGTCTTTTTTTTTAGCATCTCTTATGGACCTTGGGGGAGAGAAGGTGGATATGCTCCTTCTCTTAAGGAAGCTATTCAAACATGAATTCTTGGGTGACGTTCAGGTTGTGGTTTTTGCACAATTAGGGGTAGGGATCCCTTGGGCAAGTGATTTACACAAGCTTCTCAAGCCAGACCAAAATGTGGCTATGCAAACTTTTCTTTTGAACCTGGATGTTCAACAGTTGACGCGCGATAGGAAATGGGTGCAGATTGGTAGGGATTTTCTTCGCAAATGGTTTATGTTGGATGACCTGGTGGACTATGAATGTTTGCATAAATTCCCAGAGCTTATCATCTCTGAAGAGTTCTACTTAGATGGAGGGGAAAATCCTTAATGTTGTGTCCCTATGGCCTTAAATTTTGAAGTTTTGACTCTAGTAGGTTTTTTTTCCACTACCTCGCAACCTCCCTCATTTTGTCTTTAAAGTTTTGTAGGGACTTCAAGTCTCCAAGTCCGAATATTGTAAATTTGTAGAAAATATTAATGAAAACTTTGCAACTTCATTTCAGTTTGTTTTTATGGATTTAAATTTAAAATATGTATGTGTGACATATACGATTTTATAATTTGTGAATTTGAAAATGAACCAAACAAATGTTAATCTAGGTGTGTTATTTATTTAACCGTACTAACTTAACTTTTGCATGTATCATGTCACATGTGTGTGACTGTAAAATTGTGAAAGTTTAAAGTATTCAGTTATTCTTTAAACTTTAAAGTAAAACTAAAATCTAAAATTAGCATAACAAATTGTATTTGCAATTCATAAAACATCCAATAATTACAATGTCTCGACTCCTGTCAAGTTAATATCGCCTCTTTGGTTGCCAATTTATCTGTCGTCACAACATGTGGTATGTACATTGTACTGAGTATCGATATCGTTGACATGTACCTTAAACCTATTTGTTTAGAACCCTAATTTTTAAATGTATTAATAGAGACATTTGATTGATCGTAGATCAATGACTGGAGTTTTATCTCGGGCCCATTTTCTCGAAAGAAACTGATTTTTGCAAGTTTGTAGAATGGATACACGTTGCAAGGTTGGCACGATAACTTGTAAGAAATGAATGTCTTGTCAGAGTGACAGTGTATTAATCAAGACATTTTATTGATCGTAGATCAATGGCTGGAGTTTTATCTCAAGCCCAGTTTCTCGAAAGAAACTGATTTTTGCAAGAAGTTTGCAGAATGGATACACGTCGCAATGTTGGCATGATAACTTGTAAGAAATGAATATCTTGTCAGAGAGACACTGACATTGTTTAACTATGATGATCCACTCGTTAGTCATCAAGCAAGTCACATGGTTTCCAAAATTGTACTAGTACAGACTGTAGTTATTAGTATAGTCACTATATTAGTAATTTCTCACACTCGTGCATTAATGGGAATGATTTACCTAAAAATATGAAAGATATGAAACAGGGCTATTTATAGACGTTCTTGCTTGCTTCTTCATCAATTTCAATTTTCTTTTTCCTTTCATCCTCTGCCCTCTGGTTTTGAGTTTTTAGATCTGTAGATTCGTATAATTTCAATTTTTTGTGTGTAGTTTGAAGATTTAGTTTTTTAGTTTAGGGTATCAAGGCTCTGCAAGTAGAGATGGACACACCAATTAGGTTGAGAACCACATCCACTAATGAGCAGAAGCCCTTTTTGGGCATGATACTAGACGAAGTTCTCACTTCTATTTTCAAGGAAGTGGGCGCTTTCATTAACAATGTTGTGTTGATGGTGCTCGGACATGAGTTCATTCGCAACCAGAAGAGATACTGCGTTAACACGGACATTAGATTCCACTTCCTGGAATATTTTCTCTACCTCAGAGGAGAGAAGGTAGGCATGCTTATGCTTCTGCGGAATTTTTTCAAGGAACAATTTCTGATGGACGACGTAGTCGTTGTCTTCTCTCAAGCGGGGTTGGGGATCCTTTGGGCTGATGAAATTGAAAAGCTTATCCAACGAGATATAAATTTGGAAAGGAAACCCTTCCTACTGAACCTTAACGAAAGGCAGCTGACGCGGCATCGAAAGTGGGCGCGGCTGGGGAGAGACTTCTTGGGGAATTGGTTTCACCTCGACAACGGGGTGGAGATGGACTACACCTGGCTCGATGAATTTGCAGAGATTATCCTCTACAAACAATTATTCTCAGACAGGGATGGAGAGGAAGACCCTTAGTATTACTATTCTTGAAATGGAGGGTTTCCGCAGTTCGTTGTGTTTTTTTTTTTTATATGATCAACCAGTGCCATTGTGGCAACAAATTTTGTAACTTTTTTTTAGGGATACTTCCTATTCAGTGATTCACAGTCACACCATTTTGTAATTTTGATGCAATGGTAGTGGTTGGTGACCCCATTGATCATGTCTGACAACAATCCATCTCCTATTTGTAACAACTTCTCACTTCCAAATCCCCCTCAAGGACTCACCTTCTAGGCTACCCCAAGTTCCCCTAGTGCTTCCTAAACACCATGTCTTCACCCAAGAATTCAACCTTCATTCCAGCTCCATATGTCATCTCCTTATGGCCTATCTACCATGTTCCATCAACCCATTAAGTCTGGATAACCAATCCCTTACCCAACTCTCACATTTAGCCCTTAAAGCTAGTAGCCCACACCAGTCACTACTTTTCCCTTTTCTCCAACTTTTCCCAAACAACTAAGGAAATGAAAACATGATTCAGATACCCTTTTGGGATCTTTAAATCCTCCCAAAGAATTAGTATAGACTCCTTCGGACCATACCCAAGATCCAATACTCATGTAGCCACCAATCTAGGCCTAATTCTCCACATTTACAAAGAAACCCCTAACTCCACTTACTCCCATGACTCCAAAGGTCAAAAAAATCCTTCTAGAGGTTCCCAAACAACAAATTTTCAAGTTCATAAGGTTCTACCATTCACCTATGGCCTTAGCCACTAAACCCTCACTTCTAGGATCACACACCTAGGGTCTGATCAAAGGGACCTCTCCAATCCACTCCAGACCAAACTAGTTACACAAACACTTCACTTTATATCCCTACATGAAGGATCCATCCTCAAACATCATTAATCATGAAGTAATCCACTTGTCATATGACTGGTGTCGAATCAGGCTTGTTCACTGTCAGCAACTACCATTGTTTTGTGGTTCTTCAAACAACTTCCTCAACTTCCTACATAAGATAAGTATAGTACAGATATATATTACATAGTTGGACTCTCCCACCAATCACAGTAACCACAGGGGGTGTGAGAGTTTACAACACAATAAAAAACTTCAAACTCTAATAACTGACTGTAACCGAGAAATAATGAAAGAATTAACAGAGAACGATTTGTTTTATTGAATGAAGCCTTTGTTACAATGATTTTTCGACTTACACCAACATCACCTCTCTTAGACACTTGAAAAACTCCCTTCTAAATATCCAGACAAGGCTAATAACCCCCTACATAACTGTAACAGTCATTTATCTGACTGTTATCAGTTAGTTACAACTTAAAATCTATTGAGATTTGTTGTCTAATTGACACTAAAGTGTCAACTTCGACAACTTACAATTATTAAGTCTTCCATAACATGTTATTAACCTTTCTAAAGGTTCATAACCCTATCAAACTCGTAAGAACACTTATATCCCCTTACAAGCCTTACTAGGCTTAAATTGCCAACATGGGCAAACTATGACTTTTGGCACTCTTAGTGTTTTTACAAGCTTTTATTGGCTCTAATGGCCACATTACATTTATTATAGACCCTATAGGCCTTTAGATTCCCTTACTAGACTAGGATCAACAAAATGGCCCTCATGACCCCCCTCTAGGTGCATTATAGCCTTATGATGTTATTGCCCCTATTACATTGCCTTTATATTTTAGGCTCATTACATTAAGATGAATCAAATACAAAATGGATCATAGATCCAATTACATTCACTTTTGATCTTTCAAGATCATTTGTCCTTCATGACTCTACATGACTCTCCTCTCATGCTTTTGCCAGGGTACTCTGCACCAAATTTGTAGGGGTCAGGCCCCAGGGGTGTGACTATAGTCTAGACTCTATAATTATAAAGTATATTATAACATTAGTGATGTAAATTTTTGAAATAAATAATGAAATTTTTTCTCTTCAACTTCGACCAATAAACATTCGATTTATCTTTCTAGTTTACTATTTATGAAAGTTAAAAATCTGGTTTACTCTTAATGAATGATAATAGAGTCTGGACTCTGGACTCTGTAAATTTGTTTAAATGTATAAATGCAATTGCACAATTATTATAATTTTGCTATCTTCCTCTGGAAAAGAGACATGTATCAGTATGTGAGATAATAGATTGTCTGTGTAATTTTTTTAACTATAATGTCGTAAAGAAATCTAAACACTAATAGTAATATATTGATAAATAATAAATTATATGCTCATTGCCATATCGACGTGTGATATCATATGAACCAAACAAATGTAACAATTTTTAATGTATGTGTGTGAATTATTTAAGAGTAATAACTTAACTTTTCCATGTCAATGTGTCATGTGTGCAACTATGGAATTGTAAAAGTTTAAAGTGGAATTATCAGTTTGCATTTTATGGGTATTAATAATTAGACATTTATCAGTTCGCATTTTATGGGTAGTAATAATTAGAAATTTATCTTTGATTGCAATATTTTAATTAGTTACTTTTATATTAGATAGTTTCAATATTAATTTTATTTAAATTTAATAAATTTTTGGTGTATGGTGTAATTGATTTTTGGCTACCATTGGATGAGCAGAGATCAACGACGTATGGTGTATTTCGGGCCGAAAGGGAAAAGAAACCCTATTTTTGCAATCCTATTCTGGAATCATGACACGTGTACACTCACACAATTGGTGTCATTCGATGATGACGTGTGAGGTGACTATGTGACTACAAGTCTACAAGTCTACATATGACGTATTGTACTACTGACAAGTGATAAGCCAAAAGTAAATGGGACCCGCGACACATGATAGTGACTTCCAATGACCGTTGGATGAGAAATGATCAATGACCCAAGGTATATTTCGGGCCTATTTGGGGAACGATCACTTTTTTTTCAAATGTCCACCGGAAATAGGGCATGTGTCATGAATTAACACTCAGCTAAGTATAATTAAAATCAAAATTGGAGTAAAATAGTAACTTCACATTTAATAAGAAATAAGCTCAATTTCGGGTCTCCAAAGTTTGACAAAAGTTGTAAATTTGTAATGTCAAACAATTAAGTGACATGTGTCCTAGTGACCTCAAATATTTGTCTTCATAAAGAAGCAATAAAAGTTAACATGAATCGCGACTAACGAATCACTACTCACGATTGTACAATTTTAACCTAAATTTTTAAATTTTCAGTTCTTACTAGTATATTGTATTAGAGATTTAGAAAGGGGTTATGGCTTCTAGGTTGAGGATTGAGGATTCAGAAAGGGGTTACAGCTTCTCAACTCTCTGCCCACTCATAGTCTACACAAATTGAATTTTTGGGTAAAATCCTGAACACCTACGTCCCGCCCTATAAATTTTTCAAATCTAGTGGTTTTCTGTTTAGATTGTAGACGAAGAATTAGGGTTGAATTTTCAATCTTGCTTGTAAATTGTAGATGTCACCGGTGTAGAATTATTTGAATTTTCCTACAATTAAATAGTAAAACCACGGTCCACGATAGGAAAAATAAATACCAAGACTACGAGTAAAACTCAAAGAAAGGAAACAGAGATAATAGACTTCCACAAACTGGTTAAAACACCAGGTTTCCCTAATGAATTCCATGATAATTTTTATCCTATTATCCATGGAAATAAGGGAATCATGGAAATTAGATTTGCACTTGAAAATAAGTGAAAAGATCTAATTAAGGATTCAAAATTTTATCCATTTAACAACATGGTAAAGGCAACGACAAATAAAATTTCCACGTGGGTTGTTGGGTCAGCACGCATGGTGTTACCTCAAGTATTCCCTTGTCCATAAATTGTCATGTTTTGCGCCAAAAATTATGATGAAAATAGAAAATCAATTGTCAATAAAAATACTCGAGAGGAAATTTTGTCGATAACTGAGACTGAATTTGCTAGTCTGATGGACCTAGGATTTGAAGCACAAAACTCAAACGTGCACATTGACCTGGGAAAGCTGGTAGAGAATTATGAAAAAATAGATGCAATACAGAAAGATTCGTATATAAGAGGAATAAAAAGCAGTTCAAGTCTGGATCCAAATCATAAGCCTCCTTATGATTATGATATTTTTGCGCAATGGGTTCAGGATAGTATATCCTTGCTAGCATTTTGTTTTGGATTGGATAGTAATAAAGAAGTTGGTGCCAAAATTCTTCAAATGGTTTTTCATATTCATTATGAAAAAGAACTAGTAAAATATATTTTATTGAGCACATTGTTCATTGCATGCAAGAATAATTACTAATGATTAAAAGAGGTTCACAGAAGACATTTAGGTTCACAACCTACTTGTGTTATCTTCTTTTAGCAAAGCATCATGCAATATTTCAGACAAACAAGCTTCAAAGTCAGGTCCAAAATCCAATATATGAATGGACACCTGAGTTAACGATGAGTGATAACATAAGGAACTATAACAATTTTGTAGACTTTTTTTGGCACCAATATATCATAAAATTACAGGCACTCTGATGCCTAGATTGTCTATGTCTTGTAGAGATTGCATTCAACTTGAAAGTGAAATACAATTGGCTGACTAGTACTTCATGGAAGACTACACTGTGTTAAGGTTTTACGATTCAGTGGTAGAACCCTACAAACTTCCAATACATGTACAAAGAGGGTATTTGCACTGGAATATGTTCAGTAGATGGATAGCAAAAATGTACTCTTTAATGGTCAGCAAAAGAAAATGATATTTCCTTCCTTGCCTTTCTCATTTGGAGGGTTTACATTTGAGAGAAGAGGATTCAAAGTGGCACAAGATTTTTTTTCAATTTTTTGCTTTGTTGTTGACATTCACTGGCAGTATGATCCACTCGACATAATTGGAACAAAGCTTAGAGTGAATGGGAACTCTACAAGAAAATGTCAACATGAGAGTATGCCATTGATAGAAAAATTTAAAAACATGGAGTCCTGGGACAAGGTCAAAAAAGAGATGGAGAAATATGCCACTGATAATAATATTTCAATACAAGAATTGTCATCACAGATTATGGTATTTCACAAACAGAAAGGAAAAGTGCAACACAGGACATCTTACAAATTCTACCAGGAAGCTGCTCAAACAGCTACAAAAGCTATTTCAAAACACCTAGTAGTTCAACGAAAAAATGGTAATTGGACTCCAACCAAAATTTCTGATTTTTGGGAAATGAGGAAGAATCTCAGTGAGCCAAAGACCTCTGTAAATCTTTATGAAGTGGAAGAGGATGAAATATTTAGCGATTTGTGGAATAAGGAGAATCCAGTTGAACCATATCACAATGATGATTATCATCAAGATAGAGCAGATGAGCGGGATTCTATGAATCCCACATCCACTGATGTATATTCAATTGTTACTGGAGTCTATGTGTCCACAAAAGAAAAATATAGAAAAGGGGTATAGATTATAGAAAAAATGGGTTTTCCAGGTTGGGGTGGTATGGGTCCCATAGGAGAAGGGTCTTGGTTTCCACTTGCCACACTCGCTCCACAAAAACATGGTGAGACACCAATAATTGGAGGTTCATCAGAAAAATGTACTACTCAATCTCATACCCTTGCACCTTCATTTTTTCCATCTTTAAATTCAGTTCCACCTTTGCCAAGCACTCAGATTCAATTTGAATCAAGTGCCACTCCCACTGGTGGGTATGGCATGGGTAGTACTAGTGGTCTAAAAAGGACATAACCACTGGACATGAAACCAGTGGATCCCAGAGATCAAGGAAATATAAAGAAGCAAAAGGTTATGACAATAATTCCAATGGTGCCTGTGACTGTGAGTCCAACAATTGCCACACCTTTAGGACAAAACCCTCTGAATAGTCCAAAAACTCCACTTGTAATGGGTCAGGGTATTATTGTTACTAATCCTCATGGTCCAATTATTATAACCATAGGTGGAAGCTCGTACATCATTGAAAGTTTTATTTCACCTTTCAAATATTCAATTGTGTCAGAAAAACCGGATTTTCATTTCAATGATTTTGTAACTAACTTTGAACAAAAAAAAATAGGAATAGACAAAATACTAAGACATTGAAGAGGGATGCATTTGTTGCAGATTTTGATATAGAACCTGCATCGAATAGGTTATTTCCCACATATGACCCAAACAAAGAAATGATGGATTTCATGGTTGTTATGCCCCTAGCTAGAGATAATAACCCACCAGAGAGTCAGTTAGATTCATCTGAATTTCACGTTAGAACCCTCCAAATGGATTTATCAAAAATTAAAAATGTGGGCAAGATAAATGTGTGGAAAATGACCAACCAAGTGGTCTATAGTTCAGTTATGAAGTTGGAAAGAGAGAAAGGAAAGACGGAATAGAAAAGTTACAGGAAGACCTAGCAAATCAAAAGGTAAAGGAGAAAGTAGTAGATAACAAGTGCAAAGAATTATAGCAAAGGATAAAAAATTATTCCTCCAAAGAATAAATTGCATAGCAAGAACATATGGATGTAGAACTAAAAAAATTTGAGGGAAAAATTGGAAGAGAGCAATAAAAAAATTGAGGATGGAAAAGCCTCTTCAGTACGTTTATACAAAAGAGTGGAGAATACGGCACATGCAAATGATAACTTAAATAAGGAATTGGATAATGAGAGGGTAAAATAAAAATAGTGGGAAGAGAAAACAAAGGAAATAAGAAAACAAAGTGAGTACCAGTTGTCAGAATTGAGAGAAGAGCTAAAGAAGGCAAATAATACAATTAAAACTTACGAAAACAACTTGAATGAAAAAGTAAAAAATATAGTCAAGCAAATAAAACAAGACATTTGGGGGAAAATAAAGGTGAGTGGTGATACTTTGTGTGATTGGTTTGAATTGAATGAAATTCTTAGAGATGTTTTTGGGAAGCTCAAAGAGAACGTTGAGAAGAACAAAAATCTTTCTCAAAGAGAGAATATTGCAAAACAGATTTTGCAACAAATCAACACAACTAGTGACAGGTATTTGGAAAGCAAGGGAATTAATGACCACGTTAGTGCAACAATAAAGGCAACATTTGTCTTTCAAAATGTTAGAAACTAAGGGAAGGAGAGGAAATTGTGGCCGTATATGGGAGAAAGCTCGCCAAGATGCATAAAAAAACAACCAAAATGATAAGTCTTGGCTTTCCAAATCCTGGTCTTGGTCCCAGTAACTCATCAACGAAATTCATTGGAAGAGAAGCTTACAAAAAAAGGTTGGAGGACACAATGACGTCTGATTTAGGCAAGATTCCTCAAGACACAACTCATGAAGGTATTGCAAATTACATCAAACCATTGACAAATTTGAATGCAGGATTGGATGGATCATTTATTTCAAGTCACTCTTCCAATTATGGATGGTTGAAGAGGTTGCAGGTCGTATACTATAACTTGAAAAATTTTGACCTTCCAAACAATGTAGAATGGAGCATACTAAAAAAACTTGCAGAATCATCTCATCAATCATAGTATGTGAAAGTACTTTCAATCATATCTATATTTTATTTGTAATGGCTTGAATTGAGTTTAAAGTTTGAACTTTGTTTTTTGAAGAGGATTAATGTAGCAGAGATGTTGTACTTGTCTTATTGATTTTGATTATGAGACTTCACATTAGGCAAATCAATCTGAAGTTGTTGTTGCTCCCTTGTTTCTATAAAAGGGAATTCAGGGTCATTTGCTAAGGGTAATGAAATTGAAATTGTGTACTTACTACTATTAATGAATGAATTGTTACATTCTATCATATTTGTAAATAAATTAATGAGATCCTCTATGAATAATTTTTAAAAAAATAATGAAAATCTTCAAGAATTATACCATATGAGCTGAATAATGGAAATGAAAACCATTATTAATTTTAGAATTGATGACATTATCAACCACATTCATGTTTTTGACATTGGAATATGCTATTATGCATGATTGATGATGAGATATAGACAGTGACAGTAGAGTCAAGACTACATCAATAAGTTTAATAAATACATAGGACCTGCTACTTCGACAATGATTCAAGTTGCCACATCATCTCATTATCGGGATCCTCAAATTCATCGCCATCAACATCATAGTTTCCTTGGTTCTTCACTATGTTTTCTTCACTCTGCATTCCTCCACTTAACTGAAGTTTAACGCTACCAATACCAGTATCAGTACATGATTCAATGACACCATTGTCTCTAGCACTCCCACTTTGGTTTGAAATGTTTCCCAACCCTCTTTGACATTTCTTCCTCCACAATTTTAGTACCCTATCATAAGGAAAAGTATTGACATCATACCTGGATGTATAGAGCCTCAAGCAATTTTGCAACTTCTTGTCTAGTTTGTTCCTTAGCTTTGACTTTAGGAACCCCAAAGCACTGAAAAATCTCTCATCCTCCACTGACCCCAATATTATGGTTAGACATAAATCAGCAAGCTTGAAAAATGTTGATATTGAATCAATCAACATCTCGCTCTGAAATAGATTTTTCCAAAGCCTTGTTACCAATCCATCTTCGTGGGGGTTTCGGATAATATTATATTGGTCCCTCATTATCTGTGAAAAATGGCCTGATTTCTCTCTCAAACGAGATTCATCTAAAATTTTGTTTAGAGTTACTCCATTGAACTCTTTGGTTTTGCAAAAATGATCTATCAAAGTTAGTAGCTTAGTTCAAAAATCTTTCGAATTGTTGATATTCCAATATCGAGGAAACACAATAGCCATGGATTCAAGTAGTTTGACTAGAGTGAATCTTTCTCTAATCTGTGAGGAAAGATCATAGGCAATGTGCTTCACAGAAGCAGTTACAAACTCAATGATATTGGTAAAGTCTTCTCTTTTAACACTTGATAGTCACTTCCTGGGGTTCTTTCCTGGTTCCTCAGACTCGACATTGGAAAAGTAGTGCATTGGTATCTCAACTCCGCATACTTCTGCACATAACTCCCTGTTTGCACTGATCTTCAAAAATTTATCAGGTTTGTCCAAATCTATGACTTTGAGACACCTGGCAAATTTATATCATCACATGATCGATAGATATTATCAAACATCATGCATTTCAATTTACGCAGTTCAACATATTATGCAATATACATATCTCTTTGTTGGGCCTTCTTCATTATATTTCTCATTTCCTCCAGCATGGGGAGAAGACCTACTAATGTTAAGAGTGTCTCTACATTACTTAACTTTCGCAGTAGCTTAGGAAAAATTGGTTGCCCTGATTCTTCAAGACTTGAGTTCATTAGACGAAGCACCAATTTATATTCTGAAAAAACTTGATATGCCAGTCCATCCAAAGAGATCCATCTGGTATCATTATCTTTAATAAGCTTGTTCCTGTTGGTTAGTCCTTCAGCAAAGTATTGAAATTCCCTGAATCATTTTAGACTTCGAAAGAAGTATTGGTAGATCTCTTTGATTAAAAATTCATTTTTTTGTACTAGAGCATACTTGCTGACAACTCCAAAAGCTAAATTGATTATTTGGTCCATATAATGAATGGCAGTAACGTAGGGTGCACAAGAAGTTTGTGTCTTTGTGCAAAGACTGCCCATGTGGCCTTGCATTATTGAAGCTCCATCAGCTCCAACACACACCAAATTTTTGGCAATCGTCATGTCATCTATACCTCAATATTCAATTAGCGAACTCTTTACTAGTTCAAATAAATTTTCTATTGTCGCATTATCCTTCATTTTAGCAACAGTTAGTAGATGAGGTTGGCAGAGAAAATTGTGTACAGTATAAACATGCATGCATACCCAAGAAGTATTATCTACTACTGTAACCTCGTCTAAAGAAAATGCAATAAAGTTTGACTCTTCATTTTTTGTCTTTAGATCCCCTTTTTCAACCTCGGCAAGGAAACTTGCCCATTCCCATCCACTGTTTACTGACCAGTGACTGTTAGGATAGTTACGAACTTTCTGAAAGTGTAATAAAGCACTCAATGATGGGTAGTCTATCATAGGATGCCCTCTGCTCAAAATATAAAAGACAACACTTAACTGAACAACTTTTCCCATTTGTTCTACTTCCATTGCTTTCCAAAAAAGCTTCAATAGAGCCTTTAACTTCAACAGAATTTATCTGTATATTTTGCTAAAATTCAAATAATTCTGCATTCCTAACATGTTGAGATTCCTCCCTTATTTTCCATCTTATAACTGATTTTTCAACTCCATCTATGGTTTTCTTTTCGTAAACTTTACCCATATGCTTCTCTTTGGTGTCAATTTTTAGCTGCAACCCCTTTTCCTTCTTATTTATCTTGGTGCAAATCTTACATCTACATTCTACTGGACATTCACCTTTAATTGGATTGTCCACTGGTTCAATGAATGGATTCTTTGACACCTATTCTATTTGAAAATATCTCGACAGATCCCACATCTGATCTCTTTTTTATTCTCTATCCTTTTTTGAATTGTATTTTCTTTTCTTCTTCCTTGCACCGTCATCATCTCTGGCATTCTCAGCATAATCCAAGTTGATTATATCATTATGGCTACTCTTGGTATTTACTTCAAAATCTTCTTCAAGTTCATCATGATCTGAGATATCATGTTCGCTGACTTCTTCAATATGTCGTGTAGGTTCAAGTTGTGAATCTTGTAAATATAATTATGATGAAGTAGCTTCCCGATTTTGGCCAGAAAACATTTCCAACACCAAAGTACGATGATAAGGTTCTACATTTTGCTGGCTTGGGTGGCCTCTCTTGGCTTTCCCCACATGCAGGAGTCTTACCCTTATTCTTGTTCGACATCTCCAACATATAAAGGCTGCCAAAAAATATGTTAACTTGTTGAAGAAGTGACAATAGACTATAATATATATAAATATGATTAATTGGTCGTGAAAACATGTTTGAGGTCTCCCTACTGACCACAGCTGACAACACTGACCAGTGACCACTAACAAGTTCCCAATAAATAAGAATGAACTCAAAATTGTAGAGTCACAGATAGATAGAGGTAAAAACCTCAGGTGAAATCAGGAATCAGAATAATAATCACTTACCTTTGCCTCAATTACAGTCGCCAATGCACTCAATAGTCTGAAACTTTTTTATCGATCAAATACAAATATTAGAGATTCAGAACCAACCAAACCAAATTGTGTACAATAACCCTGATCTATGAATGTATTTATATTAATCCTTTTTGGAAAATTTAGTGGGAGGTATTAGGTATACAAATATTTAGTGAAACCGTGTAATTAGAACACGTCTTATGTTATTTTCGACGCAATTATGGGTCGCCCAATAACTTGCTACGATTAATAAAGTTGGCAAAAATGTGTCGGTTTGAGACAAGCGTCCACAAAATGACAGGCAAATTTGGGCCGCCTATAAATATATATGTATAAATCCATTGGCGAATATAGGTTGTCGATTTGGGGTCGCATTGAAATTGTAGGTGAATTTTTAAAATTTGTTGTGTCCAAAAAATAGACTCGATTAGCGATATTGTAGAAGAAATGGAAAAAATTAAATAAACAGAGGGGCGATGGGCTCGGGCATTCAACCCAATATTTATAAATTTTGGATGATTGGCCAAACCCAATAGACGCAATCTATTCGCCAAATCCTTGATAGTCGACGGGCAACATTCGCCAAATGGAAAATAATCGCCACTAAAATTATTGTTGAAACCTATACTCCAACCCCAAGATCCAATTGGAAACTTCTCTAGGAACAGACATGAGTATCAAGGTAAAACATGAGAAACTAAAAATAATCACAGTGGAATGACAACCAACCAATTCCAGAGTACTCTAATGACCCAAACAAAATACATATACCTAAGTAAAAGACTCACAAAGGATTCTACATAGTTTATACAGTGCACCAAAGATTTCATGAAGGAAATACACTTTTTCTCATATAATAATATCTAATCATCTTCCAAGACATCACTAAAATAATAACCACATATTTCTTTCAATTTAAACACAAGAAGACAATCGCACACCATACTAATCAGATAGAACAAGCCCATTATTTCCAATATTGAAATCAAACATTCAAATTAGAGATTTTCTTCCAGGGAGAAGCCTACGTGTGATCCTGCGAAGGAACCTTGGCAGTGATCCTTCAAAGACTCCCGCAAGCTTGAATCCTCCACCAAATCCAATCCTCCCAACCCTTCTATCAGCCACTCTGCCAATCCAAACAAAAGTCAATATCTCTCTCTACTCAAGCCTATGAAAATCTCAGAGTCTTGAAAATGATCTTCTCTGAGCCATCCTTTCTCTTTCCAAAAATTCCTCCCATAAGTATCTTACAGGAGTGGTTGCACAGTAAAATCCAATTGTTGCAACCATCTGTAACCAAAGGTTGGCTAAAAATTTAGGACTACATTATTTAGATATTAATTTAATCCTTAGTTGTAGGTTATTCACGAAGATAATTTAATATTTATTACCATTCTTATTTAATTTACTTTAGGAAGGTTAATGCAATTTTCCCCTAGCCTAATATATATTTACCACCTCTTAGATAATATTTTAATTACCCTAGCCATCAAGGAATTCATCTCAAGGTAATTACTTAACAAGTTAATGATTATTTTAGTATTTCCATATAACCTTTATAACATTATTGTTTAATAAATTATAAATACATATAATTATTTAATTTCTAACTTTGTATATATACAAACATATGCATATGTGTGCACCAATATGCATATGTGTACATATACCTATTTAATTATAATATTATAAGAAAACATTAATTTATGATTATACTTTATAAAACTTATTATAATGTATTTTAATACCATATTATATTCCTTACTCATACCAGTTATCCTTCTATAAAAGATATAAAATTCAATCCTAATAGAAAGAGAATTACCACTCACATAAAACTATACCCAAAAAAGTCCTAAGGATCAATAGTTCCAAAATCAATTTAATACAACAAAGCTATCTAGATAACAAAACAAATTACCATCATGACAAAGAAAACATATACAGGACTAACTCAAGAGTACCCAGCTCAGGTGAAAAGGATCATAATCAAAGGACCAAAGGTAGGTTTATTCTTGTGAGAACTTGGTACTATCTTCATCACAACAATAACAATGATCGAGGATTTTAAGGGCACGCTCAGACCTGTGAAGCCAGGTGGAGTCGATGCCCAGTACCTGCAAGCCTACATCACATAGTAGAAATACATGTGCATGGATATACATATAAAAGAAGACAATGCAGACAAATGATCAGGATCGATACATCGTGTGGACCTTAGTTATGTGAGTAACTACGACTTCGTCCCAAATCATGAAAATGCATCATGTATATATATACACACAAAGCATGTAGCATCCTCGTAATGAAGGTTAGAATCTTGAGCATTTGGTTAGTCTATAATCAATACTAAAAATAAATCAACATAATCATGAGCATATCCCAAATCATCAAGTGAGATACAAGATTCATCAAAAGTAACCTTAATAGAAGAAAGTATAAATAATCACTTATATATATCCATCAAGTACATATCATATAACATCCTAACTGTATTTAGAAAGTTCTTGAAGGTCCTCAATACATACATGGAGATAAATACATAGAAAAATGACACCTTTAGACAGTATGTGTGATATTAGAATCCTTGGGTACTAGCTTATGAAATCATTATAAACAAACTATAGGAATAGATCAAACAAGTATCAAGAACAACTTAAGCAATAAGAAAACATTGAAAGATCTGACTTCATTCAAAAGCAAAAACTTATATTAGGGTTAGAGGGGTATTACAAATCCCCTATTGTCTTTGCAAGTACTGACCTAATAGAGACACCAATCCCCTTTGCCTAGATGTGAGTGTCAACTAAGTAACTAGGACTTTAATCTTAACACCAACAAAGATATGAATTGAGGACCTTCAACATCAATACACAACTTACACTTGATCTGATTTGCCTTTAGAGCAATCTCCTACACAACAAATGATCTAATAAATTATTACAATGATTACAAATCAATTCATATTGCTTGCATCCAACTGCTTAACATATACGTGATAATTGCATTTGTGTATACTCACAAAACTTTTCAACATTCTAAGAACCCTATGTGTGTGTGTGTGTGTGTGTGTGTTACACTTTCAATTACATTCATGTGTCAACCTAGAATATAATTAATACATCTGCAAGTTGGCTACGACAATTAGATTTAATGAAATGTGTAATAGGCTAGGTCCAATAGCCCACACACTACTCCAGAGGAAAAACATGTAATGTGATTCCCAATGTGGCCTTATCTGGGTCCAATGGTCATGCACATGCTACCTTTGGAAGGCGCATACTAAATACTTTATCGCATCAATCTACAACAACTACATCCTTGAGTATCAGTCACACTTCAAACTTCCTATTTGATGAACACCAACTCTGAAAAATCTGGGATATGATAAATCATCAATCTACATACTCTCATTTCAAACTGTAAACCATAACTCAAAAATATGAAGCAATGAGGATCAAAACAAGTTATCATTGCAAGATCCTTGTCTAGGTAACTTGCCTTCTACAACTCTGAACACTTTCAAATCACCTCTACCAATCCATAGTGTTGTCACAACTCAAAATGTAGCTTAGATAGAACTGACATCATTTTGGATACCTTGTCATTAGTGACTACTACTTGTTGATGCTTCTTGACACTCATTTGTCATCAATGACAATGAATGTTCCACATGGTTTATAGACTTTATAATGGTCTTACACATAATGTACCTTTTCAAGATATTTTTTATGAGGAGGTATATGTTCCTCAAAAAAACCATGTTGACAAATCTAAACTTATTATTAATGGTGTTTAATAGAAAAATGGGGAGAACAATGCAACATAAAACATATTAAGTGAATTACTTCCCCATTTCATAAATTGCACATTAGGAAGGAATAATATCTCCAATAGGCTCAAGAGGTGACTCAAGATCTAATTGGAAATATGGAATGTCCTTCACTAAAAATGTAATTGAAACCAAATGGGAATGATTATGTAATGTAATTGATCTATTAGAAAAGACACTAAAAAGTTGATTAAAATAGACTAATAAAAATTGATATCGAGTTGAAATTGATGGAAACATAAATCAAAAGATAGAACTTACCCATACCAGAAACTCCAGCCAAAATGGCAAGGACGCAGCGAAAGTTGATGTCTACCCAGGGACAAAGAAGGCTTCAATGTGTACCCAAAACTTTCAGATGAAATTTTCACGGAATTAACAATTGTTCCTCTACTGCTCAAAAAAGTTCTGACAGCTCCATAACCTATTCGTACACAGAAAAATACCAAAAAAGGTTGGTGAAAGGGGTTTCCCTTGGTCAAACCCCTATTTAGGAATCAACATTGAAACATGATCGAAATTGCATAAAGCAAATAATGTAAAAGGAAAATTGTTGATTTACCTTGCATAAACCCTCATGAACGAATGTAGAAATCGCTCAAATCCATGAAGATGCTTGAATGAGCTTGGAATCCAAAGAGTTAACCTTGAAAGGTTATGTAGGATCAAGGATGCCTTCACAAATGCATAGATCTATGATTTCCACTCTAAGATCTAGAATGTAGATATGATTGATACCCACATGAAAAGGAGAGATAAAGAAGGAAGAATGAATCTTCTTGCTTGATTGAGAATTCCTCTACTTGACCTTCATGGGAGAGAAACTTGCATCAATTGGAGAAGATTGCCTTTGATGAATCTTGAATAAATGGAGACTTGGAGATCTTGAATTGGATGATTGCCTTCAAATATTGAATCCAAATCCTCAATTTCTCTTGCTAACTTGAAATCTTGATCACTTGATTCCCAAAATGCTTGCACTTGATTGACTTATGCATAATGAGGAGGTATGAGGTCCTTTTATACTAAATCTACAAATTTGGGATTTAAATTTGATCCAAGGCAACCATAATTGAACACCTCATAAGAAGACCCCGATATAGGGCTCCAAAAGAAATTTGGTTCCAAAACCCTAAGAACAGATTGACATTGGTGATGTAACCTGGGCAGATCAGGCTCAAATTTCATCAATATCTAGGGGACACGGAATAGGTGCGAGAAAAGAAGAATTGGGTCACAGGGATCAAGTATAGAAAGCATTCATACCTCAAAATCACCAAATGGGGCCTAATAGGTCCTAAAGCATCCATATATGGGTGCTAACTTTTTAGGACTATACATTTAGCCCCCACTTTGGAGGGAGTATGAGACAAGATCATGCTCACAGTAAAGGAGATCAATGCATAAGAATGATCTTATCAAGGTTAAGGAGAAAAAAAATAGCAAACCCCCAACTTACTCAAATCTTCATCCAATCTGAAACCAAGATAAGAGATGCATTGCTCGAAAGAAAGAGAAAGAAAAAGGAGAGAGAAAAGGAATGATCTTTAAACTAGTAAGGGATTGCCTTACTATGGAACACATAAAGGAAAATATTGCAAAAGATGGCATTGAAGTTCTAGCAAGTTGTGTTATGCTAGTCAATCCATCAAAAATGATTAATCCTTAAGGAAAGCATTTTCTCCATTAAGGGATCTGACAAGAGAATGATTAGGGCTAAGGAAAGCATTGTCTCCATAGGGGTCAGGAAAAGTGATCAGGCTTAAGGAAAGCGTTGTCTCCTTAGGGATCAGAGAAAAGTGATCAGGCCTAAGGAAATCATTATCTCCTTGGGGGTCAAAGAACGAGAATCAACCATTAAGGAAAGTCTTATTTCTGTTAAGGGGTCCAATAAAAAGGACAAACACAACGAAAGTGTTGTCTCCTTGGTCATCCACTCAAATCAATGTGTACGTGTGTGCAAAATATGAAACACGGAGTGGATTTTATGCCCCCGCGTTAAAGCAATTACAAATGCCTTAACAAGAGCAATGGCTTTAATGGAACATATATGCACCCAAGAGAAACGTTTCCATTATGAGATGCCCCCGAGAAAGGACAAATCAAGGAAAATGAACACATGATGAAAGAGAGAATGGAAGGGATCTACTAACTCTGGGGTTAGTATGATCATATGAGAATATATGAGATATTATATAAAAAATGAACTGTCATCATCCCCCAAAGGTAGAAAAACTACAAGCACAATGGAAGAATGTCATGTAAGGGTTACGAAGAAGAGTCTTTTTGGGCCGACATGTGATCATATGATAATATATGAGATATTATGTAAAAATGAATTGTCATCATCCCGCAAAGGTAGCAAAACCACAAGCACAATGGAAGAATGTCACGTAAGGGTTACGAAGAAGAGTCTTTTTGGGTCGTCATCACATAGACCAAAAAGAATAGGTGGCTATCATTTTGCATCATCCCCAATCAAACAACACAAAGGCACATTTATGAACAGCGGCACATGTACAACTTAACATGTAACAACATATAGAAGAAGTGAGATACAAATAGAAGAATGTTTAGGAAATTTTGATTCTTTTATCACCTTACGCAAACGGAGTAACAAGGGTCATTTAAATAAATCTCACAAAACATATAAAAAGAAGCACATCATGAGGGAATCACATTACAACAAGCAAACACACAAAATCCACCACATAAGAGGAGCTAGTCAAGTGTATCCCTTGCACCCCCAATCTCGGTCTGCAGTGTTTAGGGTAGGTTGGCAACATGAAAAAGGAGAAATATCAAGCACAACAGGTAGAATAATAGCCATTTCCAAACAAACACCATGTTGTGAAGATAGGTCACTTTTCTCGTCACAAGGGTTAAGAGATAACTGTTGTAAAAATATAGTTGGTAAATCATGATTAACATCAATAAGCTCAAACATATCATCACACTCACTACCATGAATATCATTGTTAGTTGCATTAGGAACATCAAAAGCATCATCATCAAGATTATCTTCTTCATCCAAATTAATTGTAATAGAATCCAAGGTACGTATAGAATTATCATGTTTGTTCAATTTCATCTTTTTTTCAAATTAACTTCCTCCTGGTTCAAGCATAGGTTGGTTAAAGGGAATCAAGGCATCACTAGATTTTTAGGTGAAGGGATGTTTTGGGAAGCGCGCTAATGGGCTCTTGCATAGCGTTTACAGCGATGGTCACGAACATGATGGTTACATTGGGTTTTACTAAAAATTGGGTTTGGTTCTGGATCAATCAACGTCGGGTCCTTTTTTTCTTTAGGAGGAAGAATGGAAGGAACCACACTAGGTTGAGAGATAACATCGACAGAACACACATAATATATAGGAGGTAGAATTGAAGCATATAAAGGAGGTGTAGGGAGAATTCCAAGTCTAGGAAAAGGAGTGTAATATCCTTAGATTTTCTAAGTTCACAAATCTTTTGGATCTTGTAGGCTTGACATGATTGGAAGAGGTTATCTAGATGGGGTTGGGTTGGTTGAGGCATAGAACGCCAAAATAAATCAAGGTCAACAGACTCTCAAGGCACTGAAGGCTAATAGAGGTTATGGTTTAATAGTCTTGATTTGTCCATTGTGAGGAAATTTCAAACACTTATGAATATGAGAGGCCACGAATATCATGGAGGTAAGAAAAGGAAGACCAAGTTTGACTTGAAATTTATTAGAAGTTGGAGTCAAAGTAAAGGTAGCATCTAATGTTTTTCCACAAACTTCAATAGGAAATGAAATAGAACCATGTGAAGGATAAATGAAACGATTGCAAGTTTGCATCATCACATAAAATTTATCATAAAAATCACATTGAAATTGTCTATTAAAAAAATTCTCTTTAGTTATCACATTCACCATGCACGTAGGGTCAATAAGGACACCACAGAATGAAGGACATTAACCTTTGCCACAATATAAAGAGGACAATCAGGTGCTTTAATGGTCTCAATAGGATCAAAGGTAATGCAAATCTCAGGTTTAGGTTTAGGTTTAGGTTTAGGTTCGATTTTATCAATGAGGTTGACACCGCTATTAGCTTCATTACATTTATCATCATAGTCAACAACATGAAAGGAAAAAGAAGACAAAGGTTGGGAAGACTCAACAGTATTGGTCGAATGAGATGACAAAGGATTGGCATAAATTTGTAAGTTTTGGTTGGGAGGTGCTATGTATTTTTTACCTTGATCATTAACACCCTCAACATATATAGCATTGGAATCAATGAGGACTTGAATAACATATTTCAAACATAAATACGTTTCAGTATCGTAATTGGGTTAACAATGATATTGACAGAAAGCTTTGTGATCAAAGTGTTTGGGTAAAGGTTTGGAAGTGTTAATAGGCTTAATAGGAGGAAAATTTAACAATTTAGCATTAAATAACTTCAACATCACATTATGCAAAGATTCAAAAATCTGAGTAAAATTACGAGTGGGTCTTAAAATAGATGATAAAGGAGTCACACCTTCACATGTTGTTTCCACTTGCTCATCGTTGTTGGATGAATTATTGATCTTAATGAATTCTCTGGTTTTTGAAATTTTTTAATATTGTTGGATGCGGCATCACTCTTATCAACTGGAGCCATTGGAGTAGTGCTCTCAAACTAACTCACTTAAAATAGATAATTATGAAGCACTACACATAATTGAGGAAAAGAAGACAATTCATAAAGTAGAGTCCTATCTCTAATGTCCTTTTGTAAATTAGCAATAAAAATGTGTTCAACATCAATATCAAGCATAAGATAAGAAATTTGAGCATGCAAATGCTTAAATCTACCAATAAAATTAGTCACTTTTTCTCTAACTCCTTGTTTACAATGCATTAAATCAATCAAGAAATCTTAAAACCAATGTTGTTTTGAAATTGTTGAATGAAAGCATTAGGAAGTTTTTGAAAAGAATCAATAGAATAAGGAGTCAAAGATCAATACCATTGCAAGGCTTTATCTCGAAAAGTTCTAGTAAATACCTTAGCCATCAACCTATGGTCATGAGATATATCACTACACAATGTTTGAAAGATCTTGACATTTGTCAAAGGATCACCCTTACCATTATAGGTCTCAAGATGAGGAATCTTCATGTATTGTGGGATAACAGCACAGATGATATCCAAAGACAAAGGACTAGCAATATCACAAGTAGGAATATTGAACTTGGATTGAGTAATTGAAGCAATTTGTTGCTGCAAGGAAGACACAATCTGAGCAAAGCTATTAATGGTAGGATCGACAGAAAGAATGGGAGGATGAGATATGTTGGACATATTTGGAGTACTATGAGAAATGGAAGGAAAACTTGAATATGGAAAGAGCACACTATTGTAAGTGGGCATTGATTAAGGCAATGAAACACGTGACACAATTGAAGGAATGCAAGGAGCAATAGGATTAGGGGTGCTAACATGTGTCAAATTCATATTTTGAGTGGAATTTGTTATGATAGGTGGAGCATAAGTGGAAAGACTAGGAAATCAAGTAGAAATAGGAATAGAGGTCTCAACACTAGTGGTTGATGGAATGAAACCTAACTCTTGAGCACAATCTCTAAGAGGCTTAACATCGTTATCGATGAGGTGAGAGATACTACGCAAGATGTTAACACCATGTTTATCATTATGAATTATCCTTATTAAGCCTTCTACAACATAAATGACTTCAAGATTAGAGATTTCTTTTCCTAACCATTGTTCAAATTTCTCAAAGTCATTGGAAAGTTGTTGGACTTGGATACAAGGAACCCTTAAATCCTCATCTTCATCATGAGAAGAATGGGAAGAGTTATTCTTCATGATAGGATTGATGTCACTAGTATGCATGTTGGTCTCACCAAGATTCCTAGGAAAGAGAGAAGGCTTGGGATCAAAGGAACCCATAATTCTACAGCATCTCCTAACTGGAATGTTATAAGTAGGACTCAAAGTAATAGCACTCATGCAAAAGGGAATGAGATAAAAGATATAGATCTAATGAAATTGCAACATTTGAAAGAGATATGTAGTCCAAGCAAAGAAGATCTTTTTATGAAAGATGCATCTAACTATATATATATATATATATATATATATATATCATCCTAAAAAGTAAGCAACTAATTTGTGCTCATTTTGGGACCATTTTGAGTCTACTTTAGTGTGTTTTCTATGGTAGGGCCTTATATTGCACTTAAATGTATACCTGATTTGAATATGGGTCCTCCTCCTTAAATCTTTCTTTAACTAGAGGATAGCCCTTGTTTCTAGGCATGATTTTCCATTTTCCATCCTATCCCATGATTCATTTCCTCACCTAGGACCTATTCATTTATTTTCCTCTTTCGGGATCTGCTCTGACCCCATAGCGACTTGCATTTTCTCCCACTGTTCCTTTTCACCTTCCCTGACATCCCCTCTAAACTTGAGCTCATTTTGCCTAGGACAAGTCGACTACCTGACTTGTCCTTCAAGTTTTGGGCCCAAATTTTTCCTAGGGCTTAATGACAAGGTTTTACTTAAAGATATAGATTTGTGGTCAGCCTTGATTAAATTTGAATCCCGAATAGAGGGAGTTAAGAATAAAAGGATATCTTTTGCCCTCATTTGAGTCGATCAAGGATCATATACAAGGGTTTTTGTGTTTAGTCAACCCTATTGCATCAACATACTTGATCATATTTAAAGAAGTAATTTCATCTACAAGGTATGATATACTTCATTATCTAGATCTAGCCTCTGCTACATGACAGTATTTTTTCCCTTTATTTCATTTCATTTCAAGGTTGATTCCTAAATAGGGGTTTGACTAAGGAAAACCCCTTTCTTCAACCTTCCCCATTTTTTTGTGTCCAAGAACAAGTTGCGGAGTTGAGATTCTAGATCTGGGCAGAACAGGTGCAGATACAGAATCCGTGAAAGTTTCATCATTTTTTGCCAAGAAGAAGTGGACTAGTCCACTTGTTCCCAAGTAGTCAACTTGTCGCTACCCTTTTTCCGTAAAAATTTTAGAATAAAAAGATTCAAGTCCCGACCTTCCAAATTTGAAGTTACAATAAAATTTGAGATTCTGGCGACAGTCAAATTAAAATTGAAATTCCTACCTTCTCCATATTGTTTCCAAATGCACTTATTATTCCTTATTTTCCTTTCCACTTACTTTATATATCACATCTATCCTCTTAGGAATAAAAAAACCCCTTGGACATAGATGTTGCATTAGCACCCTTACTCCTTTTGGTTGTGCTAATCAGATTTTGATTAAGGGCGGGATTGTGTTCTAATGTATACCATAAGATCTTTGTGAGTGATCTACATATTAGCATTGCTCACCATTTTCTTCTATACATTTTTGTGACCCCAACGCATTACATTTTCATTCTGATTTGGTGTCTAGATCACCTTGTGTGCATTATATATGATCATAGCTTTACTACACTATATGCATCTAGATCTACTTTGTGGACATTGATTAATCACTATTGTTGCTACATTTTCCATTCTGATTTTGGTCTTAGATTTCATTATCTATGGAATTCATCAAATTAGATTGGTGTGTAATAGCATATGTGGTTACATTCCACCTTACCTCTTTTTACCAATCACATGGAGTGAATCAAGGTTTCTTGCATTTTACAATGGTTGCATTCCTTCATGGTATTCTTGCATACGACATTATGAGGTTATCTAATATTTTTCTCCCTTATAAGGCATGTTTTAAGTTCCTAATGATAGAATTCTAACTTCTAATGATCCCATTGTAGTGAGACCTAGATCTCCTCTTCCTCAACCCACTTTAATGGATAATCTTAGAGAATTAAGTTTGTGTATGTTTGTGGATAATTTTAAACAAACTTATTTTTATCAAAGCACTATGCATGATCCCTATGTTAAGCATTTTCTTGATGAATACTCTCCAAAACTAACATTAAGTAGTCATACAAATCGTAATAAGCCTTCTTATTTTCCCCACCTAAAGATGATGTGAATAGTGATATGGATCTCCCTATGGAGAACATTCCTTGCTTTCTTCCTCCTTATGCCACACACTCTCATAAACCTCAAGATGAATCTCCTTCACCTTCTACACTAAAAGCTACTTACAATGCGGGATATTGCATCACCACTCAACAAGGATATAGTGGCCTAGGACTTGGTATTAATGAATAAGGCATTAAGGTTCCTATTGATCCTCCTCAACAATTTAGCAAATGTGGTCTAGGTTTTACTACTCAAGATACCACTTTACTTTACTCATTTCAACCAAAACCTTCTCTTGATATTCTTTTTCCAACATCATCTAGTAACATGTCACCTTATGATGATCACTTAGCATTAGCCAAAAGAATCTATTGGAGGATTAAGTATGATTCTAGAATTTGATTCCCTTATAGACATTTTCCAAAAAAAAAATATCTATTAATGGTGAGCTTTTGTGTTTCTTTCATCATGGTAACAAACATTCTCTTTTTTATTGTATTGAGTTTAGACAATTTGTTCAAGATTTGGTTGATAGATGTCTTCTTTATTTAACGTTGGATCTTTTTCAATTTTCTTAATATCAAATAAATTCCTTAGCATATCCATTTTTCCTATTATGTTGCTCTCCATTATGCAAGGTTCTTTGCATAATATGCACTAAGGGCATAATAATAGGAATTTCCTTCTTGTTCCCTTAACTAGGGTGGGGGGGGGGGGGGGCAAAGAATCATTATCTCACAACTATTTCTTTCAATGGGATCCATTGTCTCTTTTTTTATCATATATTTTATACTATGATGTCCTCCCATGTATGTACTTGTTGTTTAGGATCTTTCTCTTTGATGAGATTGATATTATCCTTACAATTTCTTCCTTGCTTGGAAGTGCATATCTTGTCTAATTGGGTTGACCACTATGTTAACATAATGTGTCATCCATCTTTCCCCTTCTCTGTCTAATCTCTTCATGGATTTGTATTATTTCATGATAGTACATCCTTTTTGTATGAGATAGTTTGTTTCACGCAAGATACTTACATATTTTCTTAGCAAACTCTTTCATGCCTCAAAGGGCATGTCTATCAGAAAATTATTTTCCATGTCATTTATATCATTTATCTCTCTCCCGAAGACTTGCTTACTTTATAATTTAATGTCTTTTCTAGCATAAATATGTGTGTTTTACATTAAGGATTTTTCTCTACTTTTCAGCTTATTTTGCTTAGAATGGTATATCTATTATGAAGTAACTATCATAAGGATGCATCACATATTTCATCGCGTATTCACACTTGGGGGGAAAGGTTTCATTTTGTTTTCCTATCTCTTTTTTTCTTCTAAGGATCTACTTTCCTAAGTATAGTGGTATTTGTTTATCATGTGATATTATTTTCTTATAAAGAATTGTTTATTTTGATTCAGGATTCTCTCTTATATAAGAGGTGTGCATCCTTGATCATAACCTCTTCTTTACTTATAAAACTATGTCCATCATAAGCAAATTCCCTTACCAGGTGTTTCAAAGTATGTCATTATTCCTCGAGAATCCCTTTTTTACCTAGCAATAGGGGGCTAAAAGGATGCATTCTTGTTCTCTTCCCCTCTTTTTCTTGAAGATGTTATCTTTGTTCAAGAACTCTTCTTGAAGGACGATGCCTTGCACCCAATATCTCTTCCTTTCAAGGGTCTCTTTCCACAAGCAGAATATCCTTCCATGATTATCTATTTTCTTAGCTCACAAGAGTCATCCCTCTTTGCTAAGTTTATGTCATACATTATTGTTTTTAGGATATATTCTTATTCTTGGAAGTAGGTACCCTTGATTCTCTTTCTTTATGATGTCACCTATGTTGCTATCATAAGGAGGGATGAATACATATGGCCTCCCTTGTACAGTAAAACTATGTCCATCATAAGCAAATTCCCTTACCTTGTGTTTCAAAGTATCTCATTCTTCCTCGAGAATCCCTTTTTCACCTAGCAATAGGGGGCTAAAAGGAAGAATTCTTGTTCTCTTCCCCTCTTTTTCTTGAAGATGCTATCTTTGTTCAAGAACTCTTCTTGAAGTTCGATGTCTTGCAGACAAGATCTCTTCCTTTCAAGGGTCTCTTTCCACAAGCAGAACATCCTTCCACAATTATCTATTTTCTTAACTCACAAGAGTCATCCCTCTTTTTTAAATTTATGCCATACATTATTGTTTTCAGGATATCTTCTTGTTCTTGGAAGTAGATACCCTTTATTCTCTTTCCTTATGATGTCACCTATGTTGCTATCATAAGGAGGGATGAATATATACGGCCTCCCTTGTACAGTATATGCACCTTTTTTTTTATTTGATCCCTAAGGAGACAATGTTTTCTTTAGGCCTGATTGATTTTTATGGATCCACATGTAGACAATGTTTTCCATAAGACTAATCTCTAAGTTTTCCATGTGCGCAAAACATTTTCTAAGCTTCCCTTGTGCACAAGACATTTTCAATCCGCTCCTATGTGCAAAACATTTTCAAAAATGCCCCTGTGCACAAAACATTTTAAAGTCACCTTCGTGCACAAATTTTTCAAGGTAGAATTTACAAGCATAATGCAGCTTGCTAGACCATCAATTCTCCTTTCTCTCTCTCTGTTTGAAATGAGTGGAACAAGCATAACACATTTTGCTAGCCTTTTTACTTGTCTCCCTTTCTCTCTTCTCCTCCCATGGATCACCTAACATAACGCAACTTACTATCTTGTCAAATTTAGGGTCTCTCTCTTCTTTCCATGCTCTCATGGCTATGCTAGTGGGTTAGATCGTGGAGTTTGTATCATCTTTGGTGATGTCATTTCCCCTTTCTTTGTGATCACTTATGCTCTTGCAATATCTTTATAGATATGATATTTGTGGATGGAACATTTCTGATCAAGGTCTCTTTAACTAGTTTGTTTGGAGTTGTATTTTTAGTACTAACCCATTTTGTGTGTTGAGTCTTTTGTCTTTGTTTTTCCCTTTTGTTTTGCTTTTTTTTTGTTCCCTTTTGCATGGATGTTAAGTTGATATCCTTTGTTTGGGGGCTTATGTCCTTAAACTTAGTGTTGTCTCATCCCTTTTTCAATTCGCCCATGATAATCCCTATTTTTCATCATTGTTGTTCTCTTCTATATCTTCCTTTATCGTGAGTATGAGCTTGTCTCATACTCCCGCTAAAGTGGGGGTTAAATGTATCATCCTAAAAAGTAAGCACCTAATTTGTGCTCATTTTAGGACCATTTTGTGCCTACTTTAGTGTGTTTACTATGGTAGGACCTTATATTGCACTTAAATGCATACCTAATTCGAATATGGGTCCTCCTCCTTTTAAAATATTGATTTAACTCAAGGCTAGCCATTGTTTCTAGGCATGATTTTCCATTTTCCATCCAATCCCATAATTCATTTCCTCACCTAGGACATATTCATTTATTTTCTACTTTTGGGATCTGCTCTAACCCCGCAACAACCTACATTTTCTTTCCCTGCTACTTTTCACCTTCCCCAACATCCACTTTAAATTTGAGCTCATTTTACCTAGGACAAGTCAACTAATTGACTTGTCCCTACAAAAAGTCAATTGGTTGACTTTCCCTTCAAGTTTTGAACCAAAATTTTGCTTGGGGCCCCATGACGGGGTTTTCCTTCAAGATTGAGATTTATGGTCGACCTTGATAAAATTTGAATCCCGAATGGAGGGATTTAAGTATTAAAGGATATGTTATCCCTTGATTTGAGATCAAGGATCATATGCAACCTATGATTAGGTGCAATCTTAGTCTGAATCGTTCGTACGCACGTGCGTTGGTGCTATGATCATCTGTATATCTTTGTTTTGTCCTATCTTCTATACTTAGTCAATTATCACTTCAAAGTTTGTTGTCAAAACTTCATATGACTTTGTTGCCATAATGACAACACATAATAAGTCATATTCTCCCTGGGAGTCAACTTGCCAACAATCTCCCCCTTTGTCATTAATAGCAACAAAGGAATGTAACAAAGTTACTAAAAATTGACTAACACCAAAAATTGTATATCATCTTCTTTAACATATACTATATCATATTTCTTTACATATATATACACTACTCCCCATACATACATTACTCCCCCTTTTACATTAATGACAAAGGTGTCAAAACTGTAAGTCCTTGAGTACTTACTTTGAATATACATCTGGATAAACAATCTGTAGATTTTTTATCTCTTCCTGCCAGAATGCCTCCAGTGCATCAACTGTCTAAAGATGGGTGCACAAGGCATATGTAAGCTTCTCCATCTTTGTTAGCTCCATGTTGGTACCTTGATCATATAAAGCAATGGTTGCATCTATCTATTTTATGTTCTCATTTATAACATCTAGTGAGGGCGCAAGTGCATTTCTTAGTTGAGTCTGCCTGGTTCTTATCTTGTTGATCTCCAACTTAGAATTTTCAATCTTATCTAACTACCCTTGATATATATTTTTGCATACATTAATATCTTGCAAGGATGTTTCAATTGATTTTCTAACACTTTCAACCAAGATGTCAGCTTCCTCAATCTTTTTGATGTGCTCTGATGTGAATTTCACTCTGTCCATGCAGTTTGCTATACATTTATGCCTTTAGCTGCTAGTTCTTTCAAGATTGCTTCACCAATTTTTAATGAGTTCAGATCTAAGGAGAAATTCTTTGTCAATTCATCTAATCTTCCCTTCTTGTACTCAAATTCTGCAATTTTAGTAGAAGAGTCTACTAAACTTGTGAAATGTGATTTGAAGCTTGTCAAGATGCTGTCAACATCATCAACTGACTGATTCTTAGCTATTTTCTTGTCTGCAGAATCTAAGTCATTTAGGATGTTCACTGTCTCCAGAAAGAGAGGGTTTCTCATGACTTGTTTTTCTTTTGCTTTCTCCATAGCTAGCACACTGATCTTAATCAAATCTTCTTCTTCCCAAGCATCTAGATTTGTTGAATCAGGGGTCAAACTTGAAAACAATGACTGTTTGATGGATGGAGTATGTATTACAATCTTACTAGCATCCACATATTCACTCTTCACAGGGATCTCCATAGCTGGTGTTTCATTAGTTTGATTGTCTTCCTCATTATTCAAATCTGTTGAATCTTTAGAGGGATCTTCATCTTGCTGTAAGGATGTGTCATTAGTGCATGCCTTCTTTGTCTCTTCAGTGCTAACAAATGCTTTTTCAACTTTGTCCATGTCATTGTCAGAAGCGGTCATGGATATCTTAACATCATCAATCACAAAAGTTTCTTCTGAATCTTTGGCTGTACCAAAAGCTATCGAAACAGTGGGCGCTGAATCCTATGGACCTATCTTAGGCGCATTTAGAATAACTGGTTCTTTGTTATGTTTGGGAGGAGCTGGAGTTGCTTTTGTTGTAGGCGTCATTGATGGATACATGTGTCTGTCTAGAAATACCCGCTCAAATTCTTTCTAAGTCGCTTCATCAACCAATTCATATTCTTTGTTCATGATATGGAGCATTCTTGTTTTGGTTCTAAGATGAGGTTTTACTAAATCCAACATGATGGCTTTCTCATCATGTGAGCAAACAGGGAGAAGACTGTCTAATGTTTCTTCTCTTATCCTCATATCCTCTTCAATTTCTTTCCTTTTCAATACATCAAGTATGTTCCATACCTTGTCTCGTATGACTATTTTAAGTTCCAATACTGTCCTCTTGAGCTTAATCATGTGAGAGATGATCATAGAATGAATTTCTGATTTGTCTATCTCTTGGTATTTGTCATCGACATTCTTGATAGATTCTAGTCTTCCTTCATTAACAATTCTATTCTTTAGGACTGTTAGACTAGGTCTAAATCCTACATCAGGAGGGGCTTGAGTGTTCTTTACCTTGCTCCTTATGGTCCTTGAGGATGGATGACTTGTGGGAACTTCCTTCTTCCTTCTAGTCATCTTGTTGGGTACAAAAGGTGGAGAAGATTCAGAGATCAATGGTAGTTGATGGCACAGATGTTCCTTCATCAGATTTCTTTTTCTTCTTCTTAGGCACATCATCAGACTTTTCCATTTTTACTTCTGTAGGAGTTTTATCAAGTTCTTTAGCAATCTTAGCTTCCCTAGCTTTGTCTAGGTCTTCTTGTGTAACCACGTGAACTTTTAGGATATTTGAAGTAATCCTTGATGCCTTCCTTTTGTTTTCAGCACTGTATAAGATAGAATCAACTTCATTTGTCTTTTCTCTGTAAGTACCCCATCTAGGTTCATTGGGATCCTTGGGCGCAGATAGGAGAACTTGTGCATAACCTTCCAAAACATGTTCTTCAACTTCATATCTGAGAGGGTGAATCCATTTT
>MU227936.1:1388449-1407450 GCA_018584345.1 Thuja plicata | reverse complement strand
ATATATATATATATATGTTCATGCCTGGATAGACGCGACTAGAAACAAGACCTTAGTGGACCCAAAAACAATATACACAACGCTTCCAAACTAATTGGCTTAAGCGTGATTTCAGGAGTGATTGAAACATGATTACAAACATAATATAATAGGCTCATAGCCTTTACAAAATAAATTGTTATACGCTGATCCAAAACTGAGGTCGGCTCTGTACTTTGTTTCTTGAACTGCTAGAGGTACTTCAACTTGTTGTAACTTATCCGTACTATCTTATATGATCATGCGTGTCTAGGGTAATCAAAAAAACATATCATAGAGCTTAAGTTTGAAAGCGCTTAGTCTGAATTAGTCGTACGCACGTGCGTTGGTGCTCTGATCATCTGTATATCTCTGTTATGTCCTGTCTTCTATACTTAGTCAATTTTCACTTCAAAGTTTGTTGTCAAAACTTCATATGACTTTGTTGCCATAATGACAACACAAACTAAGTCATATTCTCCCTGGGAGTCAACTTGCCAACATTTCCTTTGATCGATTTTGAAGAAATTGAGACTTGGAGATCTTGAATGTGATGCTTGCCTTCAAATATTGAATCCAAATCCTTAATTTCTCTTGCTAGCTTGAAACCTTGATCACTTGATTGCCAAAATGCTTGCACTTGATTGACTTATGAAAAATGAGGAGATAGGAGGTCCTTTCATACTAATTCCATGAATTCAAGGTTCAAATTTGATCTAGGTCGACCACAATAGAAAACCTCAAAAGAAGACCCCGATATAGGGCTCTGAGTGAAATCTGGGCCCAAAACTCTAGGGATAGATCGTCATTGGTGATGTTTCCCAGACAGATCAAGCTCAAATTTCACTGGGAACTTGGGGACAGAGAATAGGTGTGGTAAAAGAAGTATCATGTCAGGTCATGAGGATCAAGCATAATGAGCATTCGGACCTCAAAATCAGCAAAATGGGGCCTAATAGGTCCTAAAGCATCCAATTATGAGTGATAACTTTTTAGGACTATACAAATGGTTATATCACTAATGTTATTGCTAATGAACATTCCACTAAAATTGTAGATCCATGTACTACAAGTCCACCAAATAATCCTTTATGGTGGAATTCTCATTATGAGGCCTTTAGAAAATCTATCAGTTGCTTCTTGGAGGTTGTTGATATCAGTTCCATCATGGGTCATTCTATATTTGCATGTATTTTAATCTATATTGACATATTTTTCCTTTTCTTGGGGCGTGGTTCTCATGGTTGAGGATAGGTCATCAACATGGGCAATGGATATATGTGCCTCCCCTTTCAATGTTATCAATGCTTCTCAATTGGTCACTTGGTCACAGATTGTGCTTTTTTGTGTCATAAACGCATTGTTACTTGGTGGAAGGATGCTTCTCATAATCACTTGATTATCCAAGATTTTGATTCTTACGTTGATGACTCCTCCAAGCTTGTTGATGAACCTCTTTTTGTTGGTACCAGCAACCTCTTCATACCCTTTGATCTCTATTGGAGATCCTCCTACCCATTGTGCGCTTCCTAATCTGCCTATTGCCCTTGTTCAACCCTAGCCTTTGGTAGAGGATTCCCTCCTCATCCACCTTCAGCTCTATGTGCTAACAACCTATCTGTGGGGGTCTATTGCATGCTTCCCCTTGTATTGGTGCTCCATATGATAGTATAACTTGGATTGCTATTAGTCATCGGAGGAAATGTCCTTCTTCCTCCTTTTCCCAAACTCTTTCCCAAGGTGCAGCCTTGAGTCCTACCCACTCTTGGTGTGGGTTGTTTGTAACCTATAAGTGGTTTGTTCATGGCCTAGTTGGTGTTGTAAATGACTTATTAATTGCATGTATAAATTGTGAGTGGCTTCTTTTTTGCCTACATTTCTTTTCCTTTGGGGCTTTTGATTGTAAAGGGTGGACACCCTAATTTTCTACTTTTACTTGAAAAACAACCCTTTATTTAGAATTTTTTTCATTGTATTTTATAGTGAGATTGATTTGTTTTGCTTGCCTTTTATTGGTTTTAGCAATTTATATGTCATTAGTATTTTTTGGTAGAATTTATTTACACTTGGCATATGTAGAGGCCATGTTTTATTATTTTCATATGTTTATGTAACTAATGACTACGTGTTCCTTTTATGTGATTGATATAGTATTCACATTTGAAGATTATCATTTGATCTCTGCAACCACATGTTGTTTTAGCAAGTGTAGGATCATAGATGAATTCCTACATAAATGAGACGTTTTCCCATTTTTCCACCTATTTGCATTGCTTGATTTCAAATGTCTAGTTATTTCCTTAGTCATTTATGTTTATGTTTATAGCATCATAACTTTATATATGGTCTTCGATAGCATGCCAATATTCTCAACTTTTCTTGGGAAAATTTCTTTCTTTCTTCGGTAAGAAATTTTTTGGTTGCAAGCTTGATTCATTTCCTATTTTGCGACAAGATTTGTGACATCTCTTAGTTGGCTAACTCTTATTCTTAAAGCTAGAGATATGAACGAATGAAGTAATTTTAATGATGTCCGCAAGACTAACAAGGGACCAAGAATCAAGGTTCTTAACAAAATTTAGAAATTTTGTTGTTGCGATGATGAAATTCCTGAAAGCGTGTTTGAACATTGTGATGATGTTATCATACAGATTTGTCTTTCTATAAATTATCAATTACTTGCTCTAAGCCCGTGAAAAACAACAATTTCAAACCAACAGTTGAATTATAATATTTAGATTTATAATTCTTTGAATTAAGGTACAACTCCCTATTTGATTTTCAATGAATTCAGACAATCACACATTGCTTTCGCAAACACACACTTTTAACCAGAAAGTGAATAAGGATTTTACAGCATTTCATACATCAACATGTCATGAAAACTAAATGAAAGATAGATATTTCAACACTAAATGAAGCTCACAGACTTCAATATCAGAACTTACTAAAAATAAAGCTATACTAAAGCAAGCTACAAAAAAATCCACTTGAAAACAGATTTCTGATATTCAAGAAATATCCCAACAGAGATCAATATGCTAATATAAACAGACAGATTCACATAGCATAAATTTTTGTTCCATTCATATCAAAAATATACTTCCAAGTTTCTTTTTCAATTAATGAACTAACTGAAAGATACTAAAAACTATTAAGTCTTGCCTTAACTTTACCAAAATTACCATCCTCCAAATACAGATTATCCCCACTATAAATAGTCATCAGTCTTAGGAAATCAGAATTGACATACCAAGATACACTCTACGAGATTCAGTATATAACTGTTTTACGAAACCGCCCAAATTCAAAGAAAACATAAACTAATAAAAAATACCACTACTCTGTGATCTGGGAAGCATGATCACGGAGTGGTGGATGTGCTGGATCCCTTTGATTGGTCTTGTGAGGCATCAACAACATGGGAGCTCCTCCATTCTTTATTCGCCTTTGCAACGCTAGTGATCGTGGATTGATGTGACAAGATAATGTGAATTACCCTTTGCTTCAGAAACTTTTTATCCTTGCAGACCTGGGCAATTTTTTGTATATGCGCCTCGAGGTGATCGGTACATACTACCAGCATGGCTTCCATATTTGCAAGGGCCGTGAAATCATCTAGGGTAATATCTTTAGTATCTCTGATGGTGGCAATCTCACGTTCAAACTCCAGTAGCAATTCCTCTGCTCCTTTGATACTTTGAGTATCTTCTTTTATAAGTGAAACATTCAAACATTTGAGATCTTTTTGCATGGTATCCATCAACCCCTTTGATTCACTCAACAGGTACGTGGTCCCATCACAACCAGACTTAATAATGGAGTTCCTCCACTCAATAATCTTGATGGAGACGTAGAGAGTATCTTCGTCCAATCCTGGAACAGGCTTTTCAGCTAGGAATTTACTCACACCATATTTCTCTATTTCATAGAGCCAATTCATCACTTTTAGCCATTTTTTGTTCCCTTTTTCCCACTCTGCTAATTCCACCAGAATCTCAACAACAATTGAACTGACAACTTTGTGAGTCTTAACCAACTGATTCATGTAATTGCTTCATTTTTGTACCATGGCTTGGATCCATTTAGTGTAGGCATCTGCAATCAGTTTGTTTTTCTGAATTTGATACAGGGTTTTCCTAACCTCTTGTGAACGTGGATCAAATGGTTGTGAAGCTATAGTCAGAGGGAGAGGGTTAGGGTCCCGAACTTCTTGAATGAATTCAGCCATCTTTTTTATTTTTGCTTTCATCTCATTCTTATCCTTATCATCCTTAAAAGACTTGTGTATGATCTTTTTTGTAGACTTTTCCAAGTGTTTTACATCAACCACTCTGGTTTCATATCCAAGATCTATCTTCTCAACTATGAAGTCATCTGCAGTAGCTTCAGAGAGTTCCTTATCATTCTAAGGAACTACATGTTTAGCATACCAGTGCCTTGTTTTTTCATCAATTTCCACTATGGTCTCTATTTTGATCCTCTTTGGTTTCTTCGAGGAACCCAGACATTTGCTTACCATATCTTCAACTGGTAGTGTTATTTGCAAGACATTTCTTTTTTTGTTGATGGACATTTCTAACCATTTCAAAGTGGGAACTGGTGACTGTTCAGAGTCTTCCATTGCCTGTGTTGGACTGGTGGGCATAGAAATCGTAGAATCCTTAACTCCCTGCTGATTATCTTTTTTGGAAACAACTTCTTCTGATGTAGATCATTGTGTGTTCTCATCTGCCATCAAGGTGTCCATCTCCTCGAGATTGATCACTTCCTTTTCTCCGATTGGCTTGATTTCTTCTTTGAGAGCCTTTCTTCTGGAAGTCCTCATCGGTGGAATAGGATGAGGAGACCTCTGCTTCTTAACTTTAGATTCAGCAGCTTCTATATTTTTAGATTTAGATGAACCTGCAATAGAAACATTTTCATTAGAACTTGGGATAGCTTTTTCAACATGGTCTTTAAGAACTGATCCTCTAGTATTGTACCTTTTGTGAGGAGGTGGCTTTTTACTGTCAATCCAGCTTTCAGTTATTTTTATAACATCGAGAGTGTTGATGTGGACACTCTCTCTTTCCTCTATGTTCCAGTCAATTTCAGGGAGTGGTAACCCCTGAACCTTCTCTTTATAATGTTCATCAATTATCTCGTCATCTTCCCCCTCTTCTATTCCATTGGCATTAATGCCTATTTGCAGATCAACTATTTGGCCAAGTGTAAATCTGCACCATAATCTTCTTCTGACTTCAAAATCATCTGCAAAATTTTCCTAGAAATCCTCCATTTCAGGAACATGGCAAAATTTAGAAGGTAAAATGAAATGTCGAGCAGCATACGCCCTGATATCAAAATCTCTCCTAGCATAAAAGGTCTTCAGTTTCAGTTTGTTCAATTCTTGCTCCAAATTAAGAGCATCAAAGGAATTCTTATAGGAATAAAAACCAAGTTCTATAGGAAAACTAGATTTATCTCTTCTCTTCCTTTCTTTGAGGTATTTGTGTACATGGGCTATCTGGCGGCCAACCTAAGTTATAACATGCAAATCCAGAGAATATCTAGGCAATTTGAATGGTTCTCCTTCAAATCTGCCAACTCTTATGTAAGTAAACCGTATGAATTATATGAAGAAACTCCCAAAAACATTAACAAATTTCTTAGCCTCCTTTGACATTCTCTACTCAATGTTCCCATGCAGTTCAAAAATTAACCTTCCTAGAAAAACACCATTTACTTTCATAAAACTGTCAACATCCAATTCCTTCTGCAGATGGGGATAATAATCACACTTTCATATTGGGAACAGGTAATTCATGATATAAACCATCCCACTTTCTAGTACAAGCCAACGCATAGAACAAATAAGAAGACATATAGAAACCACCGGACTTTTCTGAATAATTTGCCAGTTGATGATGAAGTTCATCAGTGATACAATCAGCCCAATCAATTAAATTTTCTCCTCCCAAAGTTATCTGGATAAAAAAGTACATCCAGTCCTGCCAGTAATAAGCGTGATTATTACCTTTGATCTTGTTCAACAAAATCACTAATTCTACAACTTTGAGCTTGAAATGATCTATTGTAAGGGGTTTGGGCAGCCTTGACCCTCCCCTTTTTTCCTCCAACAACCATTGTTTGGCAATTTCATTTCTATAAATCTGTTTCTTTGTTGAGAAAACATAGTAGGAGGAACAATGGTCCATCCTTCATAAGGATCCTTTTCAGGAATACCCATTGTTGTGAGGATGAAATCTCGGTTTATGAAAGTCAGAGGGCTTCCATCAATCTTCTTAATACACCTCTCTTCCCTATCATACCTTTTAACACACTCCATTACTAACTCTAGATAGGGGGCACTAGGGGAAATGCTACTGCATCGGCTAAACCACTTAACACCACCTTCTCTATTATAGAACTAGAAACAGGGTTTTTGATTTTACTGTGGATCTCCTCTAAGGCACCTGCTTTTATCAGGTAACCAGACATAATAACTTGGCCAAAATAACCCTAGACACAATAACCCCGCCATAATAACCCAAGGACACAATAACCCATGGAAAAAATAACCTATGGTCAAAATAACCCATGGACAAAATAAAATGATCTGGCATTGTGCAGAATATTTTACAAATAAATGTTCAAGTCGGTGCTTTACTACAACACAAACAGAATTTGGTGACGTGATTTGAAGTACAGGACATAATAATGCTCCAAAAATTGAGATGATCACTGTCAAACATAAGTTGAATGAAATGAAAGACATGGCGTGCTTGACTTAAGACTACAAGAAATATAATTTCTACTACATGTTCTAATATTTCATTACCGGTAGCAGGAGCAATACCATCAACCAATGCATTATCCAAAATGATTCGAAGGAAAAGAAGAAGATTTGATGCACCACCACCAAATCCTCAGACATCGAGAGATCTTATCTTACCAATTGAATATATAATTACCAATAGAGGGGAAAAGTTTCTTTTTCATGACAGTAATGATGAGAATCATTTTTTAATATTCACCACCACACTAAATTTGCAATTACTAAAAGAATCTGAAAATTGGTTTAGTGATGGTACATTTAAAACAGTACCAAGTATTTTTCAACAGTTGTACACAATTCATGGCTTGAAAAATGATGCAATATTTCCACTTCAACCTGATCTAAACCCAAAAACTATACTTATTGATTTTGAATTAGGTTTCAAGGGAGCTATCTCTGAAACTTTTCCAAATGTCACTATTCAGGGATGCTTTTTCCATTTCTCTCAGTGCTTGTGGAGGAAATTTCAAGAAGGTCTACAAACACGTTACAACATCGATGAAGTAATTTCATTTGAGATCAAAAAACTTGTTGCATTAGCTTTTGTGCCTCAGATATATGTAATCAATGCATTCGAAACACTTCTACAATCTCCTTATTATATAGAACATGCGGAGACTTTGCAACCTATAATTGATTATTTTGAAGACACATGGATTGGAAGACTAACTAGAAGAGACAACAGACAGTCACCCAAGTTTCCAATCACAGTTTGCAACTGCTATTCAACTATTCAAGATGATCTTCCCAAAACCAATAATTTCATTGAGGGATGGAATAGAGGATTTAGTGAATTGCTTCAATCATCGCATAGCTCAATCTAAAAATTCATCAAAGAAGTGAAAAAAGAACAGGGTCTCCAAGAGAATAAAATAGAGAAATATATCACTGGACATACTGCACAACCAAGCAGGAAAAAATACAGTGAACTGAAAGAATGACTAAAAAGACTAGTTGATGGTTATGACAATAATAATATTTTAAGATTATATAAGAGGCATTGCTCATAATTTGACACTTTAATTGAAAATTTGAATTATTATTTTTTTAGAAATATACTTGTAATTTATAAATTTTGTTTTCCTTTCTCTATAATCGTATGGGGTTATTTTTTCCATGGGTTATCTTAGATTGGGTTATTATGACTCTAGGTTATTTTTTCCTCGAGTTATTGTGGTCAGGCTATTTTGTCCAGGGTTATTTTGGTCAGGTTATTATGTCCTGCAATCCTTTTATCATTGTGTCATCAAACTCAGGAAGTGAACTAACCAAAGGGGAGGTTTTTCCAAAATTTGGGAGCGGGGACTTCATATTTCTTATGGAAAATACTTATAAAAGATCGAGATTTGCAGAAGGAAAATAGAGCCTTTCAATATCAAACTTTTTCAAATGGCCTCAATTTTGAACAGGGACTCTGAGAGAAAAACACTAACCTGGAGATTCCGCACACTCTAAGCTTCTCGAGATGAGAGTATACCTTCTGCTGCTCTGCCAATTCAATTTCACCAAAAAACTTTGCTAGAAGACTGACAGCACAAACTCTTATTTTATAACAGATTTTCCCACAAAATGTGTAAGATTTGCATTTAATGACAATGCAGGCTCTTAATTAAATGTGAAAAGAGTTTTCGCCTAATGCGATCATTAAGAATTGCTCCTCTTAAATGATTGAAATGACATATAAGTGTCACCTCTAAGGATGATTCTATCTGCAACACGCGCGGATAAAATTATCACATGCCAGTTGTCACTTTGGTCACGTCACCGTTATCTTTTCACCTATTCAACATGCAAGCTTCGGTTGAACTGTGAAATTTGATATATCCTAGTTCACAAATTAAATTCAATGGGTAATAAGGCACTACTTCCTTTTGGTGTGTTTATAAAAGACCACGTGAGTGGCAAAAACTTAAACTCTATTACAATTTATGCAAGATGAAAACCGCAATTGAACCTTGAACCTTGAACTAGACAAGTTCAAGATTCAGAGTTCAACGGGAGATTGGACTTTGCAAACCGCGCCGCTCATGTTGACATAAAAGCAAAGAAAGGCAAAACACACCGCAAGGCAACATTGAACCTTCAACATTCAACTAAGTTCAAGATTCAAGTTCAGCCGATAAGGAGAAAATGCAAACTGGACTGAAAGATATCATGACATTTTTGCTTTTAAGAAGGTAAACTCCTGATTTTAGGAAATGATAAAATGTAGGGTATGAGTAAAAAATCAGGGGTAACAGATGGCTTAATCTCTCATTGCATGTTTGAACAAGGCAGTGGCCCCATCTTCTATCTATACTAGTGAACCAAAGGATGAAGTGGTTCTAGGCCCTCCTATGGCGATTGTTAATGGATCCTAGTTCGTTATTGTTGTTCCCAGTGTGCAATGTAAGTCAACCGCACCTTCAGTCATTCTTGACCTAGTCCCCTATGCCTTGTTTCATGGGTTGGGGTTGTTGGGTGGTCCACTTTTTGTACGGTGTTATTTTTATTGATGGTACAGCTCATGTTAGGATGGTGTCCATTGGGCACCCTTCTCGTAGATGTGGTATTGGATTTTCAAAGGCAATGAATGAGGGGGTCACTCCCCCAAAGCCCCTCTCTATTGCTGGTGGAGAGATTTTTTCTCGTGTGGCTAGATTTGCTCCTTCAAAAGAGAAATCTCGACCTCTTGCCTGTGTCAAGGTATCCCCTGTGGTGGTGTGTGGTCAGGATGTGGTGGAAAATATTCATTTCTACCAACATTGCAGATTGGTTTGCAGATTCATTAGTTTTTGGCCTTCCTTTTCAGAGCTCCATCATTGGGTGACAGATTCTTAGTGATTTGTAGTATCTGGTAAGATAGAGATTTTTCCTTATGCAAAGGGATTTTTTTGTTTCTTTGTTTACTTGTGCTAAATAATGAGATTTGGTGTTCACCATGTTGTGGGTTTGGGGGACTCACTCTCTCTCAGCTAAACCATGGATAGCCTCCTTTAATCCTATTTCTCAGCCACTTAGTGTGCGTCTAGTATGGGTTCACCTCCCCAAACTTCCCCTTCACTTTTGGGAGAACTTGTGCTTTGAGGCCATTGGTAACTTTATTGGCCATTTCATTAAGATGGGTGAGACTATGGCTTCTTTGGGTCACTCTACCTTTGCACGCATTTTGGTTGACATTGACATCTCCACACTCCTTGGAAATGTTGTTCTCATGGTAGGTGATAGGTCTTGGACTCATGCGGTGGATTATGAGGGCATCTCATTTCTATGTCAACGTTGCTTCTCTATTGGTCACTTGCCAACTGATTATTCCCTCTTGTATCATAAGGGTGTTGCTACTTAGTGGAAAGATGCTAACGATGAAAATTTGACTCTCTTCGCCTCTAATTCTTCCTTTGATGATGAGGATGAAGCTCTTGTTACAAATCTAGGTGAAGCGCTTGCTGCAAATCTAGGTGAATCTCTTGTTGCATATCTAGGTGATGCTCTTGTTGCAAATTGGCTTTCATTTTTCCCTATGGATATTACTCCTACTAGTCTAGCCCATTTTGGGCATGTAGGCCCTACTTAGCATGTTTCTCCTTCTCTTCTCAAAGATTTGGTTGATAGTGTACAACTTTCTCAGCACTCTATCCCTTGTGCTGACAGTTTTCCAAATAGGGTGTCACAAGTTGCTCCTCCTTGTGGTGGGGATCCTAATGATGGCATTGTTGGGAAAGTTGTATGATGGCATGGGAAAAATTATTTGCTAACATCACCTTCTTCTCCCCATGCTATGCATTAGTTGTCTAGACACTCTTAAGGTGGGTTACTTGCCTTCCTATTAGAGTGTTATTTATATTTTGTAATTGCCAACACGTATACTATTAGTGTGTTATTGATCTCTTTTGACGCCTCTAGGTTGAACTTGTGTAAGGGTTATCTCCCTTGTTATGGTGCTAATTTTAATAAAAAATAAGGGACCAAGAATCATATCCTGAGCCATCTGCATGTTCTTCTCAATGTCAACTCTTCAAATATGGATCTTTACCAGGAAACTAGCATTTTTGTGAAGTCTTGCTTCCTCAAAAAGTTGGTTTAGATAACCCTCCTTTAGGTTGTCCTCATATTGACCACTGATATCTTGGTCAGCAACACATTCAAAGATAAAGTGTCATTTAGCTTCAACTACTCCTTTGATATAGAAAGTACATGTTCTTTCTTACCAAACTTCTTTACGAACTGTCCATCTACATGTCTCACACCTTAGATGATGAGTCTCAGTTCTAAGTTGCACCACTAGCAATCTAGTCTTACCCTTAATTGGTACCTACAAGTAATCATTTTTGTCATGATCCCAAGTGAGATTGAACTATTTCACATAATGGGCTTTTTTCGCCTCTTTTATTTTGTACACATCGAAACCCTGAATGTTTCCAACACAAGTCTTTTTATCTCTTCATTAGTATTAGGACATTTGTGCATGGAAATGTCCCATTTTCTCAAACACTTGTTTTGTTTCATCCATGCCTTCATTCTACAAACTAACTTCTCCTTGATAACCCATTTGGGCCAATGGTCTTTATCCATATTTTCCACTTTATTTAGATAGTTTAACAAAAGTATTATCATTGATGACTCCATCAAAAACATACCTTCTTCAACCAAGAGGATCTCATATGGGACAATTGATTTGACTTTGAGATTACTAGTGATAAGATGCTCTTGTAGTCTGTTTATTTGGTTACATTTGTGATTTGAAACGTTGCTCCTTCAAACCTCAAAATCATAGATCACAATTGATGTAACCAACAGGCCAAAAAGTGTTTTCTTGGATTTCCAATCCCATAACTATGCTTGTCTACACCTATATGACAACAGGAAAGAAGTTCTCCAACCCCCTTGTATCTGTTTAGTTCTAAATGTGTCCAAATTGAGCCTGATATGGAAATCAATTCCCAAGCATCTATATTCCTCCACAATCTCTAACAAACTTTCTTCAAAGATAAAATTAACTTTCTATTTATTCCTCTTTAAAGAGAAAATCACAATCTTAGTTTTGCTAGTGTCCACCTCCATCCCGACCTCCTAACGAAAGCTCTCTAAAATTTTCAAGTGTTCTCTCTGTTGAAAATTCGGTATTCTAAGAGGAGAGGTGAATCAGTATACCCATTAAATTATTAATTTCTCTACATAACCATCTGCATAACATAATTAATTGTTGAAATGAAATGAAAACATGGGTAATGCACAAAACATAATACTAGTGTTTTTACGTGGAAAACCCAAAAATGGAAAAACCACAGAGAGGATTAGCTCTCAATATCTCATAATCGGTTACAAAATATTACAGTGGTGCACTGCCCTTATAAGGTTCACTATCAAAAAGGTTGACTCATTGTCAAGATTACAATGAGTTGTTATAATTGCATCTCAAATATGCATGAGGTACAGTTCTAATGAAGTACAATATACAGAGTTCACACACTTCATTTAGTTATAGTCGAAGCTATAATGTCGCCAAAAGTCACATCATACTTCATAAAATTTACCACTAGAGGTGTTCAAGATACATATATATACTAGTTCTCTAACATAGTATATTGGCCCAATCATATACACTATGACCCAAGAATAAGTCAACTCAAAACATTTCCACATGTTAACTCAAATAGCTTCCCATATGTTATCCAGCTAGATCAATCAAAAAAAAGTAGATGTCTCTACAAACCTGGATTAACATGTACCATCCAATACGCAGCAAACTCTCAAGTCGGTATGACAAAATACTATCAACTAAAGAGATGTAGACCATCTGATTGTCCTATTCCAGAGGGGAAAAAAAAGAGTATTTTCCAAATGCAACTTTTCGAAGTCATAAATTCTAAATTTTGCATGACTGTCATCTGAAATCTTGAACATGTCTTTTATATTAAACTAGAAACCTGTAGCAAAAATCACAAAAACCATATCATCACGTACAAAGGAAGGTAGGCCAAAACACACACATCCTATCTATCAGAACTACCAAAGCTCATGTTATCGAAAAACCTTGTAACATCAATGACAACAAAATGACAACATTCCAACAAACTCCCCCTTTGTCATTGATGATAACAAACCCAAAATTGTTACCAAGCACAAAATTGTTACTCTTCTATACCCTTTTGTCTCCCTCTTTGACATTAATGGAAAAGGTCGCAAAGATGCCAAGACATTATAACTTAACCAAAAACACAATAAGATGCTCCTCCTAAATGAAATGCAAAATTTTTGTACAAATGTCAAAAAAGGTACATGTGCAAAATTTCTCAACTAGAGATAGTCGACCCTTTCATATTTTGAACTTGAGCTTTCCATGTGTCATTGTTGTTGTCCTAAGCAAAAACTTCATCTTCTAGAAAACCTTTTTGAATCTCCAATGTTATTAAGACATTTTCTGCTTCAACAGAAGTGGGAGCCGGATCATATGAAAAAACTTGTGGTGCCTTGAGAAGGGCACATGATACCAAGGTCACATTCTCACTAATCAAATCTCTGAGATTCCCAAGAGGTAGAATTATGTTATCTCTTTGTTGCTAGAGTTCAATGTATTTCTTATGTAACTCCTAAATTCCAGGCCTGGTAGAGCCAGATAGATCCTATTCTGGATCAAAACTGTGATATGTTGTATTTATCTGAGACTCAATAGAGTCCATTTCCTTTCTTACATGTTTAGAGCCTTCAAGCCATTGCAAACTGAAGTGATACAAAGCATGTGCTTCCTTTTGGTTATCTCTACCTTTAGACACTAACTCAATAAACCATTTGTGTACAGCATCACACCTTGCCTTCAACACACACAATTTGTTTTCTTTTTCCTTCTCCAATTCATTTGCTACAACATCCTAGAGACTAGAAGCCTACACTTTGAAAGATTGCATCAATGATCTAAACGTTTCTACACTTGATGCAAAAGGGTTAATAGAACTGCCAAGAGTAACATTATGCAACATTTCCACATTTTCTTTAATCAATTTATCATTTTTCTATTTGTCGTTCCATTTCCTCTTTCTCTTCATTTCAAGCTTCTTCCTAGTACCTCTTTGCTTAACTATCCTTGGTGTGGAGGAGGAGGTTGTCCCCTTTTTCCTTTTTGATAGTTTTTTTTCTCTTCTCTTTTGTTGGAATTGATTTCTTTCTTTCAATCTTAGGAGATGTTGTCCCAGAGGACACAGGAATGCCAAGGAAGGAGGTAGTACTACTGGATCTCCTAGGTTGCTAGTATTGCCTTGTTCTTTTCTTCTCTGGTCAAGTATTTAATGTGGAATGCCAACTACTCTAGTTGTCTCATCTACTATTTTCCTCACTTGCTTTTCAATGATTGGTCTCATTTAGTCTCTATGAACACCCGGAGATATCTCTTCAAATGTTCCATGTCTCTCTTGAGTCTCATCGTTAGGGTTGTTTATCAATAATTCTGCTAATCCTATTAAGACTTCCTCATAAACCCCATATCCTAGGGTAGGAACCCATATTGTTCTAGGCTCGTCTTCTTCCATGATACACTCATCTATGGTAATAAGGAATATAATATCATTTAATATTTTTCAATAATTTTGATGGAATTCTTTCACTTTGATGCATTCGAAAAATAGAAAAGAATGAAGTAGAGATAGAGTCGCGTTGCTATTGTGAGCCTTGCTGTCCTTTCAGACTGCATTTACTGCGGGATTTGCCTTAGCATTTATGGCCCCGGCCGCCACTAGCCTAGCAGTTGATGCTGGTGCTATTCTGGTGACGGATAACAATGGCGCCTCCAAGCAAGAGACCTCGCAAGTTTTTTCCCAAGGTGTTTCATGAGGTATGTCTCAGCCTGATATTGTTTTTCCCATTCATGAGTTTGATGATGCATGTTCTTGGCTTGAAACGCATACGCTTATTGGTTACTTTCTGGGTCACAACCCACCTGAAAATATGATTAAATATTGGGTGGCGAAAGCCTGGACTCCTCGTGGAATCCGCCTGGATGGCATTCAGAGTCTCACCAAGGGTTTTTTTTTGTTCCTCTTTTCCAATCCCATTCATGTGGATGCTATATTTTCCAAGGGACCCTGGAATATTAGGGCTTTCCTTTTAGTTTTTCAACGCTGGTCTCGAGACTTTTCAGTCTCTGACGACAAGAAGCTCAAAGTCCCTGTCTGGGTTGAGTTTCCTGGTCTTCCTCTACCCTATTGGCCTTTCATGCATGCCATTGCGCAAAAGCTAGGTACGGTTATCTGTAGTGAGCATGACCATTTTTTTAACCCCCGGCCTCAAAAGAGGCTCCACATTGAAGTTGATCTCTCTCTCGATCTTAAAGAATCTGCTGAGATTCAGGTTGGCGACATTATCTTCTCTCATAAGGTGCTCTACCTCAACCTTCCCAACACTTTCTACCGTTGTCAATCTATAGAGCATAAAATCAAAGATTGCCCTTTGGCAGTTACTTGGCCTAAATCGCCTCCTAAGGACTCTGGTTCGCGGCCCGTTGATGCTGGTAAAAAAGAAGAAAACAAAAAAGATGATTGGGTAACAGTCGGCCGCAAGAACAAACAGGCTAAACCTGTCGCTTTGACTTCTGCTTCGCAACCACCGCCTCTTGCTGTGGAGGCTCGGTTTGCTTCTCATGCTGAGATTGCTCCCATTTCAAACCCTAGCCAGCAGGGGAAAGAGATTTTGCCTTCGGATACTAACCCTCCTTGGGTTCGCACACCTCATGCAACCTCTATGATTTCCACTCCTTCCAGCTTCCATCACTCTTGCAGCCCTGATAAGCGTGCTGAGGTCGCACAAGAGGGTATGGCAAAAAAGTTCCGAAATGTCTCCATGGAACTTCCTGGGAACAATTTCGCTTATTTGTCTAATAGTTTTGCATCCCTTGGTGATAATGATGGTATGGCTGACACTGTTTTCTCATGAAGTACATCTCATGGAATGTCAGGGGTTTGACAGACTTGCCCCGAAAGTACTCTGTCAGAGATGTTCATCGTCATGTTAGTAATTTGGATGTTTTATGCCTCCAAGAAGTTAAAATTTTTGGTTTTATGCTTGATGCGGCCTGTAAAATTATTTCGCCTAAGAGCCTTCCTCTTTGTTCTCAGCATGAGGTTGGTCGAGGTGGAGTTGTTACTCTCCTTTCTCCTCGTTGGCATTCTTTTTTAATCAGTCGTGGTTTAGATCCCATGCAACGATCTATTTGGGCCACCTTCATTATTGAGAATCATTCTTTTGGCATAATTAATGTTTATGCTCCCAATGATGTTGTTAAGAGATCTCACCTGTGGCATTGGCTTGCAGATTCTCTGCCACCTACGACTTGGCTCTTTTGTGGCGACTTCAATATGGTTGAGGTGGCTTCTGACAAGGATGGCATTCTGCCATTCCAGTGGACAGCTGGTGAATGGGAAGCCTGGTATTACATGCGTAATAAATTGGGCCTTTTTTATCCCAATCTTGGCCATCGTCAAACTGATGGTGTTTGGCACACGTGGTCTAGTTTTAGAGCCTCCTCTGACAGAATTCACAAATAGCTTGATCGTGCTATGATTATGGCACAATCTTTTTTCTCTTTTTCTAAAAAACAAGCCTTGTCGGTTACTCCTCTTGTTGATGTGACCTTGTCAGATCACTTCCCTATTCAATTCATTATTGAATGGAAGACAGCTAAGGCACGTCCTCCCACCACTCAGTTCTTCTTTAATACTTTTGTTCTCAATAATGCTTCCATGGTGGCCCACATTCATCGGGTTTGGAACCTTGAGCCTAGACCTCCACATTTGTCTGGCTGGATTCAATGGTGGAATGATGTCATCTGTCGTATGGCTTTCTTTATGCGCATTTATGGTCGACAGCTTGCCATTTACCGCCGTCGATCCTATGAGGCTAACACCAAAGCTCTTTGTGTTGCCACGGAGGCCTTAGCCCTTGATCCATTCAATCAGACCTTGCAAGTTCAACTTGCTCAGTTGCGTCAGCAGAAACAAGTTGCAGAAAGCTATGCTGCCAGAGGTGCTCAGATCAAGGCCCACTGCACTGGTTAAAAGTCAGAGATCAGGCCTCTAAAGAATTTTTTGCTAGTCTCTGTGCACATCAAACCAATGTGGGTATAACTAGGATCCAATAGGGGCAATCTCTCCTCATAGAGCTTCTTGATATCTTGCAAGCCTTTGTTCGTCATTATGAACAGGTTTTTGCCACTCAGGGATCTTCACCTGCTAGCAACCAAGCTCGTGCAGATTGCATTGCTATGGTGCCTCAATGTGTTTCTCCATCCCAGCGTGCTTTCTGCGATTAGCTTCTTACCCTTCAAGATCTCCGAGAAGCTGTCTTTGCCATGGCTGACGATAAAGCTCGAGGTTGTGATGGGTTTCCCTGTGAGTTTTATAAAACTCTCTGGGATGCCATTGGTCCCGATCTTCATCAAGTTTATCTTGAAGCTTATCACTCCCAATCTCTGGGCGATATTATCAATAAAGGCAACATCAAATTTATCCCCAAAGTTGGGGATCCTGAGGATATTTGCAATTGGCGGCCTATTACCCTGCTTAATGTCTCTTACAAGATCATTGCTAAGGCTCTACCTCTTAAGATTTGCCACATCCTCCCTCAAATTGTTAGGCCAGAGAAAACTGGCTTTATTCAATCAAGATATATTCTTGATAATATCATAGCGGTTTGGGAAGGTATGGAATGGGCTTGAAAGTCTCAGCAAAAAGATCTTTTTCTCAACATTGATTTTGCTAAATCTTATGATCGTATTAAATGGCCTTTTATTCTTGCTATGCTTCACACTTTGGGTTTTGGCCCCAGATTTCTTCAATCTATGCAGATGCTTTTTCAAGATGCCTCCGCTTGCATCACCATTAATGACAAACAGTCTTCCACCTTTGGGATTTTCAGATCCATTCGACAAGGATGTCATCTTGCTCCTGCCTTATATGTTCTTGTAGCCAAAGGATTTATCTATTTATTAGCTCATTCTATTTCTCTAGGCCGTGTCCATGGGATTGCTTTACCCAACTCCAGTCAGTAGTTGGTTAATGGTCATTTTGCTGATGATTCCTTTCTCACTCTTGCTGAGGATAAAGAGAATATCAAGGCAGCCTTGCAGTGTTTAGACACTTTCTGTTTGGCTTCAGGCTCTGCCATTCAGTGGCATAAAACCTTGTGCTATAGACAGTCATCCCATCCTGATCTACCCTGGTTTTCCCAGTTTGGTTGGTCCAGGATCCAGCATGGGGAAATATTTCGGTTTCTTGGTATACCCTTTGCTTTTCAAGCTACTTCTACTAGTTTATGGAATGTTGGTTTAGCTAAAACTGAAAAGAAGCTTACCTATTGAATTACCAAGCCGCTCTTGCTCGCTGGTAAATTTTAGATCTTCTCTAAGGTCTTGGCTGCTACTCATGTTTACTATTCCTCCTGTTGGGCTCCTTCCAAGGCCTCGTACAAGAAGCTTGAGAAATTGTTGAGGGATTTTCTTTGGGCCTCTGGTGCAGATCACCAAGGCTTTCACAGAGTTTCCTGTGAATTTTTTTGTCTCCCTGGGGCCTCTGGTGGGCTTGGCTTACTTGATACCTAGAAGCAGGGTTAGCCCTTTGTGCAAAGTGGATTGTGTGTTGCCTCACTGGCAACGAGGCCTGGAAAGTTTTACTTTGCCACTTTATTTATTTTGGGTATCCTGTTAGCACTTTTTCTTGTATCTCAACCTTAAAATGACAGTATACTGATTATACTTAAATGAAAACTCCTTTATGACAAGAGAAAGGCTAATTGCTAAGGATTGGATAATATCCTTCTTCGTTTTTGAGCTCCACATACTCAGGCAGGTATTACCTAGATATTTTACTATATTTCAAGTAAACCTTGAATGGTGGATTGGGTCTTCACTGTTATGTCATTATATTTTTGATTATATCAACAAGAGATCACTCTTCAGATGGCTGGAAACAATTTTGAAACAGAACCTGACAGGGAAATACTTATGACTGTAATAACAAATAACAGTGGTATAAGGATGCTTATCCTTCTTCTTTTTATGAGTTTAAACTCAAAGAAGGCTAACCTTTTGATTCTCTCTCTAAGGAATCAACAAACTGAATAGTATCCTACTGATACAAATTCTTATGAGTTCTGCTCATTTGTTCTTAGTAACAAGAGTATTTTGATTAATTTGATTTTG
>MU227936.1:1366143-1385591 GCA_018584345.1 Thuja plicata | reverse complement strand
CGTTATCTGGCAATTAGACTCATTCATATATAACGACCATGCACATGAAAGGGCTCCTTCAGATTCATTCTCCGGCACAAGATATAGCAATGTAAACTTAGCTTCCCAGAAGACTACATAGGTACAATTGCGGAATCACCATAAATCCCCTTCTTATCGACCACTGCAAAGTGAGTAAATCATATTCTGAAACCTCACCATTAGGTTAAATAGTTCATTGATATGCAATGAACATGATGCCTTGATTTGTTCCTGAAAACATCCTTCAGACATAAAGCTATCATTTTCCAAAAATGACCATTTCTCTTCCGCACTGCAAACATATTGTCAAAAAATGATTTTAATCGCCGTAATTGATTTTAAAAGGCTGACAAATGGATTAATGGGGGGCTCAAATCCGAACTGGGGGTAGTGTGTCAGCTTTGCAAGACAATGAAAAAATAAATTCGTCAAAAGAATCAACCGGCCAAAAGTTATTCACTGGCAAAGTAGGGCATTTGGTAAACTTAACTCCTTTCCGCACTGCAAACTGAACAAACTGCCTCTGAAGAATGAAATCATAGGGTCATCAAAAAGATCTTCCAGAAACCCAACCTCTGGATCCTGAAAGAATGTCATATGTGGAACATGACCCCTTAGTTTCCTTGTTTTGAAAACAAACTCCTTAACTGCTACCGATTTGCAAAGATAGCACTTTAACACTTCCTGAATTTCAACACAGTAAATATGCAGAAATCGGGTTCAGAATCGGCAAAGAAAAGTGATCAACCGGATTGGTCAAAGCTTGAAAATCCTTAAAGAAGTTCATTCCTAGGTCTATAATGCAGGTCAACCTTCAATTATCCAAAATGTTCACCCAGGTACAGACTTTCAAGACCTTAAAGTAGGTCACTTAATAATTCTGAATTTGAAAACACAGGAAATCAGACTTAATCACTATCAGAACAGTTCTTGAAAACTTATCATCTGATTTCATAAAGATCTGCAGACTGGAACATATGGAGTGTGTGACCACTGGAACACGGTGCAAAAGGAATTTTCTTAATTGGATCAACTGGTCAAAAGTTATAACATGTCAAACTGGGCTGTTCAGATTTCTAGGCAGGACAAAAATGCAGACAGTTCATGAACAACCAACTTTGGGAAGTATGAAAACTTATCAAACGGATTCGGAATGACCTGAGGTTTAAAACATAAGCTCTTTGATATGCATGGAACACATTCCCAAAGTGGCAAACAATGAAACTCAACAGGGTGTAAAATACTCAGAAGCCAAGTAGGCTCCGGACAGCAAATTGACACTTAGCAAAGATGCAGAATTAGGTGACCCCCTCAAAATGACTACTCCCTAAACATGTCAGAACTGAAACTCAGGAGCTGGGACCCACTGCATATGTCAAATGGAAGGCATTAAAGCCTCTTCCAAACTTGTACCTTACAAAAATCATCCGGGCACCTTTTACAAGCACTCTAACTAAGCCTTCTTACACAAAATTTCAAGGGTACTGACTTTGCTTGTCTGAAAATTTTAACACGGTCACTCCAAATTTGTTCCAAATTTAGGAGTACCAACATATCCGTTGCACAAACCGTCTTGGAAAGGAATTGGCTTTCAAACCCTTTTGGTTATGAAACATCCTGTTCAAATCCATGGTACCTTTGTTGCCAAAAGTATTTGGCGTCCCTGGGAGGCAGTTAAACCCCAGCTTCGCTGGGTCGATAATAGATTCCGTGATGGGATTTCATTCAATCAACAGAATATTTGGCGGTCCCCGCTCTTTGCCCAGCAAGGGTTTCCTTTGGCCATAATTCAGGGGATTAGTGCTCTCCGTTTTCACAAACGAGGCATTCAAATGCCCAAGGATTTGTTTTCTAGAGCCACCATGAGTCTCCGCTCTTGGGATGATTTCCGGGTTCAATTCTGTCTCACTCGCCTAGATCGTCAGACTTTTGATTTTCTTGTATCAGTTATTCCGCTGCACCTCCTGCACAAACTTGGCATTTAGTCAGTTAAACCTTGGTGGAAAGATTGGAAATGGTACCCAGCTACACCATTTACCAACTATAAGCCCAAACTTGGATACTCATAGTTGGTGCCTCATTTCCCAATGGTTGAGTCTCTCAATCATTGTTGGCATCTCTCTTCCTCATAGAGCACTTGGAGCTAGCATTTCCGCACTATTTGGGACGCTATCACTGAACCCAAAATTTCTCACTTTGCTTGGTGTCTTCTCTACCAAGGGTTACCCTTAGGAGCTCGGCTTCAGCACTTAGGTGTGCCTAATCCTAAATGCCCTTTTTGTGGGCATTCTGAAACCATTATGCATATTTTCTGGTTCTGTGGTTGGGCCCAGAATTATTGGAATTGGATTCACAATTTTTTATGCCTTTTCAGCCTGAGTCTTTCTCTTGGCACATGGCTTTGCTTGGTGACTCTCCCAGAATGCCTTCCCAGTTTACCTAGATTTGGCATGCTTTCAGGATGGAGATTTTGTTTTCCTTATGTAAAGACCGCAATGCTATTATTTTTTCTCACAGCTTTTTGGATATCAATGTTTCTCTCTATGCTAAGGCATGTTTATGTAATAATGTCATGATGCAGATTCAAGTTCAAGCTGATAAGGTGGCCCTCGAGGTTGCCCACTTACAGGATTTACTGCAACATTGGGGTAATGCCCCATGTACTGTTTCCAAGGTACCGCTAGATTCTCTCTCTGCTGATCACACGCCACACCGGGGTCGGCGTCACAACAGGAGTGCCTCTGCGAGGCGTTCCAGAATGCCACGCTCTTGGCGTCGTCGCTCTGCCTCTCCTCCTGGTAGGAGGGCCTAAGCTTCCGGATGGCCTCCTGTGCTTGACTCTACTGCTGCTCCGCCTTCGGCCACTGTTCCTGTATGGCCTCCCGCCCCTTCTAATAAGATCCCCCACCTGGCCCTTGCAATTTCTCCCAGACGGGAGGAAGGAGAGATGGAGAAAGAAACTGAAGATGGGTGGTTGCCTCCCGAACAGACCCCTGGACCCAATGTGTGGGGTAATCTGCCAGATAAAGATCCTCCGCCCTCTTCTGCTACTGCTCTCACAGCTTGAGGGCTTTTCTTATAATGTGTTTTTTTATGAATAGTTGTTTTGTTCCGACTTGATGCTAAGTGACTTTGAGGGGTGATTTTTTTATCCCCTGGGATTTTTTTGTGAATACTGTACTTTGTTATACAATTTTAATAGTAAAGACCTCTATTCATCAAAATAATGATTACTCTTTAGCATCCATGTCCTTGAATTTAGCCATGAGATCATATATTTGATGTGTAATTGGTCTATTTGGAAACCAAACAGTTCTACCAAAACCAAGAACTTCATTCATGAAATAGAATAATATGCAGAAAGCTAAAGTATTGTATCAGAACCCATCTTTCTTTTCTTTGGACTATTTCAGATTCTCTATGAATTGTGCTCTTAGGAGTTCACATAAGTTGTAATCTGCATTCTTCTCAATCATTTCATAAGACCTGTTTATTGTGGAAGCACATACTGAGTTCTCTCTATTTGTAAAGTAAATACCGTTGCCTATCATTAAGGATGCATATTCCGTAGCTAGATTTTTAATGGTATTGACTGGCATAGTACTTTCATCGAATCTAGCTTGAGTTAGTTTTTCAACATCCTTATTATTTATTGCCTTCAATATAGGATTGATTTGGTGGACCAGAGCTCCATAATTTCTTTTATCACTTCCTTGGTAATCATATAAGGTTGGTCCAACCAAGCAAAATTGTCATGAATTCTGCTCATTGTCATTGTTATCCATTTATCATCATAGCAGAAAATAGGGATTAGATTCCACACATCCAGTTTCTTCTTTGCTAGGGCTTTGTGTTCTAGTTTCACTCCAAAGTCATCTCCAGTTAATTCACTATGCCACATATCAGGCAATTTCCCATAATTGTATTCATCTATTTTGACATTAATGTAGATAGTGACATCTTCAGTAGGTAAGACTCCAAACGGAATGCTAGAAAAAGAACCTATCGAGTCGTGTTGGGTCAACTTGTTAGGGTAACACTTAAACTTTGGACTGGGTTTGGCATTGAAATCAACAACATTCAAAGTAGCCATCGTAAAAGTAGATTTTGTTGCAGAATTACCAAGATAGGGAAAAGGAATATATTTTAGAACTTCAACGCAAACCCTCACTTTGCACCTTGACTCGCTCTTCTCAATTTCCTTCAGCTTTGAATGAATAAAAGACTTAGTAATTTTTCCTTTTATGGCCTGCACAACTTTCCAATGCATTATAATAAATGCACAATAAAAAGGTAGTAAAACAATCTTGTCTATATCCACAATCATTGTTCTCACTTCTGCAAACTTCTGCATGATGACATTTCTTACCGCAACTATCATCAACAGATGTATTTCAACATATTATACCTTTTATCACTATGTTGTGATGACATCATGTCTTCCCCACTTCTCTTTCATAAATAAGCTCTAAATGCTACTAAGGAAATTTGGGACATCCTAAAAGAATTCTTTGGGAAACAAAATGAGATGAGGTCATGAGCTCTCTTTTCACCAAATTCAAATCACTAAATATTGCAGCTCAAGAAATGACAAATAGATAAAAAGGATGGTCAATTAGTTTGATCAATTCTCTCTAAGTTTGGTCCTAATTAATCAATTTTTGTTTCAACTTTCTACTTCATCAAAAGTGTCATGGGAATCGCTTAGAAAATGCCCACTTCAAATGACTTTACTGCTAACCTCACTAAAGAGCAAGATAAGTTGTCTCAGATGGGGACATTGAAACCTTATAGGTCTCAAGCTCTTATTGCTAGAATTGAGACATATCGAGATGAAACAGCACAATCAAAAGGAAAAGGAGAATAAGGGAGAACAAAATCCCAAACCTTGAAATTTCTTCAAATCAAGGAACACCTACCAAAGAAAGGGTCATATTGTAAGAGCTTTGGGAATGATGAACATATTGATTATAGAGCTGTGTTTGAAAAAATAGATTGATCACCTCACACATCATAATAAGTATACTACAGGGATGCGTGAATCTATAAAAGAATCCTCATCAACTTAAGAATCCTTTAAGGAGAAAGATAAAGGAAGAAAAAAATATAAGGGTGGGGCACTAGTTGCAACATCAACTTCTTCAGCTTCATCTTGGAGTATTGAATCAGGTCCTCCACACCATATGGATTATTCACAAGTTAAGTTTTCTTTTATAGAACCTGATAACATGTCTCTTATCACCCTAGGCAATGTTACTCCAACACAAATTGTTGGGAGAGGGTTTGTTGTGGTAGCCGGTGGAACATTTACAAATGTTCAAGAGTACCTTTACTCTCACCTAATCTCCTATCAATTTATCAAATTGCTCCTAGAGGAAGGGCATGCAAGTTGAGTTTACTCCAGATTCAGTAGAGATCAAAGAACTGCACAACAGAAATTTAGGATCCTTGGGAAGAGCAGATCACCGAGCTGGGTTGATTAACTTTTCCCACTTTGCTCCTGAAGATTCTTCTTCTACTTTAGATCCACTTGATGATTCTTTTGAGGCAGAATTTTGTTCTTTCGATGAGAAAGATTATTATGGGTCGCATGCTTTTTATGCTTCCGCATAGCAGACAGTTTGTCTTCTATTTACAAACAAATAGGATGAATACTAGATAGCCATGGCTGGTTTGTTTTGTGAGTCCTATCTTGTAGACTTGGTGGATGTCATTGAGGATATTCAAATTCTCTTTGACGATACCTCTTATTGAGCTACACCTCCTTCTTTAGATGTTATGTGGGGAGCTTCAGAACCTTTGGTTCCTTCTATAAAACATTATTTGTAACCTTCGAGCATTGGAGTAGAGATATTTGAGCAACATTTGGAGGGGTTACCATTGTTTTCTGACTATACTCTAAATTGGTCTTCATTAAATTTTTTATTGTCATCTAGACTTGATTTGGCTATGGTGCATTTTGGCATCAACATGGGGACACTTGGGCAACATTCAGAGGCTTCATTCTTTTTGAGTTTTTTTCTGCTTCTTTCATTTTAGGATTGGGAAGACAACCTGCATACTTCTGTGGTACCATTTCCTCGTAGAGCTTGTAGAGGGAGTAATTTTGTTCATCTAGCTTGGATCATTTTTAGAATTCATTGTCAGGCACCTACCATCAGTACATGAGGATCTTCATTGAGAGGGGGCAGCATGGTCTCTTTCCCACTGTCTTATGGAAAGGATTTTTTTTCTCATATGGAGTTTTGTACTTCTTGTTCTTTAGAGAGCATGTTCTACATTCATTTAAGGGGAAGTTTTTTTCCCACATGGTTTTCTTTTCTTCTTAATTAGTGCATTGTACTTGGGTACCTTATTAGTCTTTGGTGTTGGGTGTTTTCCCTCAGGGGTAAACTGGATTCAACAGATACATGTACAAGAAAAGTATATAATAGAGAAGTCTAACAGCATTATATTCATTTATTCATCATCAAGTACAACAGTATTCCATTAGTCGATCTGAAGGAGTTACACGGATGTGACAGTTTACCTCGTATCCCTTCGGACATTATATGTATACATTCTCCTTTTCGTAAGGAAGAAGATTATGATATATGGAATATTGATGTACTTGATGATGGATAAATGAATATAATGTTGTTAGACTTCTCTGTTATATACTTTGCTTGTACATGTATCTATTGAATCTAGTTTACCCCTGAGGGCAAACATCTGGCGTCGCTGCCTAGACGTACTCGAGAAGACAAGAGCTGGATGGCGTGCAGACACAATGGGCTTACCGGTTGGTGAAATTAATCTGAAGCGAACAACGCATGTACAGAATTGTACAAAGGTGAAGACAATCACACAAGGGAGTTAAGAATCCTAATCCAGGTGGCAGTTGAAACCTACGTCCATCGAGAGGCCACCGAGGAGGAAGTTCCAACAAGTGTCGTGTGGGCCACGATTGAGGCTAATCTTGCAGCCAATCGATTGATGAACCACCTCCCACGCGTGTTGGCACAGGTATCGCTCGCACAATGTGCTCGCCTGGAGGAGATTGCCCAAAAGGAATGCGGTCAGGAAATCCTCCATGCACACGAGGCACGGGAACACCTCCCTCGCCAAGAGGAAGTCAATGGCAACCATAGGGGATTCTAAAATATGAAGACTAGCCGAAGGGGAGAAAAGGACACAAAAAATAGCAGTAATGCAAAGTCATTCAATTGACAATGTTGTAAACCGACATGAATGAATAAAACAAGTGTTGTTTAAAAACAATGTTTTGTCTTTAGTTTTGATGCCCAACCTTTTAAATAAAGATAAGAATAAAAAGGTACCGGAGAATGAATGTGAGGACCTACAGAAGGCTTTAATCTTCACACAGGAAATTGAATGCCAACGCACGCTGAGGCAACTTGCCCAAGACCAACTTGCCAGAGTGTTGCCCGACAGGGACCTCGGAAGTGGTACGAAAGGTGCACAGGCCGACGAGGAGCCGTTCACTTCGCCCGACCATCGAAGAAAGCAAAGCAAGGAGGAGCTTCTTGAAGAAACACGGCTGAGGAAGGCCTTACTTCAAGAAAAGAGAGATTAGTTCGAGAGTCTGACCCTTACACCTGGTGCGGAGAACCAAACTCAAGGAGGAGATGGTATGACCGAAGGTGTTATTGACGCACAGGTCAACCCTCCATTTGAGCCAACAACCCCACATAGTACAGTAGCACCAATTACACAGTCACAAGAGAAAGTGTCACTCGTCAATACTACACACACTAACCAAGCGAGTGCGGGTATGAGTGCTAGCGCAAGCGGTGCCAGAGCACAAAATCCACCTCAGAGACAACAACCAATCAAACCATTTATGGCGCCCATAAAGATAAATTGCCAAAATTTCATGGCAACGCTAAGGACAATCCAGTATGACATTGTCGTACCTATGAAACCATCTGGTTAGCCAAACGAGTCACTGACCAAGATGAGTGGGTGAAGCAGTTTCCTGACACTTCCGAAGAAGAAAGCAGCGGTGACGATGGACCAAAGAAGGTCACGACACTCCAAAAAGATATGGAAAGAATGTTAAAGGAATTTAAGACAATGAAGAGGGGTATGGGGAAAGACGACAAACTCTAGTGTACAGAATGTAAAGAAAGTGGCCACAGGAAGGGTGCTTGTCCCAAAAAGGCATACTGTGACATCTGCCAGATTATGGGACATTCCAAAAAGAAATGCCCATACAATCTGAAGGTATGAAACCAGCAGGTTCTCTTCACTCAAGAGCAGCTGTCCACATCGGGGGCCATAGAACCAAACAACAACGCATCTTCGGGGGCTACCAAAGCAACTGGCGAGGTGGAAGAGGGAACAACAATTCCACTCATAGTAGAATACATTATGATACAAAATGACACCCAATGATCCAATGTAGAGCGTCCAGCCAATGGGGTCATTTTGTGAGAGAATGCAATAATAATGAAACCCCTCAGAAGATGTGTCAATTGCGTGGCCCTGGCGGCAAAGAAGATGCAAATTGCCCTAAGTCCGGCGTTGGGACTAACCTGTTGAACATTGAAGGAAATACCAGACAAAGGAAGCCATACTTTCCCTCACCCGGGGACAAGCTAAGAAAGTCAAGTACCCCAATCCTCGTATCGAGAAGTAGAGGATGTGGGAAGCACAGGAAGAATTAGAAAAGCCCATGAGGACCCAACAAGAGACACAAGAGGCAGCGGGACCCTATAGCCGACGGGACACAGAAAAAAACATCCTACGGCAGATGCTTCATCTGGAGGTACCAGTGAAAATCCAAGACCTCCTTCATACAATGTCGCATTTGGCGACAACACTACTGGCTACACAAGCCAACCAGACCAACACAATGCACAAAGACATCCTCATTCCTGGAGGATCCGAGATAGATCCAATGTTGCTGGCCATTAATAATGGCAGACACCTAGCCGTGGTGGAGATGGGCATCCTGGACACCATCTTAACAGACACCATAGTTGATGGTGGATCGGGAGTAAACGTCCTAACAGAAGAAATGTGGAAAAAATTAGGGAAGCCTACCTTGTGGCCACCGATGTTTAATTTGCTGGGTGTTGATCAGCATGGGACCAAGCCCCTCAAGACACTGATGGTACAACTAGTTACGGTTGGTGCATAGCCATTTGTACATGACTTCATCGTCATTCCACTTAATCAGAAGAGTTACGACGCCATCTTGGGTCGAGGGTGGTTAGTGGCAGCCAAGGAAAACCATAACTGGAAACAAAATACCCTTTCAATGGAGAGTGGAGGTGGGAAATTTCATTTGACCTCCGGACTCAGTTGGTGAGTGAAGAACTCGCCTCTTCCTCAGGGTCAGAATCTGAAGGAGAAAATGACCGACGGGACAAAGGAAGGCACGGAATGGAACCAAATGAGGAAGGCATACTAAATCTAGGAGAATTCTCAGAAGATGATATGGATTCACTGAACAGACTTTTCCATTGGCAAATAGAGGATTATTAGATATTCACTCCACGCAATGTACTAAGCATCGAGGACGAATCAGACAAATTTCCCCCAGAGTACAAGGAATATAAGGAAGGAATTGTTGCAAATGATAGTGCACCAACACACCAATTTGGTGATCAAAATGACATAAGGTATGAGGAACCACCGGTGAAACCCCTAAATCTCAGCACAGAAGCAGAAGCAAAAGTCATCCTCGTAGGGGATGACTAGAACCCAATTTTAAAATCTGCGACATTCAAAATCTTTACTAAATACAAAGATATATTTGTGTGGACGTACAAGGACTTGAAGCGCATCCCACCCGAACTGTGCGTTCACCGTATTCCGTTGGTACCAGGTGTCGTACCAGTACAATAGCGGCCATACCTGATGAGAAAAAACTATGCCGCCAGGGTGAAAGATGAAATCGAATGAATGCTCAAGGTCGGGATTATCTTCAAGGTTCAAACTAGTGAATGGGTATCCCCGATCGTGATCTCTCTCAAGGAGAGAAACCAAATCCGGATTTGTCTTGACTTTCGGTGCCTGAACGCAGTTACTATTAAAGACCCATTTCCCATTCCATTTACAGATTCTATCCTCGAGGAGGTGGTTGGCCACAAAATCTATTCATTCATGGACAGATTTTATGGCTATAATCAGATATTGATAGCAGAAGAGGATAAACTAAAAACAACCTTTGTGGCGGAAGATGGAGTACATGCCTACAACCAAATGTCATTCAATCTCTATAACGCACCAGCCACGTTCCAGAGAATAATCCTCCATATATTTGATAAGATGTCCTTTGGTAACTTTAAGGATTTCCTCGATGATTGGTCCATCTACAGTGGGGAAGAGACACATCTGAAGGTCCTCGGTGAATGCATGGACGGGTGTCGAAGGGCACAACTTGCACTCAACCCCAAGAAATGTCAGTTCATGGTGCCTTAGGGAAGGTCATTGGGGCATATCATGTGCAAAGCGGGACTCAAAACCGACCCTGATAAAGTTTGAGTGATTGTGGATATGGAATCTCCATGAGATGTCACTTAGGTTAAATCCTTCCTAGGACATATTGGCTACTATTGAAGGTTTATTAAAAAAATTGCCCAAATATCCTACCCCCTCGACAATCTCACCAGAAAGGGAGATCCCTACATGTGGGGAACAACTCAGGAGGAAGCCTTCAGAGAATTAAAATCACGACTATTGGGAGCACCCATTTTGACTTATCCAAACTGGGACAAAGAGTTCCACGTACACATCGATGCTTCTAACTTTTCCATAGGTGCGACATTGCCTCAAGTTGGTGACCAGGGGTTGGATCACCCGGTCTACTTCGCCAGCAGGTTACTCTCAAAGGCAAAAAAGAATTATAGCACGATGGAAAGAGAGGCCCTCGGCATGGTATATGTTGTGCAGAAATTTAGACACTACCTGCTCGCGACCCCCTTCACATTTTATGTAGACCACCAAGCATTGATGTACTTGGTGAAAAAACCAATAATCCAAGGATGGGTGAGACAATGGTTGTTGTTGCTGCAAGAATCTACCTTCACCATTATAGTACGACCGGGAAAAAGTCACGTGATTGCAGATCAACTATCTAGAATCAAATCTAGAGAGCCTTTCGACAGAGTGAATGATGATTTTCCATATGCGCACCTATTCCATATTTATTCCATATTGCAGTTTTACAGGCATGGTACACCAGCCTTGGTGAGTACCACTCCACGTCGCAGTTTCCCTGAGAAATTCCGCCAGGAGAACGACGCAAACTAGTCCTCAGAAGTCGAACGTTCCAACTCATTAACGGGCTTCTCTACAAGATGGGGCCAGACCAAGTCCTCTGACAATGCGTGATGGAGGAAGAATTCACAAGTATTCTGAGGGAAGCACATTAGGGTCTGGCGGGAGGACACATGGGGCCTGATACAACAGCTAGGAAGGTACTACTAGCCGGATTGTGGTGCCCGACATTGTACAACGATGGTAGGGAGTGGGTCGTTAGCTGTGACATGTGCCAGTAGGCTGGAAAACCACTTAAGAGGGATTTTATGCCCTTAAACCCTTCGGCTGCGCAGGAATTATTCGAGAGATGGGGATTGGACTTTGTGGGACCTTTGAAAGTCAGTCGACCACGGGGATCCACATATATAGTGGTGGCTACGGAATACCTAACAAAATGGGTGGAAGCACATACCTTACCTGAAAACATGGTTGTGAGTACAGCACGGTTCATTTATGAACAAATTATCACTCAGTACGACATTCCACTTCAGTTGACAAGTGACAGGGGAGGTCACTTCGTGAATCACATAGTAAAGCTCCTCATGACAGAATTTAAGATTTTTCATTCTCTATCAAGCTCATACTATCCGAGAGCGAATGGCCAGGTCGAGGCCAAAAACAAGATCATGGTCTCTGTAATTTACAAGTTGTATGGTATGGAGAAGGAAGACTACGAGGAGAAGTTACCCTCGGTCTTGTGGGCCTACCACACCACCTACAAGGTTACCATAGGCCAGACGCCCTTTCAACTGATGTACGGTCAGGAGGCTGTCATTCCAATGAAATTTATGGTGTCGAGTCTCCGCATAGCTATTGACAACAAACTCGGCAACATGGACAATCTTTGGGAACGTCTATACGCCCTAAATAAATTGGATGAATGGAGGATGATGGCACAATGGACAACTGACGTCGCTCAACAACAAAGAAAGCATTGGCATGATAAGCACATCTATCGGGAAAGGTCCACACCGGGTCAACTCATTCTTAAATACAATGGGCGAAATGAGATTAAGCCCGCAAAATTCTAGGTGAAATGGTTGGGTCCCTATAAGGTCTGGGAATTTGGGAGAAACGGAGCAATTAAGTTGTGGGCGCTCAATTGTACAGAGCTTCCACAAGCGGTCAATGCATCGAAATTGAAAATTTATCATGAACGGCCAAACAAAAGGCCCCGATCGTAGGATAATTGTATTTATAAAAAAAAAAACTCAACTCGATCGTAGGGGGTCCTACGGTGGTGGCCCCATGGGCCTTCATGGCACAGCAAAGACCCACATAGGCTCTTTAAAACACGTGTCGCGGGGAGAAGGGAAGCATTCACCGCAGGCATGGCACCGGCAAGCCTGCATTCAACGTAGCGGTGGAGAGTATCACGCAGCCTATAGTTTTGACCACCACCGTTAGGAATTCAGCCTAGCACATGGAAAGGAAACCCAACGTGAGTAGGAGGCTAAGCAATTCACCACACTCGCATGGCATGAGTAGAACATGGATCAACCACCATAGGAGTGGAAAGCATTGAGCATTCACTATAGGGAAGGGAGTTTCAAAGTCCACGGCCACGACAGTGAGTTGACTGCATAGCGCGAAAGCCTGGTGCAACGAAAACCGTGCGGAGGGGAAGCAAGGTATTTTTTGACCCATCATTGGAACGTAGTAGAGGCCTAGCCGCGTGCGGATACAAGTTCATCGTAGGGACAAAGCAAGCCACCTAGAGGTAGTTACGAAGGCCAAACATATAACTGTTTTTAGTTATAGATTTATCACCCGGCAGAACCAGAAAATTGTCGGAATGCAGTCAGCAGGGTAGAGGCAGTGGAATGCTAAACTACAGGTCTCAAGAATGGAAAAACATGTTAAAACCCTTCCTTCAGGTGTGAAGATTGCAGGCAAAAATGTTGGTTCCAGTCAAACAAAGAAAAGACCAACAAAAGCCCCATCCGCAGCAGACCCAGTCACACTGAAGATAGTGATTTTTGAAGGACTCAATGGCGTAGACAGCAGGAGGTGGTGGTAGGACACGCCGAACAACGATCTCGTCAAAGCAAGCTTGAGACATCCACAGGTTCAATAGGCTATTCAGATGTTGGTGTTGATTGTTCGAGACATCAAGGCACCCCTGCATGCCATGATAGGAGGTTTGATAGACACTCTCGGACGTGTACATTAGACTATCTCAATCAGTCTCTACCCATTTCATTCAGGGCCGAGGACTTCTCTCATGTTTTTGGTATTCCAGGGAGACACGAGAAGAAGATACACATGAAACCAAAGAAAATGACACTGTCTAATAAGGAGGGTTGGGTGCAGCTGATAGCGAGGCCGCTTACGGACACAGACTGGCACTTCATCCTTCATGATAACCATGGTATGAAAAAGGCGTACGTGGCTGAGGGACATTGGCGATGTATTATGGACATTATCAAGACCAGGTTAAAAGGCTCCAGCAGGGCTTCTAATATTAGCCTCCACCAAATTGCACTCATGAATGGACTGATGTTGGATACTATGTATGATTGGGCTTCCATCCTAGCAGAGCAGATGTATGAGTTCATGACGTTGTAGCACAAAACTTTCTACATGCCCCACTATGCGATAGGATTATTTCTAGATGCTACGAGGACACACTGCCCCCACGAGGCATTAGAGATGCAACCATAGGATATTGCACCTGGCGAGCCTCCAATCTTGCATTGGAGGCACTTGGATATCGGGCACTCCAGCACCACTCTAAAACGGAAGCACCAGGCAGTATCTACAGATAATGTGGACAATGGAAGGGAGCCCACGAGTTCGGAGGCATCGACTTCTAAGGAGGACAACACACATGTAGATAGTGTTGACATTACACTTGGGAAGATAGAGGAGGTTTCCCAGCCATCGACGGAGATTAAGGAGACTCAGCTTGCCCTGCCAGCCACTAAAGGACTGGCGGTGTTCCTTCCTGCCTATTTGTCCTCATCTGTTCTATTTGGGACAAAGGATGGGGTTGGGGCTATGCCTACAGTTACTTTTCCAGCGTTTGGGCAGCCCCCAACACCAGTGGAAATGACCCCACCAAGCACAGTTACTCTTGCGACACAGCCTCGTGCTATGGCTGAGCCTATTTCAGTGGTCAACACAATCAATTTACCAGATCAGCTATGCGAGATTTAGGGAGATATGGAATTATCCTCTAGAGTAGTTGTTGAGGTCGCAGTAGTGGCCCAGCCAGAACTTCCAGACGTGAGCGGGGGGCAGATTATAGAAGAAGAGCTTGAGGAGGCACAATAGATGGAAATGAAGAAGTGGCTCACCAAGTTTGAGCTTACACAAGTAGAAGAGGAACCTGTGAAATTTTCCCTTTAGCTACAGAAGATAGTTGAGACTGAGGCAGTCGGTTCCCTGGCCAGAAACACATCAGAGGCATAGCCAAAGAAGGTCCCAATGGTATTGTCTTTAGCAGAGCAACACTCATAGGAGACTGGGGATAGCGAGGCTTATTAGGCAATGCCTTGGATTCGCCAGCCTCGTAGCCAGGAAGACATGGAGTTTTGGACAGATGTAGTGTCACGGGGTAGGGAGATGGTGGCCAGAGCACAATTGCAGGCTCTAGAAGACGTAGTCATGCACTTGCAGCACCTCCTTACCTTCGTGCGTCAGGACTGTTCTGCCGAGTTTGATAGGTGTTTCATAAGAGATTGGCCTACCTCTAAGACACAAGCTATGTGGGAAGCCTAGAAGGTGGAAGAACATGTCATAGAGAGTCAGGTAGCAACCTCAGTGACGGATTTGGAGAGGGCTTTTCGAGAGCTTCTTTATTCTCTGTGGCGTATTGAAGCTGCCTCAGTCAATTAGCATGAGATTGCGACTAAGGCCAAGCATGAGTTGACCACTCGCCTGGTTCATTTGGAGCAGGCTATAAATGAACAACAGAAGCATTGGAACACTCTGGAGGTGTCATTGAACAAAGAGATACACACCTGAGAGACTCATTTAGAGGCATAGCATGTGACACAAGAGGAAAGGGAGACTTAGTTTGCAGCTGAGAAGGCTGCCCTCATTCAGCAGTTTTCCTTAATCACGGACGACCGGGACAGTATGGCTCATGAGCGGGATCAGGAACAGGCTTTGGATGAAGCCAAGCAGAAGGAACTCCTGAAGGCAACCAAGATGGTGAAATCTTCCTTAGAGAATGAGCTACAGGTTAAGCATCAGCTGAAGGCCCGAACAGAATAGGTGAATACCCTTCACGAGCACCTTGGGAAGTCAACAGGATCAGCTTCTTTCTATGGAGATCAACGCCACTACTGCAACCTCAGCAACTACTGTAGAGGATAACTCCATATCTCCCAGAATCTCGCCTAGCTGATCTAAATCGATTGTCTCAGCCACTGAAATAGGCTTTGTCGCAAGAATAACTGCGCCTGGTGGGGTCATGTCCACTGGTGCTCGAGGCTGCCAGAATGCTGGAAAAGTGACCCTACGTGTAACCCCAACCCTGCCCTTAGTCCCAAATAGAATAGATGAGGACAAACGAGTAGGAGGGAACACCACCAATCCTTTAGTGGCTGTCAAGACACGCTGAGTCTCCTTAATCTTCATCGATGGTTAGGCAACCTCCTCTGTCTGCCCAAGTGTAATGTCAACACTATCCACATGTGTTTTGTCCTCCTCCTCAGCAGTCGATGCCTCCGAACTCGTGGACTCCCTTCCACTGTCCACATTATTTGTAGATACTTCCTAGCGCTTCAGTGCCCGATATCCAAGTGCCTTCAATGCAAGATTGGAGGGTCACTAGGTGCAATATCATGTGGCTACATCTCTAACGCCTCGTGGGGGTAGTGTGTCCTTGTAGCATCCCGAAAGAATCTTATCACATAGTGGGTCATGTAGAAAGTTTTGTGCTGCAACATCATGAACTCGTATATACGCTCTACCAGGATGGAAGCCCAAGCATACATAGTACCCAGCATCAGTCCATTCATGAGTGCAATCTGGTAGCGGCTAATATCAGAAGCCCTGCTAGAGCCTGTTAACCTGCCCTTGATAATGTCCATAATACACCGCCAATGTCCCTCGGTCACGTACACCTTTTTCATACCAGGGTTATTAAGAAGGATGGAGTGTCAGTCTATGTCCATAAGCGGCCCTGCTATCAGTTGCACCCAGCGCTCCTTATCAGCCAATGTCATCTTCTTTCATTTCATGTCTATCTTCTTCCCGTGCCTCCCTGGAATACCAAAAACATGAGAGAAGTCCTCGGCCCTGAATGAAATGGGTAGATGTTGATTGAGATAGTCTAATGTACACGTCTGAGAGTATATCAAACCCTCCTATCATGGCACGCAGGGGTGCCTCAAAGTCCTGAATAGTGAACATTGGCATCTGAAGAGCGCATTGAACCTGTGCATGTCTCAAGCTTACTTTGACGGGATCATCATTGGGCATGTCCTGCCACCATATCCTGAAGTATGTGTCATTGAGTCCATCAAAAACCACTGTCTCCGGTGTGACAGGGTCTGTTGTGGATGGGACTTTTGGTGGTCTTTTCTTTGTATGTCTGGAACCAGCATTTCCACCTGCAATCTTCACACCTGAAGGAAGGGTTTTAACATGTTTGTCCATTCTTTAGACCTGTAGTTTAGCCTTCCACTGCCTCTTCCCTGTTGACAGCATTCTAACAATTTTCTGGTTCTGTCGGGTGATAAATCTATAACTGAAAACAGTTATATGTTTGGCCTTCGTAACTACCTCTAGTTGGCTTGCTTTTTCCCTACAATGAACTTATATCCGCACATGGCTAGGCCTCTACTACGTTCCAATGATGGGTGAAAAAAATACCTTGCTTCTTCCCCTTCGCGGGGTTTTCATTCCACCGGGCTCCCGCGCTATGCAGTCAACTCACTGTCGTGGTCGCGGGCTTTGAAACTCCCTTCCCTACGGTGAATGCTCAATGCTTCCCACTCCTACAGTGGTTGATCCACGTTCTACTCATGTCGTGCGCGTAAGGTGAATTGCTCAACCTCCTACCCACGTTGGGTTTCCTTTCCCTATGCTAGGCTGAATTCATTATGCTGGTGGCCAAAAATGTGGGTTGCGTGATACTCCACCCCTAGGCTGAATGCATTCTTTCCACGTGCCTTGCCTATAGTGAATGCTTCCCTTCTCCCCGCAGCCCGTGTTTTAAAGAGCCTGTGTGGGTCTTTGCCGCGTCATGAAGGCCCATTGGGCCACCACTGTAGGTAGACCACCAATCGTAGGTAGTCCCACTGTAGGAGGTTCCACCATAGGTGGTTTAACTGTAGGAACCCCTACAGTCGAGTTGAGTTTTTTTTTTAAAATAAAATTATCCTCTGACCGGGGCTTTCTATCTGGTCATTCATGATAAATTTTCAATTTTGATCCATTGACCGCGTCTAAAAGCTCGGTATCATTGAGCGCCCATAACTTAATTGCTCTATTGCTCCCAACTTCCCAGAACTTATAGGGACCCAACCATTTCACCTTGAATTTTCCAAGCTTAATCTAATTTGTCTCGTTGTATTTAAGAACGAGTTGACCCAGTGTGAAGCTTGCCTGATGGATGTGCTTATCATGCCAATGCTTTCTTTTTTTTTGACCAACGTCAGTTGTCCATTATGTCATCATCCTCTATTCATCCAATTTATTTAGGGCGTATAGATGTTCTTGAAGCCTGTCCATGTAGTCGAGTTTGTTGTCAATAGCTATGCGGAGATTCGACGCCATAAATTCCATTGGAACAACAACCTCTTAGTCGTACATCAACTGAAAGGGCGTCTAGCCCATGGTAACCTTGTAGGTAGTGTGGTAGGCCCACAAGATCGAGGGTAACTTCTCCTCCCAGTCTTCCTTCCCCACACCACACAACTTGTAAATTACAGAGACCGGGATCTTGTTTGTGGCCTCGGCCTGGTCGTTCGCGCTCAAATAGTATGGGCTGGATAGACAATGAAAAATCTTAAATTTTGTCGTGAGGAGCTTTACTACATGATTCACGAAGTGACCTCCTCTGTCACTTGTTAACTAAAGTGGAATGTCATACTGAGTGATGATTTGTTCATAAATGAGCCATGTTGTACTCACAGCCATGTTGTTAGGTAAGGCACGTGCTTCCACCCATTTTGTTAGGTATTTCATGGCCACCACTATATATGTGCATCGTCGTGGTCGACTGACTTTCAAAGGTCCCCCAAAGTCTAATCCCCATCTCTCAAATAATTCTTGCGCAGGCGAAGGGTTTAAGGGCATGAAATCCCTCTTAAGTGGTTTTTTGGCCAGCTGGCACGTGTCAATGCTAACGACCCACTCCCTTTGCGTCGTTGTACAGCATCGACCACTACAATCTGGCCAGAAGTACCTTCCTAGCTGTTGTATCAGGCCCCATGTGTCCTCCCGCCAGACCCTCATGTGCTTCCCTCAGAATACTTGTAACTTCTTCCTCCATCACGCATCGTCGGAGGACTTGGTCTGGCCCCATCTTAAAGAAAGCATGTTAATGAGTTGGAATGTTCGACGTTTGAGGACTAGTTTGCATTGTTCTCCTGGCAGCATTTCTTGGGGAAATTGCGACGTGGAGAGGTACTCACCAATTTTGGTGTACCACGCCAGTAAAACCGCAATATGGAATAGATGCATATCCGAAAAATCATCACACTCCGTCGGTGGGCTCTCCAAATTTGATTCTAGACAGTTGATCTGCAATCGTGTGATTTTTTTTCGGTCGTACTATAATGCTTGTAACCACCTAAATTTGGTCTTTTCCAACTATGGACCCTATTTTCCCAAAGTGTGATCATACCCTCGATTATGTCCAAACGACCCTGTTACTGCTTGGCATAATTCTTTAATTCAATTTAATATCCTAGGTGATTTTTATCACTAATTTATATTAACTATTATAGCCATATAATTCAAACCAATTTTGACCAATCAAATCAAATCAAAATCAAATATGGCTATAGTATTTAATTATAAAGGAATTAAATAAATCCCTAAATCAATTACCCACTTGCAATTAACCCACTCCCCTAGCCTATTTAATTTAATTAAAATGGCTATAGTCCCCTAATTATTAAAAAGCAATTTCATTGTTTAAATAATTAATTCCTATATTTTTAAATGAATTAAATAAGTTTAATTTATTTATTAAT
>MU227936.1:1317802-1329421 GCA_018584345.1 Thuja plicata | reverse complement strand
TAAAATCTCTCTTAATTAAATAATATTATCTCATTTAATTAAAATATCCTTTTTAATTAAATTAAATAATCTTATTTAATTAAAAGAAAATCCCTCTTTTAATTAAATAAAACCCCCACTTAAATCCATGTTTGTTGAAAAAACAAATTAATTAAATAAATAAATAAAAATAAAAAAAGTTATTATTCTACACATCTTCCTAAGTGGTGGGTTTTTTTCCCTCTTAATCATAGCCTTTGATTTTGCCTCTTAATCTCCACCGTCCATTGTTCTTTAAAAGGAAACCTCTCCTCATTTGATGATCAAGATTTTATGCTAATGTTATGTTGCAGGTTTGGAGAGCAATTTTGGAGGAGAATTTGAGCACTTGAGCTTGGATATTGCAACTTCTCTCTTCTTGTCTTCTTCTTTCATGCCCCATGGCAATCCATTTAGATTAATTTTGCACTTGCATGTTAGATTAGATTCATGTTTCCTTTCATAGATTAATCTTGCATTTGTATTTCCTTTCATAAAATAATCATGCATTGTTATCATATAGATTAATTTTCTTTCTTGCATTGTTATCATATAGAATAGCTTTCATTTTCATTACATATTGGATGATCATGGAGACTAACATTCTTGATTTTCCTCTTTGAATCTCTCATTTTATGGTGTACTTGCATGGGCACAAACTAGGTCAATCTGAGGGCCTCTATTACAAACCCTTGCACTTCATGAATAGAGAGCTATGAGTCGTCATTCAAGACCTCATTCTTGAGCAATCTTGGATATAATGATTCATAGAAGTGTGACACATTTTTAGCACACACCCGTGTCTCGTATGCGCGGAGGATTTCTTGACGGCGTTCCTCTCGGGCAATCTCCTCTAGGCGAGCGCGGTGTGCCAGCGACACCTGTGCCAACAAGCGTGGGAGGTGGTTCATCAATCGATTGGCTACAGGATTAGCCTCAATCGCGACCCACACAGCACTTGTTGGAACTTCCTCCTCGGTGGCCTCTCGACAGACGTAGATTTCTATTGTCGCTTGGAACAGGATTTTAAGCTCCCTTGTCTAATTGTCTTCACCTTCATACAATTTTGTACGTGCGTCGTCTGCTTCCGGATTAATTTCACCAATCGGTAGGCCCATCGTATCCGCACACCATCCACTTCTTGTCTTCCTGAGTACGTCTAGGCACCGGCGCCAGATGTTTGACCTCAGGGGTAAACTGGATTCAACAAATACATGTACAAGCAAAGTATATAACAGAGAAGTCTAACAACATTATATTCATTTATTCATCAAGTACAACAGTATTCCATATATCATAATCCGCCTCCTTACGGAAAGGAGAATGTATACATATGTAAGATGTGTGTGTGTGTGTGTGTGTGTGTGTGTGTGTGTGTGTGTGTGTGTGTTTGTTGTATGTGTGGAAAATGTTGTAGATATATATATTACCTCCTAATCCAAGACAAGGAGATCCCAATTGATTAACCGAAAGGAGACGATCAATGCAAAAAGGAATCAACTGGTTATGGATAAAGAGGGGAAGGGGGTGTAATTTCTTAATTATAAAGTAAAACAATAGATCTGAAAGATTAGGATGAAATGAAACACTTATCTTGAAATGTAGTAGATTTGGAAATTGTTGTTTTTTGGTGTTTGTACTAGGTTTCTGGAAATTCTGCAACCTGCCTTGGCCTAAAAACACAGAGACGGAGAAAACCCAAAAATCATTTTCTTTTCTGAGCAAGGTCGACCTTGACCCAAATACAGGGGCACAATTGTACCTATTTATGTCGACCTTGACCTGCGCTGCTCCAATGAAAATTTTGTTCGTGGATCCCGAAAGTTTGCCGAAAAGGGTATCTGTATCTACTCTGTAATTCGTTATTCTGTACCTGTACCTATACCTGCAAGAAAAATGGTTTTGTTTGTTGGGGGAGGGGTTTGCCTTAGTCAAACCCCGATTTAGGAATTAACCTTGAATTCAAAACTAAAATAGAGAATGCTAGCAAGTAGTAGTAGATCTAACAACTAAGCTATAATATTCAATAGATATGCAATTGTATTTCAAACGTAAACAAGTATGTTAATATGAAAGCTTAGACTCAACATTAAAAACCATAAATGTAAATCAAAACCTCCATGATTATATGCTTGGAATCCACCTTGAAGAAAGAATGAATGAATCTTGAAGATGCACAAAGGATCTTGAAGGAAGATCACACCACCATGATGGATAGATCTAGGATTTGAATGATGAATCTTGAAAACTTGAATCAAATCCCTTCAAAGGCTTAAATGCTTGAATCCTTGATCTTCAATGGAGAACTTGAATGCTTGAGAAGAAGACTTGGAAACCTTGATTGAACACTTGGAAGCTTGAAAGCATGTAGAACAATAGATGCCTGAAAGTAGACGATCACTTCGATAGATTATGTGTAGATGATAGAAAATGAGAGGAGAAGGCTTCCTTATATACTAGTCTAGGGCACAAACTTCTAGAGAGGCCGACATATGAGAATTAAATTCCAATTAGGCTCATACTCTTAGAAGTGGACCTATATTAAATATATTTTTAAGAGTCGCCACTTCGAAGCCCGAAACAACCGACCCAGAAGCGGGAAAATAAACTTTGGAGTTTCCCCCTGCATCCGGCACACTTTCCAATGAAAAAGGGGGATCAGGGTTAAGGTCGAGGTCGACCCTGACCTAGGTCAGGGTCAAGGTCGACCTTGACCCAGGGGATTAAGAACCCTGGAAAATATGCCAGGTGGGGAAAACAATGCCCAGAGAGGCCCAATCATGGTCCTAAACAGGCACAGAAGATGGAAAAGGGGTAGAAATTAGAGGACAACATGATAATGGCCCAAAACACCCCCTAAGGAGGGCTAAACGCTCTCAACATGGAAGTGCTTCCATTTTAAGACGATACAACATATAATGTCTGAAGGGATGTGAGGCGAACCATCACATCCGTGTAACACCTTTGGACCGACTAACTGTCTAACTAACCATTTACTGGACAACAACGGGACCCACTTTTCTCCTCAACTAAGTATGCTTAAGGGGGTGTTGGTGTAATCATTTGCTTAAGTGTCATGTCTAGTTGGCTAGGTAGTTGAGGTTATTGTTTGGTAAGCTCACCTACTTTTCCCTCCAAAATAGGGAATTCAAATTCTTTCATCTCCTATATATGCAAACTCACCTCATTTGATTAATTCCAATTCAATCATCTCTTCATAACTCTATTTGCATCAATGTTGTTTCGTCTTTGCACAAGATTCCTTGGCAATTCCTTTAGTTGTGAGCTACTTTTTTATATCATGATAAGTCCTTGGGCATTTTATTTTGCAATCAAATCCACTTTCCACAAATGATGTAAACTCTTAAATGTATCAAACGCTTCATCTTTGTGTGTCAAAAAAAAACACAAACATTTCCATGAGTAATCATCAATAAATGTAATAAAATATGATTACTTGACCAAACTTTTTGTTTCCATAGGACTACAAATATCAAAGTGAGGCAACTAAAGTAGATGATTGGCGCTCCATGCACTACTTTTTACAAAGTTTTCTCACACATTTGCCTGTAGATATCATTTGCAAACCTCTTTGTGCTCTTCAACCTTAGGCAACCCATAAATTAACTCTTCTAATGTTAGTAGCCTAAAATTTTGAAAATTCAGACAACCATACCTAGGATGTCACAACCATTTAACTTCAAATAAGTATTCAAAAGGGCAACCATGCACTACTATCTTTTCCAAACTTCAATAAGAACATCTTATTTTTGGATATAGGTACAACAATAACAACCCTATTTCCTTGATCCTATAATAGATTGTACATTATTTATCATTGAAAAATATTTTTTAGCTTTTCACATTGTTGTCCAACACTCAAATAATTGTGTTTCAACATTGGAGTTAAAAAACAGCATAAAGGGATTTTTTATCTTCTCTATTATTTACCTCCATAGCTCCTTTTGCTACAACCTCCAAGGATTTATCACCACTAAACTTGATTTTGATCTTGAAGCCTTCGTCTACTATGGAAAAATAGTTTAATATTCCCAAACACGTAATTAAAATAACTTAAATCTAAATGTCAAACCTTAACCTATCATATGATATTAACAAATTGCTTGTAGAAGCCTCCTCGTCTGCATTAAAATAAGTAACAACTACATTTTCATTACCAACTTTAAACCTACATTCAATTTCAAAGTGATTATATATGTTGCAACGATAACACTTAATATTTATCTTATAAAATTTGCATTATTCCTAACATGTGATTGGAACCACCTCATATAAATACCAAACATCTTTTAGACACTTTCTAGCTTTGTCATGTGATAAGAAAAAATTGCTAGGAGAAACCTCAGTATTTGCATTAGTACCTATTGCAATGATCATGCAACATTTCTCTCATCAAATCTAACTCTATGTTTTCCTCTTGTAGCTAAACCACCTCTTTTTCCTCTATTTCATCTTAAATAATTTTGATTTCTTTCTATGCTTTGTCCTCATTTGCCTTTAAAAGTGCCTTCGTTTTTTGAGATATGAAATTTTGAAGCAAAAGTCTTCCCATCACCTTCTCTAAACGTGTCTTAGTTTTTCCTTGAAAAATAAGAGATCCAACTATGTTCTCAAACTAAAGAGTACTTGAATCTTTGATTTCTTCAATAACTATTGCAACAAATCCCACCTTAAGAGACCTCAACATATTTTTCACCACAACCCTTGTTCAACAATTCTCCAGGAGTAGTCAAATCATTGACAACATGCTTTATTTTTACGCAATATAATCACCATAGTTTCAATTTCTTGCAACTTCAAATTTGTATATTGTCCTTTTAGAGTCTGCAACTCAAGTTCTGTGACTTGTCCATTGCATTCATAAGCTATTTGTAGAGTCTTCTAGGTATCCATGGTTATCTTTACACTTCCAACTCTTGAAAACGAGCTCGTATCTAGAGTTGTCCAAATATGAAATAATGCTTAGTCTTCTTAGCCTCCTTAGCTGCTCTACTGTTAGCTAGGACATTAGCCTAATCAATTGGCTCTTTATAACCATTTTTTACAATCTCCCATAAGTCTTTTCCTATCAAAAGAGTCATCTCGATGCTCCAATAATCAATCATTTCCATTGAACTATGGAATGAACAAGAAGTTAGCATTTGACATGATCAATTGTTAGAGAGATCTCAAATGAGTAACCTACACCCTAATAAAACATAAACCCATAAGTGTTGCTAAAGTCTCATGCCTAACATCTTCATCTCAAGTAGATGGTTAGGTTAATGTGGCAATTAGTACAACGCCAATCAAAAAATGCATAGCACAAGGAAACATTTGTAACCTAGCCTAACTTTCTCCAACACCCATTAAAGGACATGTTTTCTCCCTAGATCATCTCCCTTTGCCCCAATATCCAACCTATTATTTGTTCAGCATTTTTACACCAATCCACCTTGGTACTAAATTCGATTCTTTACACAGCCTTTCTTACCATGTGTGTGTTTTCTCACTAATTTTATCAATGCATATGTGTATGTTATAGACATATATTTTAACACATGTTCATCTATTCTAAAAGATAATCCAATTTTTTTGCAATCAGTTTTTTTCCAAGTGCAAGAAACTTCCTCAGCAACATTGCAATAAACTCTTAACCAAGCACCCAGACTCTCACCAAGAAATGAGATTCTCAATCATGAGTTGAAAGATACACAGAACCTCATACAATACTTGTTAGCATCTATGGCCACAGGTTCTTACTATCAGTGGACACTACTTCACACCATACTTTGACATAACCATGGTTGCATTCGAGCATCAGTTAACCAACTACGAGCAAGTTGATCCTAATAATCCTGTAACAATGATTAATTAAGAAACCCAAGGATATTTTATTTAAAACTTCACAAATTTTCATTATGCTTGTGTTTAATATGATTTTTGAAGTTGGTTTATTTTGTTTGTTTTTTCAACACGCTTACAAATGTGGTTGATTACATGGTGAATTCTTTAGATAAAAAAATCTCACTAATTCACCGCTACCATTTTATGTCTGGAAAGGATCAACAAATGAATTATACAATTCAACAGAGATACCCAATTTTAATGCAACTACTGCCAACAAAAATACCCAGTTTTAAACTACTGACAAAAAGATTGCCTGCTATACTTGTTTCAATGATGTTCACATTCAGTCTGCTTAATGCTGTACTCGATGGGATGAAAGTTATAATGTCTCAAGAACTTGGCTAGACTGTTGTAAGTCCACTCTGCAAACCTCTCTGGAAGAAACCCGTATGGAAATTTCATCAGAAAAAAGGCATTGGCAAAAGCTGTTCAAATACAGAAACACTTCATATATGCCTCTTTGACACAATAACTTTTGGGAATCTCACCACTCCCTCCTTTGTTGCCTCAAAATCTGGCAAATCATTTAACAATTTGAATGTTCAAATACTATGAAATGTATTTAACCTCATATTTTTCAATACACAATAAATTTTAGGAATCTCACCACTCACTCCTTTGTTGCCTCAAAATCTGGCAAATCATTTAACAATTTGAATGTTCAAACTTCAAATACTATCAAATGTATTTAACCTCATATTTTTCAATTTTGACAGTAATTTTTTGGAATCTCACAACTTCATCATCAAAATCTGGCAGACCATTTAACAATTTTGAATGTTCAAACGTGTTACCGAAAATGCTATGAACAGAATATAGCTATGTTTCCAGATCCTTCTAAAACTGGTGACAAATTGAGATCTAGTCTTATGCAAATCTTTGGTCACTAGATTCTGACTGAAAGTGGCCAGGGTATATTTCCTGGTCATCTTCCTTCACCTTGTATCCCATTAAGGAAATGGAACTTCCATGCAATCTGTTGTGAATCCCAAAACCTATGCAGCATTCATAACTTGCATCAAAACATACAAGAAATTTTTTTTTTTTACTTAATTTATTAAGATTTTTCTATCTGCCTTGCGATCAATGTTATCAGATATGCAACATTTGTTAAACATATAATTCCCTTGCTCCACCCTATATTTGCTAACTTGTCATAGAACTCAAGGGCTTAAACTCTAATGATATCTGAATACATAAAATAAAAATGGGGGTGAGTTGCATGATCAAAGTCAACTTAGTCAAGTTATACTTTATTCAATTCACACAGATAAAGCAGGCTTGACAATGCTTTCTTGAGACAGAGGAAAGTATGACTTGTATCTTTGAGCTAATCCAAACAGTCCTAATGTTCCCCCAGTGTGAAGCATTACAACAATACCATTGCTATTTCTACATTTTTGACAGGTGAGTGATGCATGTTCCCAGCTAGAAAGGGTGTACACTGGGTCCAACAAAATACCTGTCCGCTGAGCAATCTCTCTGCATAGTTCCAATTCTCCTTTAAATACTCTACCAAATCTGCAAACAACAAGCAATAGAACTAGAATTTTAAGGGTAAAAATCCACCGGTGAGTGATTCAAAAAACACAGAAAAAGTTGCAGCAAAAGCATGAATGCAATATGGCTATGAGTATTCTAGCTTCACAGAACTGTCTCAGATAGCACTTACACATATGTAGTCACTAATGAAAGAAAAGCCACAGAAGCAAACTTATGCTCCGATACATGATGCCCATGAGTAGGGCTAGTCACATCGTAAGTGAATAGACACCTATATAGAATTTATAACTTCTAAATGTCTCCTTTGTCTAAAGGGAAAGTAAAATTTACTGGGACAGTCCTTTTCTGGAGAAAGAAAGATTGCTTACTTCCTTGGCATGCGCCGTTCTACCCAGTGAACAAGATCTGCAGATTTTTCATCAAAAGTAGTGAGGCAGTCGCCCATTATAATCTTTTTGAAGTCAGTAAGTAGGCGAAATTTGTGTTTTTCATATCCTTCAGCAGTATCCGCAAGCATTATCCCAGTAACCTTCCATGGCAATCTCAAAGGCAAACCAAAAAACGATTATAAATTGTCCAATAATAATAAAACTTAGACTTCAAAAGGATAATGAACCTCAAGATTTATTTTGGATTTGTCAATAACTAACTATTGCACAGGTTTTCGGGGTCCCTTCAAAACCTGTTTTTACCATAATCAAAAACTATTGCACAAGCAGCAAAAAATATGATGACAATAAATGTCAACTAAAACATCGAAGACATGCTGCTATTATAAGCTATTGCAATTTTGTCCACACTAACTTATGTACATTTGCAATAAAAAGCTAAAAACAGACTGAAAAACATTCAATATTATATTTTGCTTACCCTAATAATAAGGCTCCTAAAGCCAATCCAACAGCTGTTGTTCCTGTCCCAGAGTCTACAACTATTTGTAGGGTTTGGTCTCTTCCAAATAGAGAGGGCTGACTGAGATGATCCACAAGCCTTATCAGACCTGAAAGATGAAAAGATATAAAAGTGTTAGTAACTATTTCTGAGATGCATCCCATCATGAATCGGGCTTATACAGAATATGATATATCTAAATACATCATATACCAAGAAGATTATCAAACCTGTTTAACAAAAGAAAATTTTCATCAGTTTCTAAGAGAATCTTCATATGATTTGATACAATTACCCTCCATACAAATTCGGGGAGAGGCTTGGCGTGTTGAGGGCATGTCCCTCAACTAAAAATCCTCATCCTTTCCAAATGTAGAACTCTGTGCATTAAATGCACAGCATATAATTACATTAAAAATATGCACTCTAATCTATTTATAATTAGAAAATGCTCTACGCAAACAATCTAAGGGGGCAAAAACCAAGTAATCGAGTTTCAAAATCATTTCCAACCTCAATTATCATGGACTTTGATGTGGATCAAAGAAAGTCGAAATAGGAAACTAAACAAAACACTTCACAGCTTCATCACTATACTGGCAATCCTGGTAACCATTGTCCAAAAGCTACAAGTTAAATGACTAATAAAAAGACAAGGCTTTTTTTTAAAGGTAAAAGTAAAACACAGTCTAGGAGATGGCATTATGCTTGGGCTTTTAGCCTTTTCCTTACAAGCATGGCAACCATCTGACACCATCATGCATTGTGGCTCTTTTCCTCTTTTCCCATCTCCACACAGATTTCCTCCTCAACAGTGTTTTCTGCTGAGTTTCTTCAATGGCAGCAAGGGCGAGGCCAAGCTTCCTGAAGAAACTTCTGTTCAAATATATAAGCATGTTGTATAGAGACTCATGGCCTATCTCCTATTCTGGTGAGTATCTATTGAATTTTTGAACATTTTTTATCAAACAGTTGACTACAGAGAATGCTGAATTTGGCAGTAGTGGCTTCTAATTCCATAGAGATTTAGATTACAATATCAATGCAAGAAAATGCAAAGGTTAATTTTTGTGTTCTTTCATTCTGTGAGAATGTACCCTTTACCAAAAGCAAAGGATGAATCTATTACCAACTTTCATTTGTGTATAAGCATGCCATGCAGAAGTCCATGGAACGTTTCCCTTTAGGGCAGCATGTATTGAATATTAAAACATTTTCTTTATCGAATAATAGAGTACATAGAATGCTGACTTAGGTGGTATAGTGGTTTAAGCTCCGATCTAGGTTAAGTTCCAATATCAAAGGCAAAACTTAATTGTGTTACGTTGTTTCAACTTTCATGCAATGTCTGAAAATACCCCTTGCAGGGAACAAGTTCCACAGAAGTCCCAGGCAAGAGACAGATGTCCCCCAGCGCCAGCAGTCCCCAAGCTAACCTCTATATTTTGTCCACAGTATGTTTTGTTGTCGGGAATAATGTAATGTTGTCGTTGGGAATTAGTTAGTGACCGGAGGCAAGGTAGTTGGAGCACGGTTGCCAACCGTCACACCCCTTCGGTACCTATATGTACTTAGTCTCTCGATAGAAGAAGATATGTTCTTCTATGGAAATACCTTTATACTTAAGTGATGAATCTATGAATAAAATACTGTAATACATTCTCTGTTGAGTACTTTACTTTGTGTATGTCTTTGTTAAATCCTGTTTACCCCGGAGGGCAAACATTTGGCGCCGCTGCCTAGACATACTCGGGAAGGGAAAAGACTCGATGGCACACGGACATAATGGATCTGCTAGTTGCGGTGTCCATCGTAGGGAGTTTTAACATCTAAAGGTTAAAAAGCAAAGGACATTGTATATACAATTATAATGAGTTTGCGTTAAGTTTTGATGCCCAATATTTTAAATAAAGACAGGAATAAGAAGGCACCAAACAATGAGTGGTAGGCAGCAAAGAAGGACTTAATCTTTGAGCAACAAATAGAACGCCAACAAAGGCTGAGGCAACTTGCCACTGAACAACTTGCCGGAGGGTTGACCAAAGGGGACCCCAGGAGTGTTACGGAAGGTGCACAGGCCGAAGGAGAGTTGTACACTTCGCTAGAGCATCGGAGGGTGCGAAGCAACGAAGAGTTGCTTGAAGAGACAAGGCTAAGGAGGGTCTTACTGGAGGAAACTAGAGACTTGTTTACGAATCTACCTCGTACACCATGTACGGAGACCCAAGTTGAAGGTACAGACAATCGCCGCAGGGGAGATTGTACGACCGAAGGTGCCGCTAAAGCACAAGCGTCCGACAGTCAAGAACCTTTGTTCGGGCCAACGACACCAAACACCAGGGTACCAACACATACTCAGGCACAAGTGCAAGTGCCAGTTATCAATACCACGAACACCACCAGCGCGGGTACAGGTGCTGGCACAAGTGGTGCAGGAGTACAAACACAAAATCCACCGCGGGTGACAACCCACCCCAATGGCGACCAACAAGGAGAAGTTGCCAAAATTCCACGGAGATGGAAAGGAAGATCTAGTACGACATTGTCGTACGTGTGAGACAATATAGTCTGTGAATGGAGTCTCCGACCAAGCAGAATGGGTGAAACAGTTTCCCGCCACACTCAGAGGGGTAGCCATCGACTGGTACTTCAATGTGGACAAAACAAAGGTGACCACTTGGGAGGAACTCAAGAAAGAATTCCAGAAGGAGTTTTGATTCCTGAGGGATGACAATGAAATTGTTTCAGAGATATACGGTACCAAACAAGGCAAGAAGGAGACTGTGCGGGCCTACGATCGCCGACTGAAGGAGTTAGTCAGAAAAATGGATAGCCAGCTAGCGGATGGCCTAAAGAAAAGATGGTTCGTGGAGGGCCTGAAATCTAACCTACGGAGGAAAATGAAGATAGTGCCCCCCACCTCATACGAAGATGCCTATAACCAGGCGATGGACTTGGAGAGCGAACAGAAGACCTCCAAGAAGAAAAGAAGCAAGTCTTCTTCCGACGAAGATGACACTGCGGACAATGACAGTAGCAGTGATGGTGAGTCGAAGAAAAAATTCATGGCACTCCAAAAGGTCATGGAGAGATGATGGAGTTCAAGACCATGAAAAGGGGTACCAGCAAGGGGGAAGATGACATGTGGTGTACGAACTGCAAGGATGTTGTGAGGTTTTCACACCATCGCCCCATTGTAAATGGGGAACCCCTCTTTTGCAAGCAGTAGGAGTAGTGGTCTTAGGTAGTCTTTGTGGGCGACAGTTTTCAGGCCCCTTGGTCCGGCAAGTGAAGTTT
>MU227936.1:1267510-1312166 GCA_018584345.1 Thuja plicata | reverse complement strand
TTTTGATGAGTGAAGTTGGAAGTGATATAAATTAAGGAGATAGAACCGTTGAATATACATTGAAAAGCTAAGTCCCATCGTCATCATAGCCAGAATCTAATATCCTTGAATGAACAACGTAAGCCCGTCGACGTGATTACCAGCAAATCACATCATTATAACTGAGTTAGGATCCACAGGTGTAAGGAACCTTGGAGTTTTTCTCATGTCCTTCATGAGTAATAACTTTTCAAGAGAGGGTTGAGTGTTTGATATCCTGTATCAAGTGTTTAAATCCTATATGTTATGTAGTGGTACAAAACTCACATCAACAAAGGAGAGCGGCCATACGAAGGGATCGTGTCCCAAAAAGACATTTTGTGACATTTGCCAGATCATGGGCCATTCCACCAAGGAATGCCCATACAACTTGAAAGTGAGGAATCAACAAGTGCTATTTACCCAAGAGCAACCATCTACATCAGGGGCGACGGAGACTAACAATAACGCATCCTCGGGCGAGTACGGAGGCAACCAACGCGGTGGCGGAAGGGGCAATAACAATGACACCAACACAAGGAGTCGCATACAATACGACTCCAAGGGTCGGCCGATGATCCAGTGTCGAGCTTGCAATCAGTGGGACCACTTTGCAAGGGACTGCGACAAGGGCGACACCCCGCAGAAGCTATGTGGCTTGTGTGGTCCTGGCAACCACGAGGATGCCAACTGCCCTAAATCCGGCATTAATTAGCTAGACATAGATGGAAGCACGAGTACGATACTGACCGTCACCCGAGGGCAAGCAAAGCAAGCCACATATCCAAAACCTCGAACAGAAAAACAACAAGCACGGGAGGCTAAGGAAGAAATAGAGAAGGCAATGAAGACACAAAAAGAAACATGGGAGATGGCCACCACCTCGGGCCGGAGGGAGGCAGAACAAAACATTCTAAGACAACTGCTAAATGTAGAGGTACCGATGAAACTCCACGATCTCCTTCACACCATGTCTCACTTGGGAACGGCGTTGTTGGAGAGTTGTGCCACGCAGCCAAATACCACACGTACGGACATCCCCGGAGGGTCCGCAACTGACCCAATGATACTTGTAAACAGTGGCAGGTACCCGGCAGTCGTCGAGATGGGCATCCTTGGCACCATCCTGACCAACACTATGGTGGACGGAGGGTCAGGAGTGAACGTCCTTCCAGAGGAGACATGGAAGAAATTGGGCAAGCGAACATTGTGGCCCCCAACCTTCAACTTATTGGGCGCCGATCAGCAGGGTATCAAACCCCTCGGAACGCTGATGGCACAACGGGGCACCATTGGCTCGCAACCATTTGTACTAGACTTTGTGGTGATACCTTTGAAAAAGAAGGGTTACGATGTCATTCTGGGTCGAGGGTGGCTGGGCACGGCGAAGGTAAACCACAATTGGAAGAAAAACACCCTCTCGATGGAGAATGGGGGGAGGAAGTTCACCATCGACCTTCGCACCCAGATGGTGAGCAAAGAGATAGCCTCTTCTTCAGACTCAGAATCTGACGGTGAGAACAGCCGAAGGGATGAAGGAAGGAGTTGTATGGAACCTAACGAAGAAGGCGTCTTAGAATTGGAAGAGTGTTCAGGAAATGACGCCAACTCCATGAACGGTCTCTTCCACTAGCAAATAGAGGACTATGAACTCTTCCAACCAGCATGCAATGTACTAAGTATTGAGGAACAACCGGAAACATTTCCCCTAGAGTCAGAGAATACAAGGAAGGGGATGCGAAAGTAAGCAAAGAGCATAAGGTGTCGTTAGTCAAACCAATGAATTTGGGCAAAGAAGAGGAACCTAAGATCATTCTTGTTGGCAACGATTGGAATACTGAGTGGAAGGCCGCAGCCTTCAAATCTTTATTCTCCTAATTTACGGGCAAGAGACCTGTTGAATTTATGGTACCAAGTTTGAGGATAGCCATTGAGAACAGACTCGAGACATGGAAAGCTTGAAGGAGCGATTGTATAATCTTAATAAGCTTGACGAGAAACGATTGTTGGCACAGTGGGCGACGGAGATAGTCCAAGGACGTAGGAAGGTCTGGCATGACAAGCATTTGAAGCGGACACAGTTCACACCAGGTCAATTGGTATTGAAGTTTAATGGGCGAAATGAAATTGAACCTGGCAAATTCAAAGCAAAGTGGCTAGGCCCATATAAAATTCGGGAAATTGCCGCGAATGGGGCAGTGAAGTTATGGACACTCGACGACCAGGCGACTCTGGACGCAGTCAACGGGTCGAAGCTCAAAATATATCACGAACGGGTAGAAGGCGTGGGACTCAGCCAGCGAAAGTAAATCTCTGAACCAAAAAAAAAAAAGCCCGTACGGCATGATGTCGTACGTATCTGTACGACCGTACGGATGAACAAAAATTCAGAGCTTTTAAAAAAAATTGAAAAAAAATTTTGAAAAATCCGCACTATACCGAACGGCCTACGACCGTACGGACGGAAACTTTTCGCATTTTTTTTTAAAATTTGAAAAAAAAAAAAATTTGCAAAATTTGCAAGGTACCGTACTGCATGCGATCGTACGGACGAAAAATTTTGAATTTTTTCCAAACAAAAAAAAATTATATATATATATATATATATATATATTATCATTAAAAGATCGTACGGCCGTACGGAAAATGCAGAAAAAAAGTGTTTTAAACAGCAGCAACAATATAAGACCGTACGGTCTAGACCGTACGACACTTCCCTTATAAAACAAGGGCATCGTACGGTGAGAACCACAAAACGAAGACATCAATATTTTTTTTAGGAGATGAGAGCGGAGAGCGTACGGACGTACAGCAGACAATAGCAGTCGTACAAAACACATTCAAGCAGCAGATTGTGCAAACCGTACGGAAGACCGGTTCAAAGCAAGGGTCGACTGTACACCATACGAAAAAGGAGTCAAAGCATTGTTGTAGGCCGTACGGTCGTGAGACGCCATTTACATGCAGTTTTAGTGACCGTATGATGTGTAGCTTCTAGTTAGGGAAAAGATAAATTTCGAAGGCCCAATTGATAGAAACGGTTGCAAAGACAGAGCACTGTACGGCGTTGAATAAAGTCACATTTATTGACGACACTTCATTCAAACATTCAAAAGCAACGGTTATGGATTCGGCTGGCAAACGGAGTCGGAGAAAACCGTTGGAGAACATGGGCAAGTACGCTAAGGTACTACCCTCGGGAATGAAGGTTGCAGGCACCATGGATGCTGGGAGTTCGACGAAGAAAGCAGCAAACTTGAAGGAGGCAGTGACTGCACACACCGTCACATTCAAGGGCTTGAATGGCTTGGAATGCAGAAAATAGTGGCAGGGGCCTTCCATTCAGTCCCCCCTGAAAGAGGACATCCATCCTGATGAGCGGGAGTTGGATAGTGCTAGAGGTGGAGAGCAGAGTGCACCTACCATGGCCCACGAGGCAGAGAAGGGAGGATGCTCTCTAGTTCGAGTAGAGGCCATGGTCCAGACAGACGAGGGAGAGCCGGCAGATGATATGTTGGGCGACGATTTGACGGCGTATCTGGACTCTGTTATAGATGTGGTTGATAAAGGCAGGCGGCTTGTGCTGACGGTGTTGGAGGCACAGCGTGCGAAGGAGGCTAGAGCGGAGGCTCGGGTAGCTGCGGAGAGCTCTCGAGAGGAGATAGCTACCTAGCTAGCCACTCAGCAGACCGCTTCGGAGGCAGAGCGTGCAGCACTTTTGGCACAGTTAGAGGTAGCCACAACTGGTAAGGGTGTAGTTGAGGCCTAGTTAGCCGAGGCCAAGGAGGCGTGCAGTCACAAGGAGGTTGAACTGCAGGAGGTTACCATAATGCTCAAGGAAGCTGTCGAGACCAATTGGATATCCGTACTCAATAGGTGTATCAGTTGCAGAGGGAATTGAACCCTTCTGTGTCCCAACCGTCAGTTCCAGGCATGCCCCCTTCCACTTCCACTTAGCTGATTTCTTTATGTTATGTAATGGGCATTATCTCCATTTTGTTGTTAAGTCGTCGGAGACAACTTGTTTTTTGGGGGGGATGATATTGTTGGGAATAATGTAATGTTGTCGTTGGGAATTAGTTAGTGACCAGAGGCTAGGTAGTTGGAGCACAGTTGCCAACCGTCGCACCCCTTCGATACCTATTTGTACTTAGTCTCTCGATAGAAGAAGATATGTTCTTCTATGGAAATACCTTTGTACTTAAGTGATGAATCTATGAATAAAATGTTGTTATACATTTTCTGTTGAGTACTTTACTTTGTGTATGTCTCTGTTAAATCTTGTTTACCCTGGAGGGCAAACATTTGGTGCCGCTGCCTAGACATACTCGGGAAGGGAAAAGACTGGATGGCGCACAGACATAATGGGTCTGCCAGTTGCGACATCCATCATAGGGAGTTTTAACATCTGAAGGTTAAAAAGCAAAGGACACTGTATAAACAATTATAATTAGTTTGTGTTAAGTTTTGATGCCCAATCTTTTAAATAAAGACAGGAATAAGAAGGCACCAAACGATGAGTGGGAGGCAGCAAAGAAGGCCTTAATCTTTGAGCAACAAATAGAACACCAACGAAGGCTGAGTCAACTTGCCGCTGAACAACTTGCCGGAGGGTTGACCAAAGGGGACCCCGAGAGTGTTATGGAAGGTGCACAAGCCGAAGGAGAGTCGTACACTTCGCCAGAGCATCGGAGGGTGCGAAGCAGCGAAGAGTTGCTTGAAGAGACAAGGCTAAGGAGGGCCTTACTGAAGGAAACTAGAGACCTCACATGTTTCTCACATCCTCACAAATTTGGGCAGCACACGAAATGCATCCTAGAATCTGAGAGACACAAGAACAGCATCCCTGAAATGTGGGGAGCACAAAAACATATTCAATGACCCTAGCGATGCATAGGTACATTGTAATAAACCATTGTCTCCATTAAGCTTTTCCAAAATTAGTTTTTTATCGATAAGGAATATTGACTAAGAAAATAGAAAAGAACAAAAAGGTGAATACAAAATTAGAGATCCTTCCAATGTATATTATCAAAAGTTATGAAGTATTGATTGCAGCAGGTCTGCTGCAAGTTGGAAAATACATTAAAAATAAAATACAAACAAAATTAAGATATAGAAATTAAAAATTATCAAATTCGGAGGACAAAAGCAAGAGTAAAACATGAGCAATGTCAAGGATAGATGCAGAACAAGGTCTTCATTCAACGCTGAAGAAAAGCCCCTGACTAATTATTCCAAACAGCAAATTTCCCAGCAGCAATGAACACTCCAGAGATCACATTGAAGGATGAAGAATTCAATCCATGAGTCATCCTTCTCAAGCAAAACAGCTATAACATGCAAATTCATAAGCTCCTGGAAAACATGACTAGGCATTCAGAAGTGACCATGCCACAAATGGAAGATCATGACAAAGGAGCAAGTATAATCGCTTCCCAACATGGAGTGATTTCATATAGATGAGGCATTGATGGGAAGCCCCACGTTTATGAGTAGAGAAAATTTATGTAAGCACTTCTGAAATGAGGGATTTAATCCCTGAAAATAACACAAGTGACTGTCTCCACGGATCAGTTTACTTGGCCTCCCAACAGACCTCTGGAAACGCCATACCTTTTATAATTTAGGCAATTCTATTGGGGAATATTGAGTGCCTCTAGAGCCACCCTAAGTATTCCCTTTTCTATATCGCTGTATGTGTGTTCATTTGATCTGTATTATCCTCTCCCAAAATTGGTACATTTAAAGTCAGAGATAAGTGAACAGACTCAAGAACCAGAGTACAAAAATATCCAATTCCACCGCCAGTATATTCATGATCATAGACATCTCAGATAGGGCTGTCCTAGAACTAAAAGCAAAGGAACTCAAAGATCCTAAAAAGGGTTTTGAGTCTTAACAAGCTAAAAAGAGCAACCAAGGACCTGGAATGGACAACAAAGCAAAACAGCATGCACAGCACCAGAAATAATTTGCCTGAAACTTTAGCATGTTCAACAGGAAACTCCAGTAGACGGGCAAGGACTGCATCCACATCTTCTTCCACACACCTACATCTTCTGGCCACTAGAGATTCATATTATAGCCATATCCTTACTGATTACTTGCATACCCTGATTTGAATGTTCAACAGGAAACTCCAGTAGACGGGCAAGGACTGCATCCACATCCTCCTCCACATACCTACATCTTCTGGCGACTAGAGATTCATATTATAGCCATATCCTTACTGATTACTAACATACCCTGATTTGAATGTAATCCCCATACAAGCACTGGTATTCCAGGTCCCCATGTGACTGCGGTCTCTGAAGAACATAGAAACAGAAGCTTCTCCCAAGGCTTAAATGGAAAATTCTGTTTTTAGTAGGTTACATTGTTAAAAGATAATGTTCCCGAAATCAATCCACTGACGTGAGTGTAACAAAACTCAGATTCCAGAATCGATCTGTGAACAAAAGATCAAGAAGAATTTATGATAGACCAGAAGGCTATTGCATTAAAATAAGGAATTGGAGACACAAATAGATTGGCTGCCACCAAATATATATCTACAAGAGGATTTGGATTCAGAGAATAACAGTGATGGGTCTGAATCTCATTCAGATGACATGATTGAATAAATTAATGAGACTGGCTTAGAAAAATTCTCTCTATCTGAGCTGAAGAAGAAAAAGATTAGTAGTTGAAATGAGAAGAGAGATAAGCCACCAAACTTGAAGTCGACAGGATTTAGAAACCATTGAAGGATATGCTCCATAAAGGTAATAGCAAACATGCTAAAACAGCACAGAATTATTGGGGGAGAATACCGCAAAAGGTAGCTATAAACCCTGCTACATGGAGCAAGAGACAAGACCCTATCATATTGATTATCTCATAGAATGTGAGACTGAATTGCAACTAGACAAACAGCAACTGCTAAAGAAAAAAATAAATTATAATCAACGTGAAGCATGACATAGTGTTACAGCAGGATATTAAAGTCTTTATTGAGGCTTTCAAGTTTCTGAGGACTTGCTAATAAAATTTGCAGTTATAATTTTGGATCTTGTGAGTCCGAATTTCAAATGGTTCTTCTAGAGATATTTAACACCCTCCCAATGGGACATTAAGCAGGCTTCCACATTTGTGCTTGTTCGCTCTCCCAGTTGGATTTCAAACATTTGCTGAAATGTAACCAACATCCAAACCTGAATTTCAGAGATAGAAAGTAGATGCAATGGGATTCTCTAAGGGCCTTCAGTAAATAAATAAAATGGACTAGTGGATCCTACGAAGAATTTGATGGACTAGCACATAATTCTCAAAAGTCAAAAAGGGAGATTATTTAGTCACATTTAACAGCATATTTGTCATTTGAATGTACTCATAGCAGATTTTAAAAGTTGGGATGGTATGTTCAAGGAGTTGAGCTAAATTGATTAAACTATAAGGTTTCATTGTGGAAACCCAAGTTCAAATCCCCGCAGGAACATCTAATGTGGAATTCTAAGTGGCTACCCTTAGTCTTCCACTTAGACTCTAAAGATTCTAAAATCAAAATAAATTGGATTTTAGAAGTAATGACTCTTGGTCTTCCATAGGTGATTTCTAGTGTGTGTGCTTGTAAGGAGTGTGTATTTTTTTGTAAGTGCTAGCAAGAGCTTGTATCATCTCACATGGATGCTAATATGAGCAGAATATTTTTAAACAATATTCAAGAAAAAAAATTGCTCAGATGTTATGCCAGAATCTGGTAATTTGGATTACTAAAAGGTTGTGTTGAGTAGTTTATAGCTAAAAGAAAGCACCAGTATCTGTCAGCAGAAAATTTAATTGAACCTTTAATCTTGATTGATAAAGAACTCAATGAATTGGAAAGTTAAGACACTTTAAATTATCAGCCAATTTCACTCGGAATCACCTTAAGGGTCCAAACCATGGAGATAACCATTTGAGTTTGTGACAATGTGGCCACAAGATGAAGCCTTCAGAAAAAAATAATGAAAGAATGGTGAGCTACTCAAATCACAAGGTTCAAAGATATTTGCATTGCTGAGAAGCTCAAATTGATCAAGGTTAAACTACAAGTGTGGAATAAAAGACAAATTTGAGTACAACTTTATAAGGTTAGCTACTCATATCAAAAATTCAAAGATCTTTGCATTGCTCACAAACTCAAATTGATCAAAGTTAAACTGAAAGTGTGGAACCAAGACAATTCGAGATGACTTTACTGGTTATGATTTTTGCAAGGGGTTAGAAAAACAGAATTTTAACTTGTTAAATAATATACACATTTAGCATCAAGCATAAGGCATTCAGAATGAGACACCTTATGATGGAAAAAAATACTGGAACTGTAAACGCCTGTTTATTAAGAAAACTCTAGACTTAAAGAATGTACAAAACAATAAACAGCTTTGCTAGTTGAGGCAAGTGAAGAGCAGACAAGGGTTTTGTGGAGACACATTACATTAGTCACAAAAGAAAAGTACACAAGTAAAAATTAATAAACACAGCACACATGAGCACTGACATTCAAGACTATAAACTGCTTAAAATCTTCATCAAAAGAAAAAGACCTAATAATGCAACAGCGTCGCCTCCACCCTCCTTGACAACCGCCACCTTCCTTGTAGTGGTGTGAGTTGCAAAGCATGACAAGTGTCCCTTGCTATCATGTTGATGAGAAGCATGATTTTCCAGAGACATGGGTGGCACTTTTACATCATCGTGCAACCACATTATTGAACCATCATCACCAGCTATAAGGCTGGCATGTCTTGCAAGTAGTGCTTCCCTATTTGCATAAACAGATCTTGGAACATATATCACATTACCATACATTTCAGATATAAGATTATAGCCTGTTGGGATTTCAGGTTGTTCCCCTCGAAGAAGCAAATGAGCCTGTATGCCTCGTTCTGCACAAGCCACAGCTGCCAACAAACATCATACAAATTGATGTTTCTCCATTAGCACTTGTATAAGTCAGTTTAAGAAAATATCTTTGGTCATTTTGGAAGTGATTGGGCTATGATAAATCATAAAATCAAAAAGAACAAAACAGAAAGTTCGCTAACTCTTTGACATTCCATACCCAATGCTGCTGCATGAGCACTTTGACAACCCCCACATGTAACCTGCAATGGCCAGGCAAATAACAGTAAGACAGCTTTTGTGGAAGGAATTTATAATATTAACATGTTATTTATACAGAAACTGTTTCATTTTGCGACACTTTGAACTTCAACAAAATGGCTGCAGGAGTCACAGAAGAAACATTGAAAATAAAAAATAATGTCCCTTTGATTTATCAGATGCTTGCAATTTCCAATCAATTAATATGAGGTGATTATCAACAACACTTACCTAGATATAAATATTTCATACTTTCAACAGATTAACTAAATACCTGAAGTCAAAACTCTGCAGGATTGATTTCTCACCACGTCAGTCACTGAATGTGCTTCAATAAGTGGAAGCAACGCATCGAGTTTTCTTGTTTTATTCCCACTTATCAGAGGATGCAACAAATCATCTCGAATTACATAAAAAGAATTGCCACATTGTCTGGATTCTTTTAATTTCTCACCCAGAGCTGGGTGCGGATTGGAAGAGAATGAAAATAAGTTGGCGCGAGTTCCTTCAGACTCTTTTACATAAGACAGCAATACCTCATGAATTTTAACCTGTGGACTGCTGAGGAGCCATTTCCTATCAAGGATATGTGAGAGCCCTCTATCATCATATGGTCTTCCCATGGCGTTGCTCTGAAACAGAAGAGTTAAGAGATTGTCTTGTGAATGGTTTATATTTCCTTAAAGTAAGTTTTATGTAATGACTTTAAGCCATCTTGTTAACTTCGTAGAGATTAAACAAAATCTACCAAATTATGATTCTAAAGTTGACTTGAACAAGCAAAACTGAGCATAGCACAACACTCTGCAAGTAATTTGCATGGCATAACTAGTAATGGATTAACTGTGAATAAAACAGGAAAGAATAAGGTGTGCATGCAACACATTACACAGATTAACACAAGCAAAACCCACTCATCCTACAGATTGGCCTATCCAAAGATCAGTGAAGCCTTGGTATACATCAGTAGAGCAAAATCAGACATATTACAACTTGCTATATTAATCACTTTCCCTGTCATGGCTATTGAAAGAATTCTGCTGGTTGACTTACATTATAAGATTCACAATCCTATTGGTTGGTGAAATTTTCAGCCTTATCCATGATTACATTAAAGCTCTTTCTTACTTCAGAAAAAAAGTGCATCAATTCATATAAAAGGAATAAGAAATTACATTTTGCACAAGCTGCTAAAAGCTTACCAGAGGGGGAAAACCCCAAAAGCAAAAGCACAAGAACCCGAGAACAAGGAGGCCAACATTAAGCAAGTGATATGTATATAGAAAACAACCAACAAAGGCACCAAGAAAGCAACAAAAATGCTGCCAGTCAGGAAATTTGCCACACTAAATATAGGATTAAAAGGGCAGAAGGAAACCAGAAAACAATACAGCAAAGGGAGCACAGTAAAATGCCATCACAGTACAAAACTGAAACCAAGAGAACAACAATGAAGCAAAAAATTATGCAAGCAGATATCAACAATAATCCAGAACAAAAAACTCAGGAATTGTCAATCACACAAAGAAATCTCAGGCAAAGAAATCACCTTCCAGGTTTTCTAAGAGAATCCATCTGTCCACCTCCACCTGAAGGCCAACCTTATAGAGTGAACCAGCCTCATTGTTAAGCTCCCCATAAACATGAGAGAAGGAAATACTGGCAAAGAAATTTCTCATCCTGTCTATCTGAATTAATAGTGGGGGTATATTTAGATTTTCAATTTTGTACAACCCATTGGCCATTTAATAACAACATCCAAGTCACCAAAAACCTGAGAATTTTCCACCTTGTTGTCTACTGCCAATCTCAACAGAAGCTAACGAGCCATAAGTACAGCAAAATTGTTATAGCCCCTGTCCAGCCCAGCCCTAATCTGATAAAAAATTATCAGAATTTAGATGTGTGATAGTAGATACCTCCAACCAGAAATAGAGTGGGAAACCTCATCAAAATATCCCAAAGCGTAAGTCCAATCGATGGGGGGATGAATCAAAATCCTAGAGAAATTCACCTTTGGAATGAGTTTCAAATGTTCATAAATAGAATAGAATAGAAACATAGGAATCCAGCAATTTGGTAAAAGAGAAGCAATCCTAGCCAACCAAATACCCTAGGAAACAATCAATGAAAGAGCCCTATGGGCAAGTAAAGCACTCTGCTAGAACCACCTTTAAAGGTAATCATAAACAATATTCTCATCCCATACATTCCACGTACCAATCAGCCCCTCCATCTCAGTCCAAACATTGACCATATAAGGATTAGAAACTAACAGATGATCAATGGCCTCAAAATCCATCTTGCACAAAGAACATCACCCAGAACCCAGGACTGTGCCAACATTTTTGTGACAAATTCCATGTCAAAAATTTATTCTTCAAGTAAGACACTTATAAACCCTAGTCTTTAGTGGAGATTTAATCTTCCAAAGGCTCTTCCACCACCAAGCATGAGCATTATAAGCCTCACTATTACATTAAAGCTTTACAAAGGATCTTGCCATTTATGATTTTAACACAGAGACATCTCCTGATTTTAACATCAACTCTATTTGTTGGCCTCAATATTTACCATGGAAAATATTAAACTTTTCTGTTCATGTAATTGACATGTGTCATCCAGTCATTTTTCCACATCATGTGTCAACTTTGTGTTATCAACTTGTTCGAGTTGAAAAACTAAAATATCTACATTGTTTGGCCTTGGTCAGAAATATCACAAATCGTCCTCAAATGTCAGATCACTCACCAAATTGTGGTCATCAATCTACATTCATAATCGCAAGCTATTAGAATTCAAACCCATTCTTATTTATGTGTTGCATATTTTCCACATCAAGCTGTCACAACTTGTCCATCTCATAATTTGTGTGAGAATAATGTCGCACTTGATCAAGTTTTTTGTCGGAGGCAATATAGTTTTGCCAGAGTATAACATGGAGATGCAAATGTATATCACTCTCAAGAATTCGACATGTTCACAAATTATTTTGCAATGATCATACTTCTAGAGAGGTTCAATTTGATTCACATGTGTTCCTACCAAATTAAAGCCTACAATGCTCAATCAACTAGGTGATTAGATTTTAGTGCATTTGCAGCTCATGGTTGAAGGTTGTAAAGGTGCATTTGCTAAGCATTTAGTGTTAATTGCACAAATTCATCGCCATCTTGAGCTACAATAGGTAAGGGGTTCGGGTACGTGGGTATGGCAAAAAAAATCCTTAGGTACAGATTCAAGTCGTCCACACACACACACACACATACATATACATATATATAATAAATTTATATATACATATTCAAACATCAAACTTATAAATATAAAAAGAAGAGTGATACTCATAAATCCATAATTGCCAATTAAATTATAAATAGAATACCTCATATATCATATTCATAATTTACAAAAATGAAAATACTCGAGTCTCAAAATGTCATTACACAATGAAAATTCAAATTACAATTGGCATTTAATATTCATATTTTCTTCCTCAAAAGCATCATACAGAGTCTTGGGTGCTTCATATTTTGCTTCTAAATATTTAAAGGCTTAATACAGAGATTCACTTGGTATATTCATACAAAGATTTGATGAGAATTTAAAAGTAATGCATATTTTATTTCATATGCATGCATATATATTGGTAATAATTGCTTGGGTACCGCCCTTGGGTACTTCCTAGGTGCCCGGGTTCATTGTGAGTCCTTCTGCCAAGCACCCTAGGAAGAACGAGTACCCAAATTGTACTAGTACCAGGACCCGAGCATAAATAATAAAACCCAGTAACTTATTATTTTACTGGCAATTATGGATTTATGAGTATCACTCTTCTTTTTATATTTAAACTTTGATGTTTGAACATGTATGTATAAATTTACTATTATTATATATATGTACAGACAAACCTGAACCTGGACCCAAGGGAAAAAATTGCCGTGCCTGCGTATCTCAACCCCATACCCATAGCTGAATCAGCAACATAGGTAGTAAGCTAATGCAGACAAAGCTTAATATGGATAGTTGCCTACAATATGGATCTTGGGAATCATTCCCTTACGAGGGTTATGTGTAATGTTCTAAATCCAAAATTTAGTAGTACAATTAAATCTGGGAAATAGATTCACAAGTATTACACAAACTTTACAAAAAGCACCCAAATTACTTAGCTGCTCTTGCATAGAAAGGGCTAAATTAAAATGGAACTTTATAGAACATCATTGAACATGATTTTTCTGATATGTACATGTAAATGCAAATTGAATCTATATCAAATTAAACTGATAGAGCAAATTCTGAATTGTTAGTGTTCTATTGACAGCAATTTATGCATCTATATATTATCAAAATCAAATATCTGAATTTATATTACTGTGCATATAATAATCCTTAAATATTATTGAAACTAAGTATAGTAATGCTTCTGTTTTCAGAAGGCTTATTCAGCGCCTGTCACTTATCAATTTCTGTGTTGAGCGTTGATTTGCATTCATTAGAGACGGTATATATACCATAGTGATAAGGGTGGGAGGTCACGTCTATAATAGACGTGACTCCTCAAGGAGTCACGCCTATCATAGGCATGACTTCTGCCACCAATCGTCGTGAGCTTTTACCCAGACCCGATAACTCATAATCGGGGTCTTCTAAAACATAAACGATAGTTTGTAATTCATTCAATCAGAATCATTACTATATGATAATCTTTATTATTATATTATAATAATAATAACAATAATCTTTATTATTATTATATTATAATAATAATATAAATATCAATATATATACGTGTTTAATAATGATAATAGATAATAGTGATAATAAATATCAATATATATATAATAATGACAATATCTATTATTATTATTATCTATATATTGATTTATATATATATATATATATATCACAATTTTATCTATTCTCGTAAATATTTTATCTGATCGAAGCTACATATATCAACACTCCCTCTTAGCTCAGGAAGATAACAATATCACTATAATCTATGTGAATGTCTTATGACTTACTAAATTATCTGACTTATGATATATCATTCATCTCATGATATAAGAAGTCACATATCACATTTCTCGTGATATAAAGTATCACATAACTCGTGATACAGAGTATATCACATAACTCGTGATATGAAGTATTACATAACTCGTAATACATAGTATCACCTATCTCGTGATACTAAGGATATAATATACTTGAGAACATTACATTCTCCTTACATATCCCAGTTATGGTATGTGCACTGACATTAAGTCACATAATGTCTACCATAACTAATCATGGCAAATCCATGAATCATACTAATATCAAGTCACATGATATCAGTCTACTAAACATTATAAGATCGTCACCTTACAATGTTAAATACAAGTATTGATTATCCAAAAAGTAGTCACCTTTCAGAAATATACACAGGATGGGTAGGCCCATAAAGTCATAGTGTCACTCATATGACAAAAGAAGTTTACACACTAAACATCTTTAATATATTAGTACAAATCAAAAATTTACATTTCAATCATACCGAGATTCTTCCTAAAGTGTTCAACTTTCACTTTGAGGAGAGGTTTGGTAAGAATATTTGTTGTTTGATCTCCTGTACTGATATACTCCAACTGAATCATGTTCCTTTCTACCATGTCTCTCACATAGTGATAAGGAATCTCTATATGCTTAGATCTATCATGAAATACTAGATTCACTGAAAGCTTAATGCAACTTTGATTGTCACAGTGGATGATAGTTGGTTTCAGAGGTTTACCGAATAATCCCACAAGCAGTTTTTTGAGCCATACTGCTTCTCTAGCAGCTATAGAAGCTGCAATATATTCGGCTTTTGTAGAACTCTGAGCTACTGAGGACTGTTTTCTGCAAATCTACGATATCATAGCCGATCCTAAACTGAAACAACATCGGAGGTGCTCTTCCGGTCAGTCATGCTTCCAGCTCAATTTGAATCTGTGAATCCATGAAGATCTATGTCAACCTTTTCATATCTTAGGCCATAATTAAGAGTACCTTGAAGATATCTCATTATATGCTTCACAGCCACAAGATGTATCTCCTTGGGCTCACACATAAACTAACTTAAGGCATTTACAGCATAGCAGATATCGGGTCTGGTATTGACCAAATACATCAAAGATCCAATCATCTACCTGTAGAGTGGGATTTGCCGACTAAGAATTTGGTGTTGCTCCCTTTAATTTATGAAGATTTGTTTCCATGGGGGATGACATAGGTCTGCAGTTCATCATACCAAATCTCTTCAATATATCAATGGTGTACTTCCCTTGATTCAAAACAATGCTATCTGATTTCTACCAGACTTCAAGTCCAAGGAAGTAGTGTAATAGACCTAATTCCTTCGTATCAAATTATGAGGCTAGATCTTTCTTACAATGATCAATAAGGTGATCTTCTCCTGTAATCAACAGATCATCAACATATAATATTAATATTAATATATCGCCTTTGCTTTGTTTGAAGTAAAGATTTGGGTCTACATCATTCTTTGAGAAGCCTAATCTCATGGGGTAGCTGTCAATTCTTTTGTACCAGGCTCTGGGAGCCTGTTTAAGTCCATATAGGGCTTTCTTTAATTTACACAAATGTGATTCTGCGTTGTGAATCTCAAATCCTTCAAGTCGCTCTAAGTAGACCTCTTCTTCAATGGTTCCATTTAAGAAAGTAGCTTTTACATCCATTTGATGGACTTTCCATCCTTTGGCTGCTGCAATGGCTAGAACTGCTCTAACTGAGGTATATCGAGCAACTGGAGCAAAGGTTTCTTCATAGTCAATTCCTTCTTTCTATGAAAATCCTCTGGCTACAAATCTTGCTTTGTGTTTTTCTATACTGCCATCTGCAGCATGTTTGATTTTAAATAGCCACTTAGAAGAAACAACATATTTCTCTTTTGGCCTAGGTACTATCTCCCACACATCATTCTTCGGGATGGATTGATACTCCTCTGTCGTTGCATCCTTCCATACTTGGTGCTGGAGAGCTTCTATAACATTAGAAGGTTCTGATTTGATGAATTCACTCATCAAAGCTACATAACTAGAGAATCTCTTAGGTCTTTTACTCTCTCTGAAATCCCTGATGGAGTGGCATAAGTTCTTGCTTCTTCCATTATTTTAGTGGCCCAGAGTGGTCTCTTCTTAGGATTTTCCAATGATGTGATTTGTTCTTCATTTATATTTCCTCATAATACTCCCTCTGAATCTCAGGAGCAGGATCCTCTTCTAGATCTAGGGTGGAAGTTTGAATTTCTCACTCAATAGAATTTCTAGCCCTTTTAAAGGTTGTCTTCCTCAAAAATCACATCTCTGCTTAGTTCAATCTATCTTTGACCAGGGACATACATTCTATAAGCTTTTGAGGTTTCACTATAGCCTACAAAAGTAACTTTTCTCCTAGAAGGTTCTAGCTTAGTTCTTTTCTCTTTGGGCACATGAATGTAAACAGGACAACCAAATATCCTCAAGTGACTAATGTCTGGTTTTATACCAGTGAAGGCTTCTTCGGGAGTTTTGTCATCAATATGGGAGTGGGGACATCTGTTCTGAATGTGTCTAGACAGCAGTACTAGAGGCTCCTGCCCAAAGTGAAGTCTCTATGTTTTGATCAAGTAACATAGCCCTAGCAACTTATACAATGGTTTTGTTTTTCCTTTCAGCAACTCCATTTTGTTGAGGGTTGTAGGGTACGGTGAACTCCCTCTTAATCCCAACATTTTTACAAAATTCTTTAAAAATATCTAATGTATATTCCCTCCCATTGTGTGTCCTTTAGGTTTTTACTTTTCTTCCATAAGAGTTTTCAGTAAGGGATTTGAATTCCTTAAATCTTTTAAGGATCTCCTGTGATTCTTTACATTTAAGGAAATAGATCCAGGTCTTCCTGGAGAAATCATCAACAAAGATTACATAATATAGGAACCCACCTAAGGAGGGTACAGACATGGGTCCACATAAATCTGAGTGGACTAATTCCTATACATCTTTTGTTTTGCTAGAACTATTTTGAAAAGATCCCTTAGTGTTCTTCCCTAAGGCACACCCCTTGCATGCCCATGAATGATATTGTTTGAGTTTGGGTAGACCTGTGACTAGTCCTTCCATGGAAGATAGGGCACGAAAATTGAGGTGTCCTAATCTTCTATGCCATATTTTATTAGAGTCTGCAATTTCATGAATTAGGGCTAGCTTTGGTTCAGTACATAACTCATACAAATAACCTTGTCTATGACCTATGGTCTGAGCTTTCTTAATAGTAGAGTTCTTTGGTCATTCCAACACTTTACTATCCATGAAGGTTACCCTATATCCATTATCTTCAAGTGTTGATATGGAGACCAAGTTCCTTTTGATGCCTGGGACAAACAATACTCCAGTGAGTTGAATGGAAATGCCAGATTTTAATTTAATGGTGCAAGTTCCAACACCTTTGACTGGATGTGCAGAGTCATCTCCAATTGTCACTTCCTAATCAGTTTCTTCTACCATGGAGTCTAGGAGTTCCCTGAACCCAGTGATGTGTCTTGATGAACCACTATCTATAACCCGAGTTGGATTTATTTGATACTTGATTTGAAAGTGCAGAGTAGAATACATATTTCTCGGATTCATGCTCCTTTTTGGACTTTCTTACTTTGGCATATGATGCTTGTTGCTTGGTTCTGTCAAGACATCGGACTGCATAGTGCCCATACTGGTCACATCTGAAACATTGGATGTGAGAAATATCTTTCTTGGATGAAGCCTTCTCAGGGTAGCTTTTCCTCTTCTTGAAGTATTTCTTCTTTCCTTTCTTGTGAGAATTTGCATTCAAGACATGAAGATCTTCATCCACATTCTTTTGATTGAATCCTTTCTTTGTTTCACTTGATCCCTCTTGAAGACAGTCGATCTTAGCCGGTCAAATTTTGGAAATTTAGACCTTGCACTAATACCTTGAACAAATATCTCCCAAGAATTTGGTAGACCATCTAGGGCAATAAGTGTTAGCTCCTTACTTTCAATTTGGTATCCAAGTGTTGATAGCTGATCCCTTAGTGTAGATATTCTCATAAAGTATGCATTGATGGATTCTCCTTTGTTCATACTTATATGATTGATTTCTCTCTTCAGGGCCAAAGTCCTGCTGGAATTATTTATTTCGTATGTGCTTTCAAGTGACTTAAACTTATGATATGCAGTCTCATGTTTTGTCAAAATTTGCACGATATGATCCCTAACTCCATCAACTATGATTTTCATGGCCTTTTCATTTCCTTCAATCCATGTCATTTTCTCGGGATCATTTTCCGGTTCTGCTTTATTTTCTTTCACAAATGACTCAACTTTATTTTCTTTTAATATCATCATAATTCTGAACTTCCATGATGAGAAGTTATTTCCTCCTAGCCTATCTTCAAATCGGATTACAGTTGCCATTGACGAATGTAATGTTCTTTAAATCTGAATTTCTCAAGTTCAATTGCTGCTAGGATCCTTCTTAACTTGGCTCTGATACCATGTAAATGCAAATTAAATCTGTATCAAATTTAATTGATAGAGCAAATTCTGAATTGTTAGTGTTCTATTGATAGCAATTTATACATCTATATATTCTCAAATTCAAATATCTGACTTTATATTATTGAGCATATAATAATCCTTAAATATTATTGAAACTAAGCATTGTAATGCTTCTGTTTTCAGAATGCTTATTCAGCGCCTGTCACTTACCAATTTCTGTGTTGAGCGTTGATTTGCATTCATTAGAGATGGTATATATACCGTAGTGATAAGGGTGGGAGGTCACGTCTATGATAGACGTGACTCCTCAAGGAGTCACGCCTATCATAGGCGTGACTTCTGCCACCAATCGTCGTGAGCTTTTGCCCAAACCCGATAACTCATAATCGGGGTCTTCTAAAACATAAATGATGGTTTGTAATTCATTCGATCAGAATCATTATTATATGATAATCTTTATTATTATTATATAATAATAATTATTATAAATATCAATATATATATGTTTAATAGTGATAATAGATAATAGTGATAACAAATATCAATATATATATAATAATAATGATAATATCTATTATTATTATTATATATATATATATGTGTGTATCACAATTTTATCTATTCTCGTAAATATTTTATCTGATCGAAGCTAAATATATCAACAGTACATCCTATAATCAGGTCTGAAACTGATCTATCACAGCAGCAACATTAATATATTCAAACTCCAGTTCGTAAGGAAAACCCACAAAAATTATAACAGCCAAATACCACCAATGTCACTCTAACACCACAATCTGATATTGTTTGATTTCAAAATAGAAAATACATAGACTATGATCTGATACTAGATTAATAACAACTTCCTCAAAACACATCTGGAATTATTGTAACAATATTAATGAAGCCCTGAACACACAATGGAAAATTGTTGAAACTACTGAAATCTTGAAGCTCCAATACAACCTCTGGATGAAGTTGCTCTATGTTTGTATAATGAGAAATTGTGAAGTAGAAATGGCATAATTTCCATTTTCCCAAACATTCTTTGTATTTATCTTGTCCTTGGCCAATTTGGTGGGAAAATCATTAATTAGAAATATTAAAAATTTCCACTCCACTCTTACTTTCCAAATCCGCACTTGGTGGGAAAACCATTATAAGAAATATTTTAATTTCCCACTCCAATCCTGTTTTCCAAATTTGCGCTTGGTGGGAAAATCATTAATTAGAAATATTTCAATTTCCCACTCCATTAGAAATATTTCAAACTTCTCATTATGGCAAAAAATCCAACTCTCCACTAAGTGTTTCCAAATACTTAATTTAATATTTGAATGTCCTTTTAATATTGACAATATTTGGAAATTCATTAAAATTAAATTAATTATTCCCCTTAATCTTTTATGATTAACCCATACAAGAATAAAATGGGTTACTATTGACCATAAATCATTTTTTAACAAAAGGGGACATGACAAATCCTCCCTCTCGAAATTGCTTGTCCTCAAGCAATTACGAACATAGAGCTCCAAGGTTCTAAGAATCTAATGTCACATTCATGAAAAATTGTATATCAAACCTTGATCCTTTTTCTGTGGGGTGTAGCATCTTTCACCAAGAGACACTACGCAAACTTGAGAGATCAAATTCTTGAGTGACACTATCATGAAACCAACAAAGATATCCATGCAAATCTTTTGTACATTCAATCAAATTCCAAATCTGAACCACATCTTTCTATAAAAATTTACCAAATGCCATTTCATCCATCTTCCTTCCTTTGGCAACTTGCTTTTCTAGTTGTGTATACACACTAGCATGAGACAGGTTTAACAAGAAAATCCTGTAACTTCTCCCAATGATATAAATCTGATTTTTTTCTACTTTTAGGATTGTTATAAGAGTCAATGTACTCTCGGATACAGGAAATATGAATTTCAAAAATAGCCACTTCATTTTCCTCCACAGTAGTGAAATATACATCACAGGAATTTACAAAAACAGGCCCATACTCAACCTCAACTTCAGACATGTTACTTGCAGCTTCACCGACTGATCTATAATCGAAAGAATTCAGTGGAGTATAAAATACCACCATACAACAGCAACATACGATCCACGACTCTCAAAAAACTGAACAAAGTCTCTCACACTATTTTGCCAACATTGTACTGCTCCAAACCAAATGGCTAAACCCACAACTTTTGAATCTGATTTGAATTGAGAAAATATAAATATGAAATGCTCTATATCAGCATCAAAATGATCTATACCATCAGTATAGTCCATAGTACACGACGCCCACAAATCTTCACACGATTTCAGTGAAAACCTATAGACAACACATACATATTGCACTACTGGGACAACCTTCTTGAATCTCCTCCAAATTAAAGTTACAATTGCTGGAGTATTTGACACTAACAATGATGATCTTCTTCTCTTCTCATTATACAAGGAAAATATCTCCAAATACAACAATATAGAGCTGTTCAAAACTAAAGTCATTAAGATCAGCAACATACAAATTATGTACCAACTGCAAAACTGGGAATCTTGTGTAATAACCATCAATGTGATCAATGCAAAATGGGTGGCCAGCCATTGGAAAAAAGAAATTATCTTTGAAAGAATCAAAGAATCTGCATACTTCTCAAACCCTTCAAGCTCATCATCCCTGGAAATGCTTGTGCAATTACATGCAGAGGATTGTAGTAGCTCCATATGAAGATAACTTTATCACAGTTAAGAACAACGGTAAACTCATACCTCTTTGTGATTATGAAATGCTTGCCACCTTTGCAATACATAGCACCAAGATTTTGCAGCTCTAATTCCATGCTGCAGTGATGACTTTCTTGAAGTTTTCTTATGGTGCCATTTGCTTCCTCAATAAGACAAGCATTTCCTGCATATCTCCTTCCTGATGCATCACACTCTATAACCAATGGTTGAGAACTTTGAAATGAAAAATATGAAATGAGATGACTAACTTCTGAAGCTTATCACAATCTTCGTGAGTTCCATTCATCCATAGATAAGCCCCTTTATTTCTCATGTTGTCTAGAATCCCAGTGATCAATTTTTGGAGCCTCAAATCATTCTCTTTTGCTTTGCTACACATCATAAAATCATCAAAATAAATTGTTCCAACTGATCATTACACACTTGATTCACCATGGATGAAAAAGTGGTTGATGCATTAATCATATTAGATGGGATGACCAGGAACTCAATGTATCCAATAAGGCACCGGAAGGTTATGTTTAGCCCATAACCCATGCAAAAAAAGATTTGATGATAACTTGATTTCAAGATAGTCTTTGAGGAATAAAGAACAAGATTCACATGCTCACAACCAATTTTAGAACTTATAGTATGCTGACATTCCCTAGCTGATAATGACCTTGGGAACGTATTATTGAACACCATATAATGCTGATTTGGAAGCATTTGAGAATCAAACTAAAGATTGTATTTCTCACCACAACCTGAAATGGTATGCATATTCTCCAAGACTAAGCAACTTACTGCTCCAACAACCTGTCTCATGTAAGAATACCTCTTATCCTTACAATCATCTAACATCAAACCCCTCAATGTGACTATCTCCTGTAGGAAATCATCCATAGTTTCTTCCTCAATTGTGATACTTGGTTCCCATGAGTTATCTATAAGACTCTTCACAAGGACATTAGAATGCATACTAAATCCCATAAGTTTTCTTTCACTCCAAATGAGAGAGACGAAGAACTCAATAATCATATCAAGGCATGTATCCATTTTGAAGCTCAAAATATCACCAGTATCCCATATGTAAAAGCAATATTGAATTTGAATCAAAGAATCATCAATGCCCTATACAGAGAGTTATAACCCTTCCTCTATCACCCTTGCTAGCATGCTTTCCATGATGATTAGAATTTTGTGGTGCCATAAGAGGAAGAAATGAATATGGAATTTGGTCATTAGTTGCATACCTTAAGCTGTCAACAATGAGCTCAACCTCCTTCCATGAGGTAGGAATACCCTCAACTTGTATATCCTTGTAACTCAAAACATTTTTTTTCAAACGCATGTCTATCTATGATGCTACTATGAAATTCAACCTTTGAGAGTATAGAGGATAGGGCACATTCCTTCATCTTGAAATCCTCAAATCTAACAAGTAAACCTCTTTCTTCCATTACTTTAACATTGCTTTGCTGACACATGCCACCATTAAAAGTTAATAAAACTCTTTCTATTACCAAATAATTTTCACCTCCAATCTGACTGTTGGATTTAGTTGAAACACCAGGATCCCACAACATCATCAATGAGATATTTTGAAGTTGAGAGAAACTATTTCCCTTCCACTTTTCACTCTTCATCTTGTCTTCATCATTAGAATGCTTTTGATGATGATTAAACATGTTAATGGTATGGAACCAATTTGATGCAATAACTCTTCTTTACTATTATCTCCTTTATTCCTTGAAATATAATCAAAGAAATAGTTGACGTTTTTACCTTCCATTGTTAATGTCAACATCCTCAAAATATTTGTAGGAACACCTTCATCTTTGAAATAAAATTTGTTAATAGAGAAAGATTCATCCAAATCCTCCTTGACTTTGTTCCCAAATTCAGCATGCTTCTCTTTTGAAACCTCTGAAAAGTTAGCTTGAAAGTCTTCTTGTTCTACCTCCTTTTCATTGCCTAGAATCCCAATGGTTGTTCCTTCAACTTCTAGCTCTGATTCTTCATCTTTCTATGGAGACATTTGATTTACTTGATGATCACGGATATCCTCCTCCTTTTGATTCTTTTCATGTGTTGCTTTATCCTTTCTCAACTGATCTTCTTCCTCTCCATCCTTCACAAAGTACCTGTCAAAAGATATTACCCTTTTGAAAGCTTCAGGCTTACACAGGTACTCTTCAAAGATTTTGGTAATCTCTTCATCTTGAGGCATAGTCATTGCCGTACATTCTAAATATTCTTGAAATGTGAGAACTTCTTTAATAACCAAGTATTCTACATACCAATTAGAATTTTTTCTCACATTGTCACTCTATCTCATTCTCTTAAACATTGAGTCGAAGAAAACCCACGATTCTTATCAATCATGTAATACCCAACAAGCTGGCAAGATTATGATCTAATACCACTGTAATGTCCTAAATCCAAAATTTAGTAGTACTATTAAATCTGGAAAATAGATTCACAAGTATTGCACAAACTTCACCAAAAGCACCCAAACTACTTAGCTGCTCTTGAATAGAAAGGGCTAAATTAAAATGGAATGGCGCACAAACTAAGCATTCCTATGTTCGATGGATCAGACTACAGTACATGGAAATATCAGATGAAAGGATATTTGATTTCGATCGGCTACAATACCTGGAAGCATGTAGAGACAAAGTATGTGTTCCCTCAGAATGGCCTTATGACTCCAGATGAAATCACAGCATATGAGGAGAATGAAAAAGCGAGGTATGCTATTACTAGTGCTTTATCAAAGAATGAATCAGCTAAGGTTATTTCTTTAAAGACTGCTTATGAAGCTTGGGAAAAATTGAAAGAGATTTATGAAGGAAATGATAGGGTTAAGTTATATAAGAAGCTAACAGCAAAACATCACTATGAGAATCTGATAATGGAAGAAGGTGAAGACATTAGGAGTTAATTTCAGAGAATTGAGAATGCAGTAATGAAGTCAAGAACCAAGGAGGCACTATTACAGACGAGGATTTCATGGAAAAGATATTGATGACATTACCGGATAGCTACAGTGATAAGATCTCGGCTATAGAGGAGGTGTATGATCCGAAAAATTTTACTAAAGAGCATTTGTTTGGCACTCTTACCGCATTTGAGTTGAGGAAGATCGGAAGAGAGAAGAGCAGATCTGAGAATAAGATTGTGGAAACTGTGAATATGAAGGTTGATGAGGATTTTCAAGAGACTCCTAAGAGACATATTGAATATGAATCTGATGCAGAGGACAAACGAAAAGAGGATAAGAAAGAAGAGGACGAGACACAACCGACACCGGCATCTACAACTAAGAAACCAAGGTATGTACAAAAAAACCATTTTGAAAATCAAATTAATGGTAATAAAAATAGAGGAGTTGTTACTAGAAGTAGAGCAACGCAAGATCATGCTTTGTTGTGTTTACTTTCAGAGATTAAGCCTAAATCTTTAGAAGAAGCATGTAATGATCACAATTGGGTTAAAGCAATGAAGGAAGAACTTGAACAGATTGAGAAGAATCAAACCTGGGAACTTGTGCCCAGACCGGCTAATAAGAATGTGATTGGTACAAAATAGATTTACCAAAACAAGTTGGATGAGAGTGGAAAGATAATAAGAAACAAGGCAGGGTTAGTATGCAAGGATTACACTCAGATTGAAGGAATTGACTTTTATTAGACATATGCCCATGTTGCTCGGATGGAGGCAATCCGGATATTTCTGGCTTTTGTAGCATATAAGGATTTCAAGGTTTATTAGATGGATGTCAAGTCAGCATTCTTGAATGGAGAACTAAAGGAAGAAGTGTACATTGAACAGCTGGATGGGTTCAGTTCAGAAGAGAATCCAGGTGCAGTATGCACATTGAAGAAGGCATTGTATGGATTGAAACGGGCACCGAGATCCTAGTATGGCAAATTGGACAGGTATTTAATTGGTCAAGGATTTCAGAAAGGTTCCGCAGACAGTAACTTGTATTTCAAGATTTATTCAGATCAAATTCTTATTGTTGTTGTGTATGTTGATGATATCATTTTTGGAGGAAAAGATAACGTGTGCAAGAGTTTTGCAGAGGAGATGCAAAAGGAGTTTGAGATGTCTATCATTGGAGAGTTGAATTTCTTTCTTGGATTGAAGGTAAATCAGAGTAGTAAAGGCATTTTCATTTCTTAGTCCAAGTATGTCAAGGAATTGTTGAAAAAGTTTGGTTTGGAAAATTCTAAACCGATATGTACTCCAATTGTTACCGGCTATAAGTTGACTAAGGAGGATGAGTCGTCGAAAGCAAATGCAAGTAAAGATAGATCGATGATTGGTGGATTATTGTACCTGACTGCTACCAGACCAGATATCATGTATGCAGTATGTTTAGCAGCCAGATTTCAGCAAGAACCAAAAGAATCACATGTTATGGCAATGAAGATAATTTTCAGATATCTAAAAGGAACATAAGAGTTTGGTTTATGGTATCCAAAAGGATCAGATTTCACGCTGACAACTTATACAGATGCAAATTGGGCAGGATGTTTGGATAACCGAAAAAGTAACAGTGGTGGAGCTTACTTTCTTGGCTCCCGGTTAGTTGATTGGTCAAGCAAGAAGCAGGATTCTATAACATTATCTGTTAAGGAATATGGATCAGTGATAGGTAAACTAATAGTCTATATTATTATTGTTTTTAGACTTTATCTCAGTCTTAATATTATTATGAAGTATCACTGAATCTGGAGTATCGTATGCTTGTTGTGGTATTGTTATTGCCAATGTTATTGATTACATACCCAGCAAGCATCAATATCATTTCATTTATATATGGTGGTGAAGGGTTATGTTTACGTAGGGGCATGAACCATACGTGGCACAGGGTCATGGCCCTACGTAACCATAACTATTTGTTTATTGTAATAACCACGGTATGATTAGCACTTATCGTGCTCTATCAATATATACAATGTGCTTTGATAAATATCGACATTATTGTAAGTATCGAACATGACTTGAATTCGTGTCTCGATACACTCGGGTATAATATATGATAACAGTCACCGATATGCTATTGGGCAGATAGTAATATATTAATAATAAATTCAATATCATATATATATATACATATATATGTGATTATATTTGAAACGATATATATATATATATATATATTATTTCCATTCTAGCATACATACATATATATATATATGTATATATATATATATATGCATCAATTGACTTATAATGTATTATATGCTTCAACCCGAATGAGCTATTTCTCAACACTCCCTCTTAGCAAGAGAGGATTGAACAACATCTTAGGAGTATTCTTTTAGTATGAGCATTTGCGACCACTTTGTAATGCTTACGCATGGAATACATTACATCTCAGAGAGATGTAAGTTATCTGAACTCCGACACTCCGGGACAACAACTAAATGAAGTCTATTAGATAAAAACCTTGATCCTAGGATGACAATGAAGTCTCCAATATCACAGGTATCACAATCTCGGACATATATAGTCCATCTTGATACATAAATTATCATGACCTCCGAGACATTTCGGGACAACAATTTAATGCAGTCTGTCACGATAATAAATCAAGAAATTAGGAATAATTATCTCAATATCATGATATCTGACACATTCTGGGATAACAACTTAATGGAGTCAATCATGATATGTTTGTTATCACAATCTCCGACACAACTCGGGACAACACTTAGTGATAACACAACAAATTCAGTATCAAGATATTTGGCACATTCCGGGACAGCAACTTAATTTAGTCAATCTTGATAACAGGTCAGGCTATTGTTGAGGTCGTCACCTTACAATAGCGACCTTACACATACATCACATGAAAGATCGTCACCTTTCATGACATAACACACAAATGCAATATTGCAATATATTTTATTAAAATATTCATGAATATATCAAAAAACATATGACCGAGATTCAATCTCAGAAATTTCAATTACAATTTAGTCATTCCAGGTTTACCTCTGAAGTACTCCACTTTCAACTTGGCAAGTGGCTTGGTGAAAATGTCGGCACTTTTCTCTTCAGTGTTGATGTAAACCAATTTGATAACATCTCTATCTACCATATCTCTTATGTAATGGTAAGGGATTTCTATATGCTTGGATCGATTATGAAAAACTGGATTTACTGAAAGTTTGATGCAGCTTTGATTATCACAGTGAATCACGGTGGGATTCAGGGGCTTCCCAAATAGTCCAACTAGTAACTTCCTCAGCCACACTGCTTCACGAGCTCCCATGGAAGCAGCCATCTATTCGGCTTTAGTGGAACTTTGGGCAACTGCTAACTGTTTCCTGCTAAACCAGGATATCATAGCCGATCCAAGACTGAAACATCCTGTAGTACTTTTATGATCAATGGAACTGCCTGCCCAGTCAGAATCAGAATACCCTTGGAGTTATATCTCAACATTCTCATACTTATGCCAAGTCCAATAGTACCACGCAAGTATCTCAGAATATGCTTAGCAGCCATTAGGTGAATCTTTCTTAGGTTCAACATGAAATGACTTATCACATTAGTAGCATAACAAATATCAGGGCGAGTGTTTACCAAGTACATAAGAGATCCAATAACTTGTCTATAGTATGTAGGATCTGTAGGTTCTGAATCTACAGCTTCATTTTAAGCTTATGAAGATTTGTTTTCATCGGAGTAGATAATGGTTTACAATCCATCATTCCAAATTTGCTCAAGATATCAGTGGTGTATTTTCCTTGATTTAGGAAAATATAGTTCTCCTTTTGCCATACTTCTAGACCTAGAAAATAGTGCAGAAGACCTAGATCCTTCATATCAAATTCAGCCACAAGGTCTTGTTTGCATTTTGCAATAAGATGATCTTGTCTTGTTTGCATTTTGCAATAAGATGATCGTCACCTATTATTAACAAGTCATTGACATAGCAAACCAGTATTAACATGTTATCATCTGATATTTTGAAGTATATGTTAGGATCTGCTTTATTTTTGGAATATCCTAACTTGGAGAGATAACTGTCTATCCTTTCATACCATGCCCTGGTAGCTTGCTTAAGGCCGTAGAGAGCTTTCTTCAGTTTACACACAGAGATTTCTATCATGTGTAGCAAAGCCTTCAAGTTGTTCTATACATACTTCTTCCTCAATAACACCATTCAAAAATATTGTCTTTACGTCCATCTGATGTATCTTCCATCCTTTAAACATTGCAATGGAAATAATGGTTCTTACAGAAGTATATCGGGCAACTAGAGCAAATGTCTCTTCGTAATCAATTCCAGCCTTTTGAGAAAACCCCCTAGCAACAAATTTGGCTTTGTGTTTTTCAATACTACCATCTGGTGCATATTTGATTTTGAATAACCACTTTGAAGAGACAACTGATTTGTCTTTTGGTCTAGGTGCAACATCCCAAACATCATTCTTTAAGATAGATTGGTATTCCTCAATCATTGCATCTTTCCAAGCTTGACATGATAAAGCCTCTTCAACATTTGATGGTTCAGATTTTGTGAGCTCAGTCAAGAGTGCAACATAGCATGTTTGACTTCTTGTTTTCTTATTCTCTCTGAAGATTTCATCAGGTTCCACATTATTTTCTTCAATCATCTTTCTTGCCCGTAGTGGCCTTTTCTTGTTAGGAATTTCAGCATTCTCAAAATTAGATGATGGAGGTTCGTGATCTTCTATGATATTCTCACTCTGATTCTCAATTGTATGATTTTCATCTAATTCTGTGATTGGATCATCTTTTGTATTTAGAGAGAGTTTACAATCAGTATTTTCTTCAAATTTTACATCTCTACTAATTTAAATAAATCTTTGTCCTGGAATATAGACTTTGTATCCTTTAGTGGTTTCATTATAGCCAGCAAATGTCTTTCTTCCCGGAGGGTTCTAGTTTGGTCCTCTTTTTTTTAGGAACATGAATGTATACAAGACAACCAAAGATTCTTAGATGGCTTATATCTGGTTTATTCCCTGTAAAGGCTTCTTCAGGTGTTATATTCTCTAAAGATTGAATGAGGGCATCTGTTTTGGATCTACACAGCTGTATTTGAGGCTTCATCCCAGAATGAGATATGTATATTTTGATCATGCATCATGGCTTTGGCGGCTTCAATGATGGTTCTGTTTTTTCTTTATGCAACTCCATTTTGTTGAGGATTATAAGCTACTGTACACTCCTTGATCCCAACAGAAATGCAGAATTCTTTAAAGGTTTCAGAGATATATTCACCCCCATTATCTGATCTTAGAGTTTATTTTCTTCCCAATTTGATTTTCTACTAAGGCTTTAAATTCTTTGAATTTCAATAATACTTCATTTGATTCTTTAAGTTTTAGGAAATATACACAGGTTTTCCTAGAGTAATCATCAACAAAGATTACGTAATACAAAAATCCCCCTAGTGAGGGTATTGACATTGGACCACACAAATCAGTGTGGACAAGTTCTAGTACAACTTTGGATTTATGTTCTCTTGAAGGAAAAGACCCTTTTGAGTTCTTTCCTAGAGCGCAACCTTTGCAAATTCCAATATGTTCAGTTTTTAGATGAGGTAATCCTGTAGTGATCTTTCCTATAGTAGGTAGGGCACTATACCGAAGATGACCTAATCTTCTATGCCAAATTTCATTACAATTTGATACTTCATGACTTGGTGTGTGTTTTTTATCATTACGTAGTTTGTATAAACTGCCATCTCTAAATCCTATAGAAATAGCATTCTTAATGTTAGAATTTTTAGGCCAAAGTAGAACTTTATCTTCATTAAAGGTGACGCAATACCCTTGATTAGCTAGACCTGAAATAGAGACCAAATTTCTCTTGATTCCTGGTACAAATAGAACATCTTTTAATTGCAAAGTAATTTCAGTTCTTAATTTAAATGAACAGGTCCCGATTCCTTTCACAGGATAGGTGGAATTGTCTCCAATTGTCACTTCTTCAGTTGAGGGTCCTTCAAAAGTTTCAAACTGGTCTCTAAATCTGGTTGTGTCTTGATGCTTCGCTATCGATTATCCAAGTGCTTTTATTTGAGTTTAGTTCACTTGATAAGGCTAAGAAGAATAGAGGATTCTCCACTTCCTTGACTTCAGCTATTGGTTGCTTGAGCTTTCTTCCTTTCCAGACAAAACCTGTGAGTGTGACCAAACTTATCACACTTGTAGCATTGGAACTTAGAGAGATCTTTGTTTTTATGATATTGGTTATTATTTCCTCTCTTTCGTTTAAACTTCCTTTTTTTTCTTTGTTGCTTGAATTAGCATGTAGTGCTTGAATTTCTCCTTTATTTGGACCGATCCCTCTTCAGATTAGTCGAGATTCTTCTTGAGTGCAATCGTTTTTTAGTTGATCAAATATAGGTAGGGAAGGTCGACCACTAATGCATTGGATAAAAGATTCCCAAGAGATTGGTAACCCTCTAAGGGCTATTAGGGATAGTTCTAGATCATCTACATTATATCCAATAGTAGAAAGTTGGTCTTTCAATTCCGAAATTCTCAAAAAATATGATGTAATCGTTTCTCCTTTATTCATTTTGATGTTCATGAGTTGTTTTAAGGTAAGCAATCCGCTTGCATTGTTAATCTCATATGTAGTTTGGATGGTCTTGAACACTTCATAAGTCGTTGTTAGTTTAGCTATGGTTGGAGGAATGTGATCTTTAACAGCGTCAATAATTATTTTCTTAGCCTTGTTATTGCATCTTTTCCATGTTGTCTTCTTTGGTTCATCTTTGGGCATCTTTTTGTCTTCTTCTATATATGAATCCAATTCAAGTTCTTGAAGAATTGCTATTATTCGAATTTTCCATGAAACAAAGTTGGACGCGCCTTCGAGTCTATCCTCCACTCTAACACCGTTCACCATGATTGCTCTTCCTTCAATTCTAAATGTAAGTCTGATATTCTGATTCAAAATTTCACTATCTTTATTATTCTCTATCAGTTAGGCTCCGATACCATGTTAAGGAATATGGATCAGTGATAGGGAAACTAATAGTCTTTATTATTATTGTTTTTAGACTTTATCTCAGTCTTAATATTATTATGAAGTATCGCTGAATCTGGAGTATCGTATACTTGTTGTGGTATTGTTATTGTCACTGTTATTGATTACATACCCAGCACGAATCGATATCATTACATTTATATATGGTGGTGAAGGGTTATGTTTACGTAGGGGCATGACCCATACGTGGCACAGGGTCATGGCCCTACGTAACCATAACTATTTGTTTATTGTAATAACCACGGTATGATTAGCACTTATCGTGCTCTATCAATATATGCAATGTGCTTTGATAAATATCGACATTATTGTAAGTATCGAACATGACTTGAATTCATGTCTCGATACACTCGGGTATAATATATGATAACAGTCACCGATCTGTTATTGGGCAGATAGTAATATATTAATAATAAATTTAATATCATATTTATATGTGTGATTATATTTGAAATGATATATATATGTATGTATGTATGTATGTGTGTATGCATCAATTTACTTATAATGTATTATATGCTTTCCGAATGAAGCTATTTCTCAACATTATCAACTACTAAATCAGAATACATTGGAGCATCCACATGTTGTACTCAGGTATTATGGATGAAATAGACTCTGAAGGATATAGGTGTAACTTTTGATGTGCCAATTTCAATTATGTGTGATAATACCAGTGCTATAAATATCTCAAAGAATCCAGTACAACATTCCAGAACAAAGCATATATCTATCAGGTATCATTTTATCAAAGAGAAGGTGTTGGAAAGTGAAGTGAAGCTTGAGTATGTGCCTACAAAGGAGCAGATAGCATATATATTTACCAAACCTTTGTGCAAGGATAGTTTGAAGCTAGGCGTTCTACCCCTTCCTAGTGTTCACTAGTTGCACCGATGTGTGCATTGGTCCAGTGTTTTGCATGCTTATTCTTTTCTAGATCAGTGCTTGGCGGCTTCCTCTCGGGAGGGGCAGAGTGAGTTAGTAAGGGGGAATTTTTGGCCCTTTGTTATTGTTATCAAAGGGGGAGAAAGTTGGAGAACAAAGAACTTTGACGTTGATACCTTTCGACAGTGAATTGTTTGCTTTGTTATTGATGAATGTTCCCATCAATGACAAAGGGGAGGATTGTTAGAATGTGAAGTTGATGTTATTCATGTTGTTGTCATTGATGTCAACATATCCTATGCATATTCATGTTTTGATTGTATCGGTTGATGTGTACCAATATCATTGGCGTATCGGTAGAGGTGTTCACCAAAGGATGTACCTTAATGTTCAATTTTATTCATTTTTTGTGGTGGTCCTAGCTTGTGTGCAACATATGGTGAATCAATTATTTGGGTTCGGTTCTATTTGGAGCATGTTCATTTATGTTTCGGTCCCAGCAATTATCGTGTAACGTGTTCATCCTATCTGTTGGTACCAAAAGCTTTGGAGGTGGTGCAACATGTTGTTATACTCGTGGCATGTTTAATTGATCAAGGTGGTCCACATTCATTCCTTACGACCGCAGGAATGTATTGGTGTGACCTATTTCAAATTGTTCTAGCCAACATGGTTGATGGCATCAAGCAGTATAAGGAGACCGAGGATTTCAGCAATGGGCAAGTGGCTTGCGTATTGCTTGTATGCGAAGTGATTGTGAATCTGTTTACAGGAGACTTGTGTGTTGATCATGTGCGTGGATGCAATCAATAGCAGACTGATATATCATTTCTATATTGCAGAGTGTTGGTGACAATGATCTCAGTGGTGGATTCAATTTCTTTTCATATATTCTGGCAATGGGCCTATTTGTATTGGCAGTTAGCCATATTCATTTCTACGGGTAGTTAGCCCAACCGGCAGTGAGCCTTTGTAAAAATCACCTTAAACGTTGTCACCTTAACCGGTGCTTCATTTCATAAGAATTAGCTTCTCCATAGTTTTTCCTAGTTTGGGTTTCCACGTAAATCTTGGTGTTCTTTGTGACAGTGTTTTTGTGCTTTCATGTTTACATCTGTTATGAATGTTTGATCAGGTTAACTGATAGATCAAAAGTTGATATTGTTGTTTATAAGTTTACCGACAAAGTAAAAGTTTTATAAAGTGAGTGGAAATAACTAATTCACCCCCCCTCTCAGTTATTCGACCTGTTCAACACATTGAACGTGATTTTTCTGATATGTGCATCCTATAATCAGGTCTAAAACTGATCTATCACAGCAGCAACGTTTGATACAAAATTAATAATCGCAGCAACTTCCTCGAAACACATCTGGAATTATTGCAACAATATTAATGAAGCTTTGAACAGACAATGGAAAATTGTTGAATCTATTGAAGTCTGAAATCTTGAAGCTCCAATAAAACAGAGGGATGAAGTTGCTCTATATGAACAATGGGGTTTCATCCACTATCCATCTGAAACTATGGGTTTCCGTTCACAAGCTTCCAATCTCCAATGGGTTCTTGTCCAGTGAATAATATTGTAGAACATGAAGTTCATACAATGAGAAATTGTTAAGTAAAAATGGCATAATCCCCATTTTCCCAAACATTCTTTGCATTTATCTTGTACTTGGCCAATTTGGTGGGAAAATCATTAATTAGAAATATTAAAAATTTCCACTCCTCTTACTTTCCAAATCTGCACTTGGTGGGAAAATCATTATTAGAAATATTTTAATTTCCCACTCCACTCCTGCTTTCCAAATTTGCGCTTGGTGGGAAAATCATTAATTAGAAATATTTCAATTTCCCACTCCACTCTTGGTGGGAAAGTCGTAATTAGAAATATTTCAAACTTCCCATTATGGAAAAAAATCCAACTCCCCACTAAGTGTTTCCAAATATTTAATTTAATATTTGAATGTACTTTTGATATTGACAATATTTGGACATTCATAAATATTAAATTAATTATTCCCCTTAATCTTTTACGATTAACCCATAGAAGAATAAAATGGGTTACTATTGACCATAAATCAATTTTTAACAAAAGGGGACATGACATTATGAGACAACTTGATGGAGCTCTATGAGTGTAGCTTGACATGGATTGTTGTCCAATGGTCTAAGAAATCAATGATTTGGAAGTTCAGGGTTGTAATCCAAGAACTTGGTAATTCAATTCTAGAGCTACACCTTTATGAGGGTTTAAGTCAACTTAATGGAATCCTACCTGGTGTATGTTTTGTTTTCAAAATAAAGCTTCTAAAGAATGTTGAATTCATGGTTAAAGGTGTTTTTAGTTTGATATGTCTTATGTTAGTGTAAGGTTGGAAAATGGTGTTCACTAGTTTATGCATGCAAACTGGGAACAAGGCCTATTCCCTTGATTACATTAAGGAGAGTGGATCCACTTGGCTCAAGGAATTGAGCACAAGGTGAATGTTAGGAATAACAATCCACCAACACAACTAAGAGGGTGGGTGAATCAGTTGTGAGACAGGTTATTAAACATTAAACTTTATAAAACAAAACTTTAATCCAAATGATAACACAGTAAATGCCAACACAATAACACAATTCTTTGTTGTCAAGAAAACCCTGTTAAAGGTAAAACCTCGGTGGGAATTAGCACCCACAAATAATGTACTGAGAGTATAGTAGCCCTGTTAAAAAAAATTAGCCCTGTTAGGAGCTTATTACAGCATTACAATACATAATCCCTGTTAAAGGATAGACCCTATTGGGAGTCTAACAATAGTGGACTTGCTGCCCAGGCACACTGCCTAAAGAAGGTTAATGCCACCCTCAAGGACTTACAGTCCAAAACACAAGTGTATATAGAAAATATACAATCCAGTGAACTGTCTGATAGCAACTGTCTTTGCTTGGTCAGTTCCAATGAAGTATAATAACCATATCCTCTGCTCTACATCCAGCAGACAATCAAGCTCGCAACTTCCACACTTCTATGTCTCTATCAATCACCTTCTCTTCATACATACGCACATCTTTTCAAAAGAAAAGATCTCTCATATATACCCTATTACAATAATTGATTAGGTCGGCCAATTAAGCTTTCCCAATATACAAATAATCATTTAACCCCTTGCTAAGATACACACGGTACCTATAACAAGTATACATCAATTACAATACATCAGATATAATCCAAGATCCGCAATCCACAATACACACTACATCTCTGAAGTCGGCCCCAAATAGGTCTCCTCCAGAATACATGTCACAGCTGACGTCATAAACAATCATACCACTTGTGACCCATAACAAACATTCCTTAACCTGTCTTTTGTCATCCCTTAACCTCACATAACCTAAATCATCATTGGCTATAAGATATACTCAAAACACAGAGACTCGCTCTGTCAATCATCACTGTCACAGTCCAGTAGCCAGTCTTCACCAAAACATGTGTAACTCATCCAATATGCAATATTAAGCCAAGCGACCTTAGAAATAATATCAGCATACATCCTTCTACATTTCCCCATCTTTGCTCGTTCTGATTCATCCGTACACTTATGTTAGTCATCATACAACAGTAATAACCAGTATGTTCTTCCTCCACAGAAACATATGTTGACATCAGTGACAAAACATGAATGCCAACAGCATCAGTAGTAGCCAATTCAACATCATCCAACAATCTCCTCCTTTGGCATTGATGGCAACATATGGGAAAATCCATCAACCCAAAAGTACTCTCTCAATACAATCTTCTCAATATCCTCAACACAGCTCTCCCTAAGACAGTAGGGATTTTCTCATAGAATCTCTCCCCCTTTGACAACAATGGCAAAGGGTGCCATAACTCTTCTTCATTCTTCTACAAGGTGTAGCTTTTTCAAATCTTCATGTCTGTAACAACCAGGTGCAAAATCACCTAAATATGTTATGTAGTGTTCTTGCGATCACTCCCCCTGAGGAGTAGATCCATACATCAAGTCTAGAAAATGATATCTGAAAGCCACTGGACTGATGCATTCCTGCATCAATTAATAACCACAGGGAGGGGCTCTCACCCCAAGCATGCTTCTGAGATACTCAAAAGCATCTTTTGGCAAAGGTTTTGTAAATATATCTGCTTTTTGTTCCTTTGTGCTAACATACTCCAATTCGATCTCCTTCTCTGCTACCTTGTCTCTCAAGAAATGATACTTAATAGAAAATTGTTTAGTCTTCGAATGCATTACAGGATTCTTTGACATACTCACTGTGCTAGTGTTATCACAATGGATAACCATTGGCTCCTCTAAAATTATTCCAATGTCCTTCAGCATTTGTTTCATCCAAACAACCTATGTACAATTTATAGCACCAGCAACATACTCAGATTCAGCAGTAGACTGAGCTATACAATCTTGTTTCTTACTTAACCATGAAACCAGCCTTTTTCGAAGGAAAAATGCTCTTCTACTTGTACTCTTTCTATCATCCACACTTCCTGCCCAATCAACATCTATATAAGCATGTAAAATAAAGTCGTTAGATTTTTCATACTATATACTCTATTGTCCCTTTCAAGTATCTGAAAATTCTTTTCACAGCAGCAAGGTGTGTCTCTTTAGGATCTGCTTGATATCTTGCCACAATTCCAATTGCATTGGAAATATCTGGTTTGGCATGAGTTAGATATTGTAGACCTCCAATCATTGATCTGTACTTTGTCTGAAAAACACTCTGAGTTTCATCATTATTAGTAAGTTTATAACCAGTCACCACAGGTGTCCCAACAAGTTTACAATCTTTCATTCCAAATTTCTTTAACATTTCCTTAAGATACATGGTCTGAGATATAAAAATACCATTTTTGTTCTAATTAATTTGCAAACCAAGGAAAAATTTCATCTCACCAATCATTGACATTTCAAATTCATTTTCCATCTCTTTAGAGAATCTTTTACTCATTTCATCATTACCTCCAAAAATGATATCATCAACAAAAACTTCTATGATTAGAATTCCATCTTCACCAGTTCTTAAGTATAAATTACTGTCTGCATTACCTTTTCTGAAACCAAGACGAAGTAGATACCTGTCTAGTCTTGCATACCATGCTCTCGGTGCTTGTTTCAATCCATACAATGCTTTCTTCACAACTTGCAAACCATATCCTCATCTTTTGTCAAAGGAAATCCATCAGGTTGCTCTTTGTATACCTCTTCCTCCAAATCTCCATTCAAAAATGCAGATTTCACATCCATCTAATATACCTTAAAGTCTTCATGTGCAGCATAAGCAAGAAATAATCTCATTGCTTCCAACCTAGCAACAGGAGCAAATGTCTCTTCAAAGTCTATGCCTTCTTGTTGTGAGTAGCCTTTACAAACTAGTCTAGCCTTATTTCTTACCACTGTTCCTTCCTCATCCATTTTGTTTCTAAAAACCCATTTAGTTCCTATAACATTCTTGTTTTTAGGCCTTGGAACCAATTCCCAAGTGTTGTTTTTCTTTATCTTCTCTAATTCTTCTTGCATAGCTTTAGTCCAAGATTCATCTCTACATGCCTTATCAATAGATTTCGGTTCAACTTGAGAAATCAAACAAATTTCATCTCTTACTTTTGATCTTGTCATCATTCCTCTATTTGCATCACCAATGATTTGATCTTCAGGATGGTTCTTCTTAACATACCTCGGAGTCTTAGGAGTTTTAGTAAGCTCATTTGATTCATCTTGACAAACTTCGATCTCATTGTCAACCTCCAAAGTTTCTACAGGATCAGCAGTGACCTCTTTAATCTCTGTAATCTGAACACAGTCATACATTCTCTCTTGAATCTGAAACCTTTCATCTATCCTCACATTAGCATTTTCAATCAACTTCCTCAATCCCAGATTGAAACATTTATAGGCTTTTCTCTTAGTAGAATAACCAAGGAAGATACCTTCATCACTTCTACCATCAAACTTCCCTATCTCATCATCTCTTTTGATATAGCATTTACTTCCAAATATTCTGAAATATTTTACAGGAGTATGATTAAACCATAATACATAAGGAGTCTTACTTGTACCTTCTCTGATCTGAATTCTATTCAAGGGTGTACACAGAAGTACCAACGGCTTCTCTCAAATGAACATGTGATACATTTCCTTCCAGCAACATAGTTCTAACAGCATCTAATATTGTTTTGTTCCTTCGCTCTGCTATCCCATTCTGTTGTGGTGTCCTAGGAGCAGATGTTTGTCTGTATATTCCATGCTCTTCGCAGTAGGTATTAAACAAGTCTGAAGTAAACTCACCACCTCTATCTGATCTCAAACATTTTATCTTCAAGCCTGATTCATTCTCAACTTTTGCTTTGAATATCTTGAATTTGTCAAATGCCTCAGATTTCTCTCTCAAATATGTAACCCACATCATCCTAGCAAAGTCATCATCAAAAAGTATAAAATACCTCTCACCATAGTAAGATCTTGTTCTTGTAGGACCACACAAATCTGTATGTACCAGATCCAACTTCCCTTTCACAAAGTAAGATTTGCTTTTAATATTGCTTCTGGTCTGCTTCCCCATAACACACTCTCTACACATAGTGTTAGATGGTTTCACAATCTTAGGTAGATCTCTTACTGCATTAGTCATACTTGCCTTCACAATATTATCAGAGTTAACATGACAAAATCTTCTATGCCATAACCAACTGTCATCAACCTTCGCAATAAAACAAGAAGCCTCAGCTGTATTCAATTCAAATACATTACCTCTGGATTTAGTACCAGATGCGATCAAGTCTCCTGACTTACTTCTGATAGAACATTTCCCATCAATGAATTTCAATTGATAACCCTTGTCCACTAGTTGTCCAACACTCAACAAATTATGCTTAAGTCCATCAACAAGCAATACATTATCAGTAGTAGTTTTTCCATCCAGAGAAATAGATCCAACTCCAATGATAAGCTTAGGAGTATTGTCACCAAATCTTACAACACCACCATCATATCTTTTCAGATTAACAAACTCTTTTTTATCTCCAGTCATATGATGTGAACAACCACTGTCTATAACCCATTCAGATTTCTTTTCAACACGAGATACTAAGGCTCTTTCTTCATGTATAGGTTCATCATCCTTAATAGCAATAAATCCAATCTCATCATAGTCAACGGCTTCATCATCAGAAACACCTTCACTAGCATAATAACAGTCCTTGTCCTTTAAATACTTAGATTTATAAAACTTAGGTTTATGCTTTGAAACCCTTGTAGGACATCGAAATGCAAAATGACCTATCTTGTTGCATGAAAAACATTTCAAAGGTAACTTTCCTTCAAATTTACCTTTACCTCTCTTTTCTCTTCTAGCGATCAGGGCCACAACTTCACCTAGCTTTCTTTCTTCTTCCTGTATCTGTTCTCATTCATCAACATATTCTCCAAGTTCTTCTCTCAAGTCACTATTGCTGGTGCACGCAATTCCTAATAAGGTCTTTTTGTTTCTATGCACAGTCGCCTTGAATGCTGACTCAACTTTAGGTAGAGAATATCCCAGTTTTGCGGCCTCAAAGGTAGTTAGTTTCCCAATCAACATCTCTCTATTGAAGTTCGGTGTCAAAGGTATAATCTCTTCTATAGCTTGTACTTTGGTTCTGTATACAGGTGTCAGGGATTTGAGAATCTTCACAATCACTCTTCCTCACTGTAAGTACCTCCAGAGTTCCTGATGCCAATAACAACTTCAGTAATTCTCTGTGAATATGCTCTAATGTTCTCATCATCTCTCATTTTCAATGTTTCCATCTTTGCCATCCAGTTATGTAACTTCGTCTGTTTGTAAACTTATCTCCTTCATACAGTGCTTCCAATCTTGTCCAAATTTCATGTGCAGAATCTAAATCTTTTACCTCTGTGAATTCACCTTCAGAAAGTGTGTTGATCAATGTTTCCCTTGCAACCATGTTACATGAAAATAACTTCTTTTCATCTTCAGTAGCCAGTTCATCCTCAACTTTCATCTGTTCCTTTCTTTTAGTAATCATCCAGTAGTCGATTCCCAAACATCGCAAATGTGTTCTCATCTTGTTCTTCCAAGTGTCAAAGTTTTCAGGATCAAGCTTCGGACTATCCTTCCTATAGTAAGTCATCTTTAGGATCACCTCAAGCTGTTAAGCTTTCTCTCTAAGGACCAATAGCTCTGATACCAATTGTTAGGAATAACAGTCCACCAACACAACTGAGAGGGGGGTGAATCAGTTGTGAGACAGATTAGTAAACATTAAACTTTATAAACCAAAACTTTAATCCAAATGATAACACAATAAATGCCAACACAATAACACAATCCTTTGTTGTCAAGGAAACCCTGTTAAAGGTAAAACCCCGGTGGGAATTAGCACCCACAAATAATGTACTGAGAGTATAGTATCCTTGTTAAAAGATTTAGCCCTATTAGGAGCTTATTAGAGCATTACAATACATAGTCCCTGTTAAAGGACAGACCCTGTTAGGACTCAAGAACAATAGTGGGCTCACTGCCCAAGCAGAGTGCCTAAAAAAGGTTAATGCCACCCTCAAGGACTTACAGTCTAAAACACAAGTGTATATAGAAAATATACAATCCAGTGAACTGTCTGATAGCAACTGTCTTTGCTTGGTCAGTTCCAATGAAGTATAATAACCATATCCTCTCCTCTACATCCAGCAGACAATCAAGCTCACAACTTCCACACTTCTCTATCTCTATCAATCACCTTCTCTTCATACATACACACATCTTTTCAAAAGAAAAGATCTCTCATATATACCCTATTACAATAATTGATTAGGTCGGCCAATTAAACTTTCCCAATATACAAATAATTATTTAGCCCCTTGCTAAGATACACATGGTACCTATAACAAGTATACATCAATTACAATACTTTAGATATAATCCAAGATCCGCAATCCACGCTCGCAATCCACAATACACGCTACATCTTTGAAGTCGGCCCCAAATAGGTCTCCTCCAGAATACACGTTACATCTTTGAAGTCGGCCCCAAATAGGTCTCATCTTTGAAGTCGGCCCCAAATAGGTCTCCTCCAGAATACTTGCGACCCATAACAAACATTCCTTAACCTGTCTTTTGTCATCCCTTAAGCTCGCATAACCTGAATCATCATTGCATGTAAGATATACTAAAAACACAGAGACTCGCTCAGTCAATCATCACTATCACAGTCCAGTAACCAATCTTCACCAAAACATTTGTAACTCATCCAATATGCAATATTAAGCCAAGCGACCTTAGAAATAATATCAGCATACATCCTTTTACGTTTCCCCATCTTCGCTCTTTCTAATTCATCCATACAGTATCCGTACACTTTTGTCAGTCATCATACAACAGTAATAACCAGTCTATTCTTCCTCCACAGAAACATATGTTGACATCAGTGACAAAACATGAATGCCAACAGCATCAGTAGTAGCCAATTCCAACATCATCCAATAGGGAATTCAGCACTCCTTGTTTGAGTTGAAATGGACTATGCAAAAGACGTGAGTTGGATATTAGATCTAGGGCCAAAGGGGAGAAATTGAGGATCTTTGACATGCATAGGAAATTACAAAATAGATATGCAAACTAGGGTTATAGATCTAGAAAGAAGTGGCAGAAAGGAACCTGTGTCTAAAATCTGGTACAAAATTAGGAGGTCAATGTCGCTTGGGGCGATCTTGACCCAGGAAGGTGGGATGCAAATGGAAACTGCATTTATGGGATCACTGTTGCTTAGAACCTTCCCCAAAAATTTCAACAAAAGTGTTTGGGTAAATGTCAAGTGGAGTGACGTCGACCCTGCTTTTCCAAATCTGCGAAATCTCAATCTGTAGGTCTTTGTCTGCTCAATCTTATTCCAAATCCACGTCTTCCGATCCTACCACCTGCACATAAAAAGAAGGGAAAATGTTGGGTTGATGGGGTTTTGCTATGTCAAACCCCAGTTTTGGATTTAACCATGAAATTGAATTAAAATGTAATTGAAATGGAAGCTCTAAAGTAGAAAGCAAAATCTTATACCTCGGACTTGTTGATGCAATGCTCTTTGAATGTGATCACATCTGTTTATGCAATAAACATGACATGACATAAAGGAGATCAATCATAAAGACATGCTTGCATGAAGGTTGTTGTAACTTGTCACAATGCTTAGATTTGAAGAATGCTTGGTGGAATGAAATGTTGACTTGATTGCTTGATATTTGCTTGATCTTGGATGTGTATGATGATGCTTGTGAAATGAATTGAAAGAATGCTCTTATATAGGGTTCTCAAGGTATTTCATGAATCAAGCCGACTTCTAACGACCATATTGCGACATCGGGATCGAGGAACAACTGGTAGGAACCTAACACTGACATGTTTGAATTTGGGCCTGAATTGGAGTGTCAACGCCCTTAACCTACCAAAATAGGGCAGTCAAGCTAGCAATTAGGTACATTGAGTCCGAGGCAGAGGTTCTGATCACCATGCGAGAATATGACATTAGATTTTCAGCATTTCAACTGGAAATAGGCTTGGATAAGAGCTAGGACGCCACATACAATTAGTTTGTTTTCTTTTAGTGTAATAAGCCTTAAGAGGATATCAAAATAATATTATGTAATTATTAAAAGATAAAGCTTACCTTTGTAATAAAGTCACGTTAGTGACCTAAGTGAATTTGTTATTTTTAGCATTTAGGGTGACTCATGTCAAGTTTATCCTTTTGTATGTTTATTCAATTTCACTCTCCAAACTCTATAGATAAACCTCATTGTAATCAATTACTTCATGCCTAATAGAACAATAATATTTTGTGTTCTATTCATTTAATAACAGTTGATTCTTTTGAAGAAGTATTGGTAGCATTCTCATTTCTATCAACTACTAATCTCTCACAATCAAAAGCCAACAACATTGGTGGTTGAATTTGGCCTTTTTACATCCTTTAAAGACCCTACAACCCTTGAATTATTGAAATATATCTAAATCACTTCAATAATTATCCTTCAAATCCCCATTGGACCTTTAGAATCCCTAAAGGTAAGCAACTCCCTCTTGTTCTATAATCGTTAGACATAGCTCAATATGTTCAGCTTATTCTTTTTAATTATAACTTGTGTTTTAGCTTTTTATGAGTCCTCATTATTTGAGTTTGTTTCAAGTATTATTTTTATCTATTTTAACTTGTTTTAACTTCAATATAGAAGCTTGACCTAGAACATATATAATGAGGGCCTAAAGGAATTAATTAGAACTCCTTCCATCATGTCACAATTGAGCTTGTAATAATGCATGACAGAAGGCCTCTAAAAAGAAGTACCTCCTCTTGGTTGCACAAGGAATCAAGTAGCAAACCCCCTTTCCATGAATGTACATGAGACTACTGGATTTTTTCTAAGTTCAGACAACTGAGGTGATTCCTCCAGCGATCAGGTATAATCCCAAGGCCACTAGAAAAACAGTAGCCAACAATGATTAGTGCATGCCACTCCTAGCAAATCTCTTCACATCTGAGCTTTAAAATCAGGAGTTCTAATAGAATGGGTTAGTATTGAAAACTGAACTATTCGTTGTCAAAATGACTATCAAACCACACATCTGCACTTTTGACCTCCATCTTCCATTTTCACACAAAACAATTGATCCTTGGTCTGCAGCATACACCATCAACTGTAGTAATAGAGTTGTGATGGTGTTGTGAAGTCCTTCACACATCGCCCCAATTCTTGGGGACCCCCTAATTTCGAAGAATGGAGCTTGAGAGCATCTATGACAAATGGTTGAAATCTGGTTTTTGTGAAATTTGGAGTTTGATGAGGATAGTGGTGTTGCTGGGCTGAGACAGTCATGGCTGTCCAGCCCTCTCTCTCTGCTCTTTATCAAATGGGAGACTTGACCATTCCCCGGAAAATGAATTATGAGAGGACTTGAAGGTAAGAAAGGAGATTCTTTGTTTTGAATGAAGTAAAACTTAAAGTCACAACGTGGACAGCATGTCCAAGGTGCTGGCGGATTCCTCCAGCCCCTTGGACACCCTGTCCATGGTGTCATGAATTTCCGCCATGGCTTCTAGACGGCTTCCTTTGGCAAGTAGTGAAGAGGTGTATGTTGGAATGATAAGGAAGAAGTTTGGTGTTTGTAGGAAGAGGTTTTGTGTGAGGTTGAAACTTGAAAACATGGAGTCATGGACTGGATGTCCATGGTAGTGGCGGAATCCGCCACCACCATGGACACCCTGTCCATGGTATCATAAATCTCCG
>MU227936.1:1225752-1258574 GCA_018584345.1 Thuja plicata | reverse complement strand
TAAAGATAAGTTCAAAGTGAATATAGTGTGTCTATTTGTGGCCAAGTAATCAGAAAGAATGTACAAACACACACATGGATGATTCTTTGTTTCTAAAAACATCTCAGAAACATTAAACATAACATAATGTTAGTCCAAATCTGGTACTTGTCCTTATTTTTTATTTCTAGAGTCGCCATATTATTTTTGTGAATCTCAAAGCTACTTAAGTCCTCATGTCCAAATTCTCAGTGAAAGTGTCGACCTTGTGGTCCATCCGTGTTTGTGGAATTAGAAAAATCATTTGCTAACACTTTTCTTGAACAGGCTTGAATACGTTTGAACATACTTGAACAACCTTTGGTTCATGAGTGTTCAAGAGTGTTCAAGTCGGTTCATAATTTTTATGAAGGAACAACAGGTGAATAAATTCATCACTAAAAGGGGCTTCATGTTTGTGGTGTGCGAAATTTTAATTGATCAAAGTTGGGAATCAGTGACTAAGCATGGAATATTCAGTTTAAGGATGAAGGCAAGAGATTAAACAGGAACAGACTTGAACAATGATGAACACATAAGAACACTCTTGAACTTAGTTCATATATGTTCAAGAGTGTTCAATGATTTTGAAAAGTGACACGTGGCAAAAGAAAAAGGATTATCGTCGTCACTCAATAGTGGGCCCTACCTAAAAAGGCTTTTAATGCAGAAAAGTATTGGCGGCGCTTAAGTGTGTTTGAGCTGTCAAATTTATGATGAATTCGTGCGACATAAAAGTTTGTGCGAGTGGCATTAATTATTTGCATGCATAAATGGTCACTTCATTCTCCGAGCCTTTATTGCCTTAATGATGGGCAATTAATTGTCAAATTCGTGGTATTTCTTATTTAAAACCCCTTCTTAGCATTCATTATTTTTGAAATGTTGTCACTATCTGTATGCGGGTAGATTGAAGGTAAGGGTTTTTCTGAGCTCCAGTTGCAGATATTTCTACAATGATTAAGGTAAGTCAGGTTGCAACCCCTACAGTGTTTAAATTTAAGAGCTTGTAAAATATGCAGAAGTTTCTGTGACAATTATCAGTCTCTTTTTACAAGTATGAAGTCTGTATTTCACTTGTTTAGAAGCATTTCTAGTCTAGTATGTGAAAATCCCATTGTGACAAACACAAATTTAGAAGGATATGATGTAGAAGGAATTTTTGATAGGCTTACTGAGTCTGTAGAAGAAAATGTTCCTTCTCTCAAAATTTTGAGTAGTGGGTTGTGCATAGCTGCTTCTTTCCCTCCTGCAGTAGTCTGTCCTGAGCTAGTTCATGAGTGTATCCGCAAATATGACCAGCGAACCAAATCAATTCTCAAGAAAAATGGTGAGGTCTTGCTGGCTGTAAACAGAGAAATTGTTGCTTCGGCCTTCCAAATTCAAGAGCGAACTTTTTCCGCTTTCTCTCCTGCGCAATCCCTTGTTAAATTCAAACCAAATGCAAATGCAAATCTCACCTCAATAGCCAATCATTGGTTATTAAACACTCAGAGAGGAGGTTCCCGTTTGCACAAAAAGCTCAACAAAAGTCATGTGCACCCATATATTAGTGATGTCATGGTGATGTTGCATAGAGTCAGAGGGTTACCTAAGGCGTTTTTCTTCTCAGATTGGTTGTTCTATTATATTCAAATTGTTTTAGAAGGAAAACAGAAGTTGGATTGGGCCAAATTAATTGCAGATTCTATGAGGGAACAACTTAACAATTCCAAACTCACTGGATGTAGCTTTTTCATGTCTTCTTATCTAATTTACAGTTTAGCCTGTAGTAGGAAATGGGATGGGATGATTCATGAGCCTTGGATAGATGGAATGTGTGTTTTTGAGTATTTCCCCATTCTTCGTAAAGATAATGTAATTCAAAACTACAGGAGGGTGCATGACACTTTTATGGGTAAACTTTGTTTTGAGATGACTAGGGATTCAGCCAGAAGAATGAGTTCTGAAGCTCAGCAATTTGTGACAAGATTTGGGAGTTTTTACATTCAGTTTCCTAGGTTCACTTATATTAGAATTGGTGGTTTTGAAGATTCCCCTGCAAAATTACCTAGGTATGCTTTTGATTGCTTTATCTTTGCAGAAATTTGTAGGCATCTTGCTACTGTACTTAAACATTTTCTTCCTGAAGAAGAATGGGAAAAAAATTTCCCATTGCAGCTAGGTAAATTTTCATGCTTGACTATTGAAGATGCAATAAGTATTGGAGTGGCCTGAGTCATTTTGATTTCAAATATTACATGGAGAGGACAGGATTTGATAACAAGAACTTTGCTAGTGGGAATCTAGTCCTTAGATCTCATATGTTTCCAGTTCCCCATCTAGAGGATTTCTGGGAAGATTGTGCAAATGAGTCCCAAGTTATGGAGAGAGGTCATAGTAGACTCTGCATATCTCAAATTCTATCCATGAGATTGCAGTTCAATATAGAAGGGGTGACAGATGATGGTTCCAACTTAGTCGAACCCAGTTTAAAAAGGCTCCTGGAGAATGAAGAGTTTGATATTGACTGGTTAAGGGAAGAGGAAGATGACATTAAGTGCAGGACACAACATGTACTTAAATTAACCGAGGAATGGCTGCAGACAAGAAGAAAACAGTCTAGTCCTAAATCAATTGAATTTAAATCTTCAATTTTATTTTCCTCCTCCTTTGTTTCTAATCCTCATAAACCAATTGGTAATGCAGGTTCATCAGGTAAGCAACGAAATAAGGATTCCAAGAAGAAATCTGTTGCAGAACTTTCCCCTGTGGTCTCACCTCAGCGCATTACCAAATCAAGATCCTGATCGTAACATAAAGGGAAGATGACTCAAGAAAATGCAGAAATAATTAATTTAGAGGATGACAAATTTGGGGATTTAAACTATCAAATTGGGGAGGATGAGCAAACTGGAAAAGATCTCTTCGATCTTGATGATGTGACTTTGGATTTAATGGGTACCCCTACGAAGACAGGTGAACAATCAACAACAACAAATGATACACCAAGATGCCTAACCTCTTCAGTGAATAAGAAATGAAGCTTAGTTCCGGTATCTATTCCAGTGCAAGACATAGTCAGCAAATATGCTCAAAAGACTCCCAAGGCCAAGAAAGTTAAGAGTACAACACAGATGTTTGCTGATACTAAAATTGGGAAGTGGACAACTAAAGTAGCCACCTACAGACCGAAGGAGGAGAAACAGGATATTGCAGTTGAAGACTTTGAAGTCACTAAAATTGAATTAGGGACTATGGATAGAGAGAGAAAGAATCCCTTTTCAAAGAGATGGCTCAGCAGATGTTGATAACATCATGGCAGGATAGCAAGGAAAAGAAATAACTGAAGCAGATGATAGTCTCACTCTCCTAGTTCATAAACACTTTCTGCAACTTTGACACCACACCATTGACCCAATCTTCATAGGTATTTGATCCAAACTCAGTGGAAAGTAAAACTTTGCTGAATCAAGTTCAGAGGGGTCGAACACTAGTCTCCTCAGTTGATGAGTGGATGTCCCAAGTGCTTAGTAGTGGCCGACAATATATCAAAGATTCACACTTAGTTATTCATGACACAGAGGCCATAATGGGAGAATTGCAAACCTAGCAACAAGTCTAGGATGGAGAGGAGGAAAAATGGGTATCGACGATGACAAAGTTTATGGAGATAGAGAGGTATGGTTTCAATAAATTTTGCACAGAAAAATCCCTAAAAGGCGTTGAGGAATCCATTTTCTTCATCCTTGGGAAGAACATCAACTGGCGTATCTCTCTAATAAGGGGCACCATTACAGAAAACAAAGAATATGAGTCTGAAGCTAAGCAAATTTAGAAGGCCGCCTTGAACGAGTTGAAGGTCATCAACTTCACTTATACTTATCCATTAGTATACGATGAGCAGGAATTTAAAGGCACTCTGGAAGCCTGTGACTCAGTGATAAATATTATCAAAGAAAAGGTTAATCCTAAATCCTTTGACTTAACTCAGATGGCAAGGATCGAATCTATGCTATATCTGTGTGTGGATCAGCTGCCCAATGTCATAGAAAAGGTGAAGAAATTGAAGTGGAGTAAGGAGGCCTCAATGGCCCGGATAGTGAATTCTAAGATCCCGCATCTGTCGTTCGTGAAAGAGCTAGTCCAGGCGTATCAAGAATGGAAACCTACCCAATTGGTTACCAAAGAAGGAGGGAGTCCAGCGGGGAGCGAGGATCATGCTATGGACAAAGAACCAGAATTATTTAATTAGTTTTTACTTGGTTAACATGCAAACTCTTAAGGACGTGTGTCCTTTTTCTGCTGGTTTGGTTTTATAACTAATTGCCCGAGAGGTCGTGTTTTTTGGGAGACCTCTCGGTGCTCTGATACTATATATTTGGCTGCTAAAACTTTTAAAAGGTTCGGAAAAAACTCATCGCTACTAGATAATAGATTGGGTGGTGATATTTTTGTTTTTGAGAAGGTTAAAGGAACAGATAGTAGAAATTGAATGTTATTGAAAGAACAGATTTCATGCAATTGCCAGTGTAGTAATTTTTGAAATATATTACAGTGAGGTTTATCGAATCTGCGTTATTTGAAAACTGAAAATGAAGTGTCCTATGTTGATATCTTGTTTACTCTGTTATGTATATGTCTGTCGACTCATAATATCTGATTTTTATCTATATTATGTTGTCTTTAGCTGAGAAGTTGTCTATTTTTCATGAAATACGATCGGGGAAGTAACTTTGTTTTTCTTCCCATTTATTATTCAGTTTTATTTCCTTTGCAATTGTTCAGTAGCATATCATCTAAGAATGATATTGCAGCCTTTATAAGCTTTCGGGTTAAAAGCTAACCAGTTAAACTGTTATCAAATTTTATTGAAAATCAATATTAGGGAGTTGTACCTGTAACAAAATTCAGAGGGAAGTGATCATAAAAGATACTTACCCAACTGTTAGAGATAGTTTGTCTTTTGAGGGTGATAGGGTGAAACTTAAAAGAGTATTCATAGAAAGACAAATCTGTTTACTAACACATAAATGATGACCCTACAAATTCAAACTTCTATCAATTGTGTGCAATCACAACGTTGATTTAATTATAAACACATGCATGTTACTTTTTTCAAATGTCTTGAAAATATTAAAAAATGTATAAATGATGAACTTAGAAATTCAAAGTTCTACCAATTGTGTGCAATCATAACATTGATTCAACTATAAACACACATGCATGTTTCTATTTTTTTTAAATGTCTTGCAAAATTTCAAATAAGTATAAACAACGACGTTAGAAATTCAAAATTCTATCAATTGTGTTCAATCATTAAACATTGATTTAAGTATAAACACACATGCATGTTTCTATTTTTTTTAATGTCTCACAAAGTTTCAAAAGGTATAAATGATGACCTTAGAAATTCAAACTGTTATCAATTGTGTGCAATCACAATAACGATTGAAGTATAAACATAAAAGACCATAATAGATTTCATCTTTGCTACTGGGCTCACCTAGAAACAAATGTGTGCTTGTACCTGGTCCCACTAAATGAGCAGTAGAAGGATAGAAATCCTTGTCAATCGGTAGAAGAGAGTAAAGCTCAACAAAGACATTTGAATCACAAAATAAATAACCTTTCTAGAAAGCAAGATTTATGCAATGATGAGATGCAAAATGGAAAGAAGCTATTACTTCTTTCCCAACATCAAATCTTCAAAAAATCTAAGACCCTAAATTTCACTATCAATCTTACTTATCAACTCTTGCAAATACTATGTCCTACAGAAGAAGTAATGAGCCCCATAGTTGTTGATTTGATCTGCTAGGAAGATGCCAAGGTCCTCCATGTATACATATGGCATCAGTTTTTTTGCCAGAAGCACGTACTCTCTGGCTTGAGCTTGTTGTAGAGCCCAGCTCAACTCCACTATTTATCTTAATATGTCCAGGGATTGCAGATATTCATGGATAGCCAAAATATTACATACCCCTAGCAACATTATTGACACCACAACTATGTAAACAACCTTTAATACATTCAAGTGGGCAGAAAATTGACTTGAATCTTTAATGTTATGTATTACTTCATCAAATTTTGACTACTTATGCATTTGATTGTTGCCCACTGAAGTAGTATTTTTTATTTTGATGCCTTCCACCATACTAGAACTAAATTCTATGATAGGTATCTATGCAAGAGTCTAGAACTATGATAGGTATCTATGCAAGAGTCTAGAACAAAATTCATTATTTACTATGGAGAGTGATACTAGAGGTGCTGAAAGTATGTCAAATATCCTTATCATGTAAGCTAAGGACAAAAGGAATGCTTATTGTCTAAATGATAAAAAAAAATACAATGTCACCATTTAAACATCAAGATACAGTAATCAAATGTTGACCAAGAGAATTTCCAAGATAACAAGTAAAGATAGAGCAATCATGGAAAAATCACATCATATAAAGGAAGGCAATGATCACAACTACAACATGGAGACAGATTAGTTTGCTACACAATGTAAGGGAAAACATGTCATTTCAGTTAGGATCACAGCAGGGTAGCAGGATAAGAAAAGGACAACATACACTATGATGTATAACAACTAGCTTTTATGAATGAAATTCTGGAGCAGAATCAATGTTTTGAAGAAACGATGTTTTGGAGCCTTCTACATGACTTACAGCTGCAGCTACAAATCAATTTTATATCTTTAAAGTTACAATGATCAAATGGTATTAGACCAGCTTAAAGAGTGATACATTGGTATTCAAATGAGTAGGCAATGATGAAATAAGTTAGACATAGCAAAGGAAGGAACATCATATAGTGGTATCACAATTGCAATAAGGTGTGTTGAAGATTGTTTGAAATATACCATTTCCACTTTGGGCATAGGGAATTAAATGTGATAGTTTGAAACCTTATCATTTTAGGGTCTAATGTGAATTCCAAAAATAACAATATCATGGCAATGAGTAATGAAAGAGCATTCAAGGTACATCAAGTTAACTACCCAATCATGATCATCTCAAATATGTATGGAGCAGTTGCATTTGTGTTATGCAATAGGATCACCGGTATCAATGGCATTTCTCTCTTCACTGGCATCGAGGGTGCAGAAGTTGCTCTGCATTGTTTGGGTATAGCACTCAATTTCTATACCAAATCGATGTAGAGAAACCTTCTGCACCCCTTATTCGATTGAAGATAGAGGACATTGATCCCCTTTTGATAAAGAGTCTTCAAGAAAGATAGATGGTATCCTACCATTTCTACCTGAAAAGCATTACGAAGGGAAAAAGAGACCACAATTGTACCATTGAATTTATGCCCATCTGGGCCTTCTAAAACCATATGGAATGTGTTGTGTTTATAGAAGAGATCATACAGACCTATCTAGTTATCAGATTGTGTTGAAGGTGGCGCCTGATGCTGCTACAATGACTACAAACATTAAATTTTGCATCACTGTCTGATGTCGTTGAAGCAGCATTAGACTCCACCTTCATCACAATATGATTAGACTCCAATGTCTCCGGGGTTGAATCCAGTATGCTCCTGTATGATCCAGAACCTGCAAGGAAGGAAAAGATGGGGTTAGATACAAAGGATCTAAGCAATGCCTGGTACCCTATTACTGATCCTCATCTAAAATTATACATGTGCTTAGTCAAACCATACACTTCTAAAAGGAATAAGGATAAAATTTGCAAAAACCCATCCAAGATATAGAAAATCATAATGAAGTCATAAACAATAAAAAGTTCATGAGTTTATCAAAATATGTCCAACGTATCTACATGAAATTCTAAAAAAGTTTCAGAATCTACAATAGCCCTTTGTTAATCACATTTATGCATATGGTCCCAACAAAGTAGTGCACAAACTACACAAAGAAGGCATCGCAGAAACATGATTTCTGCTTTCTCCATTGAAGCAATCTCGGTGGCACTAGCTTCCTCTCGAGCCTTGCACAAGTTGCACTCATTTCCTACATCAGGTATAAATGTAGATGGGGTAGATGTAAATTTCGTTTCATCAACCCACCGGAAGTATTGACATCCACTTTTCCCTGCAATACCAAAACTACATCAATTCTTCCTAAAATGATTACTTGTCACATTACTTTTAAACATAAAATATAATTCTATATCCAGACCTTTTTCCTATTTGGGAAACCCCAAAATTGATGCCCAGGATTACTTTGTGTGTGTGACATCTTCAACACACAAGGGCCAACACCACATTGACACATAGGCACATTGACCAAAGCCATCGATGCTATATCGATAAATATTGCACTGTCATTCCAACATATCATTTTGTTTAGTTGATTATTTTGTTCATTCATACTAATTATAATTGCAATAAAAAGCAACATACTCATGTAGACAACATCACAAATCAAATTGCAAAATGACTATTATCAATATACAATACAAAACCAAAAAGGAGGCAGCATCAAACATAAGAAATGTCAAACACTCAACTTTGTATTGCGAAAATTTGAAATACTCAATTTTTCTCTTTTGTCAATGTTTTGTATGGCATCTGGTGCCAAAATAGCACCTCACAAGTCCAAAATATTGGGTTGGGCAGATACTCCCCCGAGATGGCTTGTAAGTAGAGAATGGCAATGGGCAGGCCCATCGACTATAGTAAGATATCTAGGCATTTCATTTACCATTGAACCCTTTATTAATGACATGTGGTTATGGATTTATAAAAAAATAGAGAACAAGCACCTCAAATGGCAGTCCCACATGTTATCATTGGCTGGCAGAGCCCAAGTTGTCCAAAAGGTTCTATGTTCACATGCAGTGTACTATACATCCTCATGGATGATGGCCAGTTGTCAAATAAATAAACTTGAAAAAACTCTGAGATATTTCTTGTGGTCTGATGGGATGGGAAACATGAAAAGACACTGTACAAAATGTAATGATGGCTGGGATAATACAGGTCCTAGGAGCTCCACAGATGGATGGGGAGACACATAGTCAATATTTCATGAATCTTTTTGATATATATTGATAATCTTGTAAATGTGTAAGGGTAATAGGTAGGATTTGGTAATATATAACAGCAAGTACTATGTTGCTGTTAACTTGCTATACTTGTAAATCTTCTTGTTGATACACTACTTCAATATAAATAAAACATACTTCATGTTTTGTCTTGTTGCCTAGGTGAGAGAATTCAATGCTTCATTTTTTTTGGATTCATCTAGAACTCACTTTGGATATTTCTACAAAATCAGTTTATTTTTTGTGATTGGGGCAATTAGTGCCTTGTCATCAATCTCCATGAAAGATGGATAGATAGAGGATAGACTGGTTAGCTCAATTCTCTCAAACTATCTATTGCATGCATACGCTTGCACCATTTCTACAATCTAGCTAAATCAGTTATACTTTCATAATTCTTTGTGAGGGTAAGGAAATATTCAGAAATTGTGTGGTTGCAAGGAGAACTTTGATAGATTTGAGAAGCAAATGTTAATAGAACTTTACATTGTTGGGTCTTTTAGTATATGTCTGATATAACTATCTTACCTATTACCAGTTGGTAATTATACTTGGTAATTACCCTATTTAATAGAAATGTATAAATACTCCTTATGTTATTAGATCAATATTTCAAATATTCATTTTGTTCCAACACTATCAACAAAAAAAAATTACAACATTCACTGGCCAAAATTAGTTGAACATCAATGCATTGCACTAACATCTAAGTACAAGCCAAATGAACTGTTGGAATGATAGTATGTCATGAGATAATTACAAAAATTATATTAACTAACTTTGATGGCTAAAGAAACACAAAAATCAGAAGACTCAAGTTGGGATCAAGGGAGAGATAAGGCCAAGGCAAGAGTCAAATGAACCTAAAAACAACACCAAGGGTTACATAAATTTAAATGAGCCCAAAACATAACATGATAATGGTAGGGTATGTAATTTTTAGTATTATATTTTGCCCCTATGTTAGCATGCTACTAACATTAGGTGATAAGTACAAATATCAAATAAATAAAAGTAAATATCATCAAAAGTAGAGAACCGTTATATGAATTATGGTTTTTCATGTGTTGTAAGTCATCTTGCGATTGTGAACTATTTTCTGCCATCATCATGCTCAGAACTGAGATAAAAAGAAACAAGGGTTGGACGCAACTGGAGTCCCTGCCTTAGGTAGGGGAGTAGAAGGAAGTGTTAGCAATGATATCTTTGTAAAAGATAGGCACGTGGGGATGGGAAAGCCTATCTAGTAGTGGTTAGAATAAAGGGCTTACAGTCAGCTTAACATTCTATTATTCCTTACATGGTTGATGGAATGGATTAGATTATATGTGCTACAAATATCAAAGGCTCACAGAGACTCGAATGTAGAGATTTCTATTGCATCAATTAATTTTGAGAAATCCCTTAATGTAGATGGGGGACTGCTTAAAATAGGGAGTGGAAAACTACTGTAAAAATGGTCTTATAAGCAATAATCCCTTAATGTAGATGGGGGACTACTTAAAATAGAGAGTGGAAAACTACTGTAAAAATGGTCTTATAAGCAATTCTATCATGATTTGCTTTTGTTTTGAGTTTGAACAACTAGTAGACAAAAACATAATGAATGAAGGTACGACTGTATTAGGAATGGTCTCTGCATTTATTGTAAGAACCCTCAATCGTCCCCCACCAGTACTCTATTTTGGCATGAGCCCAAGTGCATCCAGACAAATTGCAGCACATGACAACACACATTACAGGAGACAAACATTACACAGTGTATTAAGTGAATCAAAACAATAAAAAATACACAGTAAGAGTACTCATGATTTGTATTATTTATTTATTGTCTTCGAGCATATGTGAATGTCAAGGGTGAAATCAAATTCCAATCTTAATCGCCATTGTCCTCACTACTACCTAATTTGTATGCAATTAAAAAAAAGGATGAGTGAATCATCATTTACTTATTTTTGAAGAAAGATCTCAACTAAGTTATTTAGAGATTGTGTACCTAGAAATGTCCAAAGTTGTTGTTGCTTCTACACTTCATTGTCAAAAATAACTTTTAAATGGGTTTGTTTACTAACATCTCATGACCTATTATCTGGTACTTAAATATTTTGTATGTAGAGTTAAAAGATTATTTTACACCCAAATCTATAATGTAGTCGTGTTTAATATAATATTCATCAAGAAGAGGTCAGTTGAGCTCTAGGCCGTACACTATTTATTCTCTGTACTCTGGTAAACCATGATTTTATTGCTTAATATTATTTCTTGCAACCTTGAATCTATGTAGTTTAGAAGGATAAGATCCAATCTCTGCAGCCTTCAATCAAATTTGGAATATTAAAAAAATGGACATACGACTAGGGCAAGAATACAGACAAAAACTAAAAATAATCAAAACTTAAAAAATAGAACAGAAATGCATACCTGTGAGTGTTGTGGTAGTAGAGAGGGGTTAGCATCTACAGTTGAGAAGATAAAGGCAATGGTACAATACCAGAGCCCAAGTGGTTCGAGTCAACAATAGCCGCTCTCATCTCTATGAAATTTAAACAAAAGACAGAAAATAACAACTGAAAACTATAAGAAATAGAATAACATCAACCGATAACTATAAGAAATAGAAAATTAAAAAATAGATGTTAAGCTTAATCCAAAGAATGTTCTATCATAATTTTTTCCAAAGATATAGCTAATGGACGAACATATATAGATGCAGTTAGGGCAGGACTCTTACCTTCGTAGCTACTAGATGTGCAGCTATAGGATCTCGATCTACCACTGATGGTGAGTGAGATGGTTTTGGCTAAGGGGTCAAATCTTGATCTGCCCCTGATGGTGGGGTAATGGCTATAAAACCTGAGTAGGCCTGGATTTTGTGCAGAGTTCCAGTGTGGAAAATGCAAAAATCACTCCATCGATCCCCTTTATTTACTAGTATTATGATGCCCTTCGTGCCCTCACTTCGTAGATTGCGGGTTACCTTTGTGCCCTTTGTGCCCTCTGTGTGCGCGTAAGGAAACATAATGAATAGAAATCTTTCTTTTTTTTTAAGTAATGCCCGTATTAGTGGGAATTCTGACGAATATTGGTGTTTGTCAAAATTTTGATGAACGTAGGCATTACTTTAAAAAAATCAAAATTTTCCTTCTATAATCCAACCAAGAAAAATAAATATAATGAATGGTCAAAAATTTAGGTCAATTTTAGGGGTTAAATGTACTAGTGGGTCAGCATAGTACGACCTTAGTTTTATAATGTATTCAATGAATAAATGTACCTTATATGTATGCATAAAGGGTTACGATAAAATGATTGTGTAAATCTATTCCAATTACAATTACCTATATTGTAATTTTGAAATTGGGCTTTCTTAGTAATGATACATATACACATTTATGTATATATATACCTAAATATGTATACATATACATAATTGTGTATACATATCCATAATTATGTTTATGTATACGTAAATTTGTATTCATGGTAACATTAAATGTTCTTGATGGATCAAACATTTGGTATTCAATGTTGTCCTTCTGAGGATTCATTGCAAGACCAGTGCTCAAGATTATTTTTTGTGCAAGATGACAATTCCAAGGAAGCTATTTTCTATCTAATGCAACACATGTAGGTGGCTCACATCTATACGATGGGGTCATCTATGACCTTGTCTTTTCTGCCCTCATGTTTCACTGTGTTCACTTAGTTTTGTAATGTTGTCAATGAATACATTACAAAACTATCTTAGCATAGTGCACAATTAGTTTTGTAATGTATTCAATGAATAAATGTACTTGTTAGTATAGTTAAGTTATTTTTAATGCATGGAAGCTTCATAGTCTCAGATTTCACAGTGCTAACTTAGGTAGTTTTGTAATGTTACCAATAAATACATTACAAAACTAACGCAACATAGTTCTTAGTTTTGTAATGTATTCAATAAATAACTACACTAGTCACTATACTTACATGCATTTCATTTATAAGTTATTTTTTATGCATTAAAGCTTCATCATCTCAGGTTTCACAGTGCTCACATAGTTTTCTAATGTATTAAATGAATATATTACAAAAATATGTGAGCATTTTGATGACTTAGTTTTGTAATGCATTCAATGAATACATTTCAAAACTAACTCACCATACTGCAGGCATAGTTTTGTAATGTATTCAATAAATAATTTCTAAGTTGTTTTTAATGCGAACTCATTCACTAGGTAGGCCAAAGGGGTCCTTTTAATTAAATCACATTTTCCCTTTCCTTAATTGAAATCCCATCAATTTATACCCCGCAGAGGACCCGATTGAACCTCTCCTTACCCCATACCTACTCACCTTAACATGTTTGCAGCTCACCGAATGCCACATAACCACCCATGGGTAACCCTATTACTACCCACCATGAACCCTAAGCTTGACCATTTCTTCTTTGTACATTCTGGAAACTTCATCTCCCTCCAATTTCTAAACTCTATGTGCAAGGGAATCCATCATCCCATCGTGAAGTAGCAAATATCTCACAGTTTTTTATCATTCAATAAGTGTTTGTAAAGATTTTCCTCCATTGATAGTTGTATTTTTCAATCATTTCACCTTGAAATCATTGCACGTAATGTGATAAAAACAAATATTTATAGGAAATGTGAGCTACAAAGTTTTATGAATCTGGACAATTTCTTCATTTTTGCTTTTTAAATATGGGGGATTCTTTGGGTTAATCATTATTTTGCACATAAAAGTGAGGGAATTCATCCTCCCATTAGGAAGTACAAAAAATATCATGGTTTTTTATCATTCAATAGGTGTTTGTAATGATTTTCCTGCACTAATAGGTGTATGTTTCAATCGTTTCATCTTGAAATCATTGCATGTATTGTGATAGAAATAAATAATTAGAGGAAATGGGAAAGAAATAGTGTACATTGCCAATTTAATCTTTACTTGGTGTTGAATTTTTTATGAATCTGGACATTATACTTACTTACATCATGCTCATTGAACTGTTTGTCATGGAGCTTAAATTATCTATATGCATTGTTGAGTTGACATTGACTATATGCATTTGTCTTATAATCATCTACTTCAAACAAAGTCATTTCAGGTTAAGTTATAAGCATGGCAGGAAAAAGAAATACAAGGACAAAAAATAGTGCTCGTTCAAGTATAAGAGTGACTAGTGGAGTGCATTTCACTGATGCAAACCATGCTCCCAATGATGCTCCTGCTGTCGAACCACAACAAGTCTTTGCTTCTACTCCTACAGTTAATGCAATATCTATGTGAATGCAGAAGAAGGCAATGCAATAGAAGTTGCCTCAACTAATGTTGCTCGTCAAACTTCAATCAAATGGTGGACAATTGAGGACATGGATGTTGCACTTAGCAGTGTTGAGAAAGGTGAGATATCATGTAGGGGTGAAGCAAAGAAGTGGAAGATATCTGCTTCCAGTTTGAGGGTCTGGCTAATGGGTACTACTGTCACTAAGAGGAAGGGGCCCAAAATAGTCCTAAGTGTTGAAGAGGAGGAAGATGTTGTCAAGTGGTGAAAGGACATGGAGGATATGGGAAATGGTGTACAAGTAGTTCAGTTGCAGAAAATTTTTGCCCAAATAAGTGTAGGAAGGGTTAACCCTTTTATAGAAGGAATGCCAGGAAGATCATGGTGGTAGGGTTTCAGATGCTGCCACAAGGACTTGAGTATTAGAACAATAGAAGGCGTGGACACAGACAGAGCTATAATGGTTTGTCCTACTATTGTAGCATTTTTTTATGACAACCTGGAAATTGTGTAGAACATCAACCACTATGGGTCTAGCAGAATATGGAACTGTGATGAAACAGGAGTGCAAGCTGGATGAAACTATGGTATGAGAGTGATTGCGCATATAGGAGCCAAAAATGTCCCACAAATAATCTCAAAAAGTAGAGAATGGATCATTGTTCTTGCATATGTGAGTGTTTTTGGTACGATCATACCCAGTTTTTACTTTTTCAAAGAAAAGAGACACATTAAAAACTACATTGTCAATTGTGAGCCCATTGTCAATTGTGAGCCCGAGGCGTGCATGTCAATACAAGAACATGCATGGATGATGAAGGATTTGTTTCTCAATTGGATGGACCACTTTTCAAGAAACATCCCCGATGGTGTCTCTCCCTCAAATAGGCCACTTCTTATATTTGACGGTCACGGCAGTCATGTGGCATGGCATACAATTGACAAAGCAAGAGAGTTGGGAATAAATCTACCCACACATACCAGCCATAAGTGTCAACCATTGGATGCGAGTGTTTTTTCACCATTCAAACAACATAGAAACTTTTGGTTGGCCAAGAACCCCCAGATTGACATTGGACGTGAAGAGTTGGCAACGCTAGCCAGCAAAGCATTCAAATTGGCACTGACATCGGGCAATATAATGAGTGGGTTATACAGGATAGACATATGGCCTTTCAACTAGGATTCCCTACTGGATGATATGAGGCCAAGTGAGGCTTTTATTATTGATGAAGATGTCAGAATGGGATCAGTTTAGCCTCAGCCTGAACCTTTAGTTCTAGGATCACCGGGATCAGCATGTGGTGAAAATTTACTTGAAGGCGAGGGGGAGATAATCGCAGTGGAACTATTTATGCAATTTAAAGGATACAATGAAGATTAAATTAATAGATTTATGATAAATTACAATGAAAACTATCAAGGGGCAATGACTAATGCAACAGATGAGCAACAAGCAAACCATGAACAATAAGAACACCATGAGCACCAAGCAAACCAGGAGCAACAAGCAAACCATGATGGATTGGCCATTGATGTTTGATTGGGCTTGCCAACACAACCTTTTGAACTAGTTAACTATGTGGATGAGGATGTTTCCCTATCAATGCCCTCACCACCACATGTTGACCCAGCTAACGTTATCCACTACTTTGCAAATGGAGAGAATTGGGATGAATTGGATAGTCAATTATGTGATGATACTTAACTCCCAAGTGACCATGATGGCGATGTTGACTTTGTGGCATGCATGCCTTTTGACATCGAACAACCTACTAGTTCAGCCAACAGATTCCTAGTATTACCCGTGTAAAGGATGCAACAATCTGCACATGGGGCACGTCATGGGGTGCTTCATCTAAGCAGAAATTCACATATACTAACATTTGATGGGTATGTTAAACAACTTTAGGAACAAGAACAAATTAAGAAGTAGGTGGAGGAGAATGCAATATGCAAGAAGGAGCAGATGAGGGAGAGGAAAGTAGAAAGAGAGGCCAACGCTGCAGCAGCAAAACTTTTGAGGCCAGAGATACAACAACAAAGGCTAAGAGATGTTGCGGAGAAAGAAAAATGAGTTGAAGAGAAGGCGCGTCAAAAGGAACAAATACGGAGAGAAAGCTAAGAGAACCCAAATACTCCTAAACAACATAGAGGTAACAAGGGAAATACACCGTCCATAAATACAACCATTACACTAAGTGCACCTACTGAAGAGACAATAATTCCAGCCGCCCAAGAGACAATGAGTACGCCCAACACACCTCTTCCCTCCCAACACCCAGCACTTCTTGACATGATCAATATTTTGGCCCCCACATTGGAAAACCTTAATGCGCCACAAGTGAAACCCACATAACCCTCCTCACAGGTGGCAACCAACGCCAACCACAATAGCACAATACTAGCTCAACTAGTTAATTTGATTAAATACACTCCTCAATTTGCATCGCCTATTACTGGAGGAAAGAGTAGTGGAATTGGCTGCCATTTTCCTATTCTATTTCTCAGTTTCATGGACAACTAAGGGCACTTAAAGAAGTTGCAAAATTTTGATGGATGTGGCTGAATTAGTTTTTTAATGTATTCAGATATGTTTTAGTTTTACGTCAACAAAGGTGATGAACAAGGTTGAAATCAAATGTTGAAGGCTATGGAAAAGGACTTTTGGGATATGCTTGATTTTTTTGTAAACATTTTATATGAAAATAAACAATTACCATATGATCTAAGATTTTTTTGTAAATGTTTGATATGAAAAGAAACAATTACCATACGACGTAAGTTTTTTTGTAAATATTTCATATGAAAGGAAAAAATTACCAATTGGTACAAGTATACAAATTTATTTGGTAATTTGTACTTGTTATTGTATTTGTTGGATTGTTTATTATATGCATTACTTACAAGCATGGAAGCTTCACAGTCTCATATTTCACAATGTTGACTACTTTTGTAATGTATTCAATGAATACATTAGAAAACTAACTCAACGTTGAATACTTTGTCTTCAATTACTACTCTACATATTTACTATATTCAATCAATGTCACCTTAACAATGCATATAGACAATGTTAGCTTAACAATGCATATAGTCAATGTCAACTTAACAATGAATGTAGTAAATCTCAACTTAACTCATTGTTAATTACTAAAGATATCTATTGGCATTGTGCTCATGGTTTACTATATGCATTACCTACAAGCATATTTTATAGTGCTCACTTTCTTTTCTAATGTATTCAATGAATACATTACAAAACTAAACTCAACATAGTGCACTTGTTATATTGGAAGCTTCATATTATCATATTTCACATGTTTGACTTAGTTTTATACTATATTCACTGAATACATTACAAAATCAAGTGAGGATAGTGCAACCATAGTTCTGTAATGTATTCAATGAATAAATGTATTGGTCACTATAGTCAGCATAGTGCACTTGTTATTAGAAGCTTCATATTCTCATATTTCACATGTCCAACTTAGTTTTACAATGTATTCACTGAATACATTACAAAACTAGGTCAGCATAGTGCAGCCTAAGTTCTGTAATGTATTCAATGAATAAATGCATCGGCCACTATAATCAACATAGTGCACTTGTAATATTGGAAGCTTCATATTTCACATGTTCGACTTGGTTGTACAATGTATTCACTAAATACATTACAAAACCATGTCAACATAGTGCAGCCTTAGTTGTGTAATGTATTCAATGAATAAATGTGCTGGTCACTATAGTCAACATAGTGCACTTTTTCTATTGGAAGCTTCATATTCTCATATTTCACATGTCCGACTTAGTTTTATAACGTGTTCACTGAATACATTACAAGATAAGGTCAGCATAGTGCAGCCTTAGTTTTGTAATGTGTTCAATGAATTAATTACTAGTCATTATAGTCAGCATAGTGCACTTGTTATATTGGAAGCTTCATATTCTCATATTTCACATGTCTGACTTAGTTTTATAATGTGTTCACTGAATACATTACAAAACCAAGTCAACATAGTGCAGCCTTAGTTGCGTAATGTATTCAATGAATAAATGTGTTGGTCACTATTGTGGCATACCTTTATATTATAAGTTGTTTGTCACAAATGGAATCAACACTAGATTGACTTACAATAATTAACATTTCCAACTCACTTGTTAAAGATTTAGTACCATTAAAAAACAACTGCAATTAACGCTTTAAAAAACACATAATAAAGAACACTCCATCAAGACCAAATTGACTTACAACAATTAACACATGCAGTTTACTTGTTCAAAATTTACTACTATTCAAAAAAAATTGTAATTAACACTTGAAAAAAGCACAATAAAGAACAGTCAATGAATTCTAAACTGAATTATAACATTAACACTTGCAATTCACTTGTTAAATATTTACTACTATTCAAAAATAATTTCAATTGAAACTTGGAAAACCAAAAATAAAGAACAATGCATCAAAAAGAAAACTTAAAAAACGTAAATTAAAAAACACTCGATCGGTTCATAGCCTTAGTAAAGTCAAAAAGACTTTACCTGTATGTTGTTGGTGTCTTCTTTTTGCAATGTTGTCATCTGTTACAAGGAAACCTGTGAAAGATGCATTGATGGAAGCATAAAATAAAGTACGTGACATGTATATTATGATATTTAATAAAATTATATAACACAGTAAGATCATGATTTCCCATATCTAATTGGAGTGTTGAAAAATACAGTAAAATGATAGTGTTGAGAAACACAATTACGTGGACCTTAAATCATCCACAACCCATGCTCAAGTCTTTAGTGCCTCGCATACCTGTAAAATAATGTAACAACTAGTGGAAGTAACAATCTCATGGAAATTTATCATTTAGATATTTAATATATGCATATGTCTGAAAGCAATTGAGTACAAAAACATTAAATGATTAAAAGCAATTGATTTTACCATGATTGAAAGTAGTTGAGTTTATTTTCATACATGTTAAGGTGATTAGGTATGGGGTAAGGAGAGGTTAAGTCGGGTCCATCATGGGGAATCATTAAATGGGGTTATGATTAAGGCAAGGGAAAATGAGATTTAATTAAAACAACCCCTTCACTAATTTTGTATCCTACTGAGGGTCCACATTACAAATAACTTATAATATAAAGGCATGTAACTATAGTGAACAATACATTTATTCATTGAATACATTAGAAAACTAAGGTTGCACTATGTTGACCTAGTTTTGTAATGAATTCATTGAATACATTGCAAAACTAGTGGTGCACTATTATGGCCTAGTTTTGCAATGTATTAATTGGATACATTACAAAACTAAGTCAGACATGTGAAATAAGAGAATATGAAGCTTTAATGCTTTTAAGTATTGCATACAGTAAATAAGTTGATTAGTAATTGAAAAAAATGCAAGTAAGTATGGTGACCAATACATTTATTCATTGAATACATTACAAAATAAAGGCACTATAGTCAACATAGTGCACGTTAACATTAAAATTTTGTTTGTTTTGACTGAAGCAAAATTTAACTTTTGTATAAATGGTTATATCAAAATGTTGTACCCATGTTTGCATAATTACAATGTACATAATATCAATTTGCATTCAAGTAGAACAACCCCACATATGAGGGGATATTACCCCAAAAAATAGATGCATTAAGTGTAAGTAGGAAAATCTGCACATCCCTAAGTCTCCAGATGTTTTAATTTTGTGACAAAAAGGGCAACTCCATAGAAGTAGTCCACGATAACAACTTTCTCGTGGGGTGTGAAAAACTCTTCATGATTACCATTGAATATTGCAACATAACTATAGTAATCAATAGAACATGATTTGGTGAAGAGATCCCATGCTTCCACTATAAGTTCTTGACAACCCTCTCTGGTCAAATAAAAAATATTGCCAAGTCTACTAGAGATGATGTGTGGATCGATATTTTGAATACCCTCGACAACTTTTACATGGTTGCAGGGTACTACAACATGGTTACAAACCTCTAAAACCTAATGAAGTATACTTGTAACTTGAATGAGGGAAGAAAAGACAAGGTCATAAATGACCCCATTGTGTAGATGTGAGCCACCTACATTGTGCTGCACACGATAAACAATAGCTTCCTTGAGACCGTCATCTTGCACAAAAAATAATCTAAAGCACTGGTCTTGCAATGACTCCTCAGAAGGACAACATTGAATACCAAATGTTTGATCCATCAAGAAAACCTAAAACAAAGTAACATTTATGAAAATAATAAATATGTATGCTAATATAATGATGTAAACATGGAAGGCAGTGAAACAATCATTTTTTAATTCCATCACTGTACATACAAGAACAATAAAACATATATTTAATTTTGCATAAATGGGTACAACATTTTAATATTACCATGAATACACATTTACGTATACATAAACATAATTGTGCATATGTATACATAATTATGTATATGTATACATATTTAGGTATATGTATACATAATTATGTATATGTATCATTACTGAGAAAGCCCAATTTCAAATTTATAATGCATAATAATGTATATATACACTTTTATGCATTATATATATATACATTTGTGTGTGTGTGTGTGTGTGTGTGTGTGTGTGTGTGTGTATATATATGCATAATAATGTATATATATAAACATTATTTTATACAGAAACATTATGCTTGTAGCCCCAAAAGAAACATTCGTCATTTTATTGTAACCCTTTATGCATATAGATAAGGTACATTTATTCATTGAATACATTAGAAAACTAAGGCTGCACTATGCTGACCTAGTTTTGTAATGCATTCATTGAATACATTACAAAAGTAAGGGTGCACTATGTTGGCCTAGTTTTGCAATGTATTAATTGAATACATTAAAACACTAAGTCAAGCATGTGAAATATGAGAATTTGAGGCTTTCATGCTTCTAAGTATTGCATATAGTAAACAAGTTGATTAGTAATTGAGCAAACAATGCAAGTAATTATAGTGACCAGTACAATTATTCATTTAATACATTACAAAAATAAGGTTGCAAAAACCATTTAATTAAAACAACTCCTTCACTTATTATATATCGTACTGAGAGGGTCCAAACCACAAACAAATTATAATATAAAGGCATGCAACTATAATGACTAGTATATTTATTCATTGAATACATTAGAAAACTAAGGTTGCACTATGATGGCCTAGTTTTGTAATGCATTCATTGAATACATTACAAAAGTAAGGGTGCACTATGTTGGCCTAGTTTTACAATGTATTAATTGAATACATTACAAAACTAAGTTAGGCATGTGAACTATGAGAATATGAAGCTTCCATGCTTCTAAGTATTGCATACAATAAACAAGTTGATTTGTAATTGAAAAGAAACTATCCAATGAATACAATAACAAATACAGATAGAAAACAAGTAGATATTGAATTTCAATATAACAAGTGCACTATGCTGAGTTTAGTTTTGCAATGTATTCATTGAATATATTAAAAAACTAAGGCTACAAAAACCATTTAATTAAAATGACCCCTTCACTGATTTTGTATCATAGTTAACCTACAAACAACTTATAATACAAAGGAATGCAACTATAGAGACCAATACATTTATTCATTGCATAGATTACAAAACTAAGGCTGCACCATGCTGACGTAGTTTTATAATGTATTCATCGAATACATTACAAAACTAAGGCTGCACTATGGTCACTTAGTTTTGTAATGTATTCAGTGAATACATTAAAAAACTAAGTCAGACATGTGAAATACGAGTAATGAAGTTTCCATGCTTCTAAGTATTACATACAGTAAACAAGTTGATTAGTAATTGAAAAGAAACTATCAAATGAATACAATAACAAGTACAAATAGAAAACAAGTAGAAATCAGATTCCAATATAACAAGTGCACTATGTTGAGTTTAGTTTTGTAAATTATTCATTGAATACATTAGAAAAGAAAGTGAGCACTGTGAAATATGCTTCTAGGTAATGCATACAATAAACATTAAGCAACAATAAAACCATGAGCATAATGCAAGTAGATATCTTTAGTAATTGAAAACAGGTTAAGTTGACGTTGACAACATGCATTGTTAAGTTGACATTGACTACATGCAACATTCAGTAAACAAGGTTAGTACTAATAGAAAGCAAGGTATTATATGCTCAATTAGTTTTCTAATGTATTCATTGAGTACATTACAAAAGTAAGTCAACACCATGAAATTTGAGACTAAGAATCTTCCATGCATCTAACTAATGTATACAGTAAACCATGAGCACAATGCAAGTAGATATCTTTAGTAATTGAAAATAGGTTAAGTTGACATTGAGTACATGCATTGTAAACTTGACAATGACTATATGATGACTTAGTTTTGCAAAAGATTTGAACATACAATAAGCAGTGAAAGCAATTAATTTGCAATGAAAATAAAGAGTAAGCTTACAATAAGCATACAAAAACAAGGAATAACCAAGGAATATACGAGATAGCCTAGCAACCTGAACAAGAGCAAAGAATATGCAGATTGTGAACCACCAGCGGTCAGACAAGGAATTTCAATGGATTTTACATGGCATTGTATCCTTCTTATAGGAATTTGGTCATTGAAGTGGCTGGTCAATTTGAAATTCGAATTGTGGTGGGAAAGAATTGGTTTTGTAATGTATTCAATGAATATATGTAAAATTAAGTAAGTGTTGTAATGTATTCATTAAGTACATTACAAAACTAAGTCAGTACTATCCAGATTCATAAAAACTACAACACCAATTAATGATTAAATTGACAATGTACACTATTTTTGTCCCATTTCCTTTGATTGTTTCTTTCTATCACATTACATGCAATGATTTCAAGGTGAAACGATTGAAACATAAAAATATCAATGCAAGAAAATCATTACAAACACTTATTGAATGATAAAAACCATAAGATATTTGGTACTTCATGATGGGAGGATAGATTCCCTCACGTGTAGTAGTTGTGAGAGGATGCCTGAAACCCTCCTTGCACACACAAAAATGAAATTGGTGGGAGCTGAAGTTTCCATAATGTACAAAGAAGAAATGCTCAAGTTTAGGGTTCGTGGTGGGTAGTAATAGGGTTTTGTAATGTATTCAATGAATAAATGTTTTAAATCATTGTTGTCATGCATTCATTGAGTACATTACAAAACTAAGTGAGCATTGTCCAAACTCTTAAAAACTACAACACCACGTATTGATTAAATCGACAATGTACACTTTTTATTTCCCATTTCCTCTAATTATTTGTTTCTATCACATTACATGCAATGATTTCAAGGTGAAACAATTGAAACATACAACTACCAATGCAATAAAATCGTTAGAAACACTTATTGAAAGATTAAAAACCATGAGATATTTAAGGTACTTCATGATGGGAGGATGGATTCCCTCACTTGTATGTGCAAAATAATTATTAACGCAGACAAACCCCCATATTTAAAATGAAAATATGAAGAAATTGCCCAGATACATAAAAATTACATTACCACGTAATCATTAAATCGATAATTTACACTTTTTCTTTCCCATTTCCTCTAATTACTTGTTTCTATCACATTACATACAATGATTTCAAGGTGAACGATTGAAACATACAACTATCAGTGTAGGAAAATCATTACAAACACGTATTGAATGATAAAAAACTATGAGATATTTGCTACTTCGTGATGAGAGGATGGATTCCCTCATGTGTATGTGCAAACTAAGGATTAACCCAGAGAAACCCCCATATTTAAAACAAAAAAATTAAGAAAGCATCCATATTCATAAAAATACAACACCACGTAATGATTAAATTGACAATGTACAATTTTTCTTTCCCATTTCCTCTTATTATTTGTTTCTATCACATTACATGCAATGATTTTAACGTGAAACAATTGAAACATACAACTATCAGCACAAGGAAATCTTTACAAACATTTATTGAATGATTAAAAACCCTGAGATATTTGCTACTTCACAAAGGGAGTATGGATTCCCTCACCTATAGCAACTCTGAGTGGATGCCCAAAACCCTCCTCGCACACAGGAAAATGAAAGTGGCGGGAGCAGGAGTGGAAGCTGAAGTTTCCAGAATGTACAAAGAAAAAAATAAAAAATGCTCAAGTTTAGGGTTCATGGTGGGTAGTATTAGGGTTACTCACGGGTGGTTACGTGGTAGGTGGTGAGCTGGGAACATGTCCAAGTGAGTAGGTATGGCGTAAGGAGAGGTTAAGTCGGGTCCTCTGTGGGGTATAAATTGATGGGACTTCAATTAAGGGAAGGGACAATGTGATTTAATTAAAATGACCCCTTCGCCCCATTTCCTACCTAGTGAGCAGGTCCACATTAAAAAAATTATATATTAATGTTTAGGTGAATGGTTATCTGCACCAATTTGATTTTTTTGGATTGGATATTGTCGACCATTGGGGGTCTAAGGGTTGGGTTTCAGGCAAGCATTTTGAAATGGCACTTTTGGACCACTTTTCACTCCACGATCCCTATAGAGAGATCCGTGAATACCCAAAAGCCAAAACCTTAGCTTTGAGAACTTCACTCACCTATGGAGGTACACTGAAAAATTGGCAAGATCTAACTCGTGGTTTAGGAGTTCTAGGTGCGCGAAGTTAGCTTGAGTGGCTACTGGGTCTTTTCCCCTAAATACCTTTAAATAATTTAAAATTTCCCATGTATTAAGGGCTCAAAATGAGGTGGCAAACTTGTTGTAAAAATGTGTGATGGCATTAATGGAGGGATTGTCGAAGAAAGTGTGGGAAGACATGAGATATTTTAATTTAACATGAGAGATTTCCCATACATCACCATCAACAAACTAATATCATTGTAGAGCATGTTACCGAGGTAATGGGACAAGAGTAGGTGTATGATTTATATGAAAAATATCAATTATTTTTTCTCTGTCATAATTTGAGGAATGCATGCCTTGCAGATGGAAGGTAGTAGCTAAACTAGTAAGGACCAAGGTGTGGTGTGAAGGCTTCAATGGAGGCTAAATTCACTCTCATTACTGTCAAGTAACAACTTTCTTTCCTTGGGCGTATATCAAAGAAGTACTTGCGAGGAGTTATTAAGATTCACAACCTAGTTTTTTTGTAGATTATTGACATCATATTGGGCGAGGAATTCATGAGATCTGAGCATGAATATCATGTAAATGCGGATATTGTATCCATGTTTCTTGCACGAAGGTTGGAACTAGGGACAAAAGAGGATGTTGAGTGGGCGATGAAGGAGTGTGTGGAACATGAGTGGATATTTAGGTTGAATTCCTTGATGGCTATGGCCATTCTAGGCAAACTTTCAATGTAAAGTATGGTTATTGGCAAGAGATTGGAAACATTGAAGGCTCCATTTGGCCCTTCATTATTTAGAGTGCAAAAAATTGTAAGGAGGAAATTACCAAGAACCAAATGGGTTGGGACACACTTAAAAAAATTATTCGGATTGGGAGGTCTTACACCGAGAAAAAAATGGTGGTGGGGAAACAAAAAAAGGTCCATTGTTGAAGCCCTATGATTACTAGGTTAATGGCCCTATGTAAACCATTGGAGGTAAAGAAGTGAACAAAGTCTATAAGTGTGTGCCATATGAGTCTTTTTTTTGTATTTTTGTTAATGATGGTTGTTTAAAGTTAATTTGTGAGTGTTTTTGTTAGAATAACTGAGAGGGGGGGGGGGGGGGGGGGGNTTGAATCAATGGCCTAAAAAATTAATCCAATATTCAACCAAAACTTTATACTACAAATATAAAACCTCTAGTTATCTTCAGTCCTACAAGATGTATGCCTTGTGTGAGTCTAACATGTATATACTGCTCGATGTTTATATTATATATCCTTTCCTTAAGCTTTACCGAATAGCAGTCTATCTTTTCTTAACCTTTACCAAAATACAGTAAATAACTTAGTGTTTACTGATCAATCCTATTTTAATAATGTGTACAAAACATCAAAACAATGAACCATATACACATTTGACACATGGATTTTTAACGTGGAAACCCTATTAAGGGAAAAATCACTTGGGACCGATAACCCAAAAAATTTCACTCTTTTGAAGTGAGCTCGGTGAAGAGCCAACCATGTTAAAGGTTACAAACACACTATTAAGTGCAACCTTGTTAGAGGATTTTAAAAATAATGGTTTGTCATTTGACATCTAGAATGCACTATGTTGTCAACATGAGAAACCTTTTGATACCCCTTGGGATGTATCTCAATATATAAAGGATGGTTAAATCCCACTCTAGGGTGATCCCACAATAGTGGGTTACACTTTTTCAGAGGAAGGAATTCCTCATGAAATCCGTGAGGGGGAGGATTCAGTCAAGTACTTTCGATAGAAATTGCCTGATTGTTTCGATCGAAAAATTCTTAGTTTCGATCGGAACTACCTTTTTTGCTTAGTTTCGATCGAAACTAACTCAATTTCGATAGAAACTAAGTTAGTTTCAATCAAAACTAACTAGTCAAAATTTTTCTATGGTTTTTACCCATATGCATGTTAAACTAAGAAAGCACTTTTGATAGAAAGTAGTTTCAATCAAAACTAATTAGTTTCGATCGAAACTACTTTCTATTGAAACTCTCTAAATAGAGGCTATTTGTAGAGGCTAACAAAAATCTACAATTTTCATGGCTTTAGGGCTCAAGCGCAAGGCTCAAATGGAAGAATGGGGAGATGTCCTTTTGTACCACACAAGCTCTCTGAACAAGCTTTCTAACAAATATATATTTGATAGTTTTTGAATTAATTAGGTCAATGTTTTTTGATGTGCATCAAATGTAGGGTTTTTATCCAATATAAACCTCCAAGTTTGACGTTCAATGAAAAATAGTAGAAAAGAGAAAAAAAATTTGAAAAATAACAGTGCCCTCTGGCTTTGAGCCTACTTTCTATCAAAAAAATAAAAGTAATTTTGATAAATACACAAGTTATAAGCTATGCAGTCAAGGTATGTCAAAATTACGATTTACTCTACTTCAAACGTTCATAAAATATTTAATAATCATGATAATGTCATCAAACCAATTGCATGCCCTCCATATGGATGTTACAAAACCAAATTTGAAAGAAGCGCATTGATATCTATTTTAGAAAAAACTTTATGCTCTATGAAGTCAATGTAACTTTTTGAAAATGACGTTTTTAGCAACATAGCAGTTTTAGTGGGAGAAAAAAAACCATTCAAACCAATTCTAAAAAAAAATAAAAAAATAAATTTAGAATCTAGACAGAAAATCCTAAAAGACTCTAGTTTACTTCATCTTCTGATTTCAAACGGTTTAACGATAATATGCATCTAAATCTTTTTTTTTTTTCAAAATGTAGACTTCAATGCTTGTTTAGGCAAAAAAGTGTAACCCACTATTGTGGGATCACCCTCTATCAAGAGATTTTCTAATCCAATGGTTAAACTGAAACAATAAATGATATGTTCATATATACAACTTTGAGTTGCAGATTTTCAAATCTATTGTAAGGCCATTATACCTCTTCAAATCAATGTTCTCTTCAGTTCCTTTGCTCCACTTCTTTCTGCTCGGTGAATGTTGTTGCTTCTCTATTGCTCAGTGTCTACAGATTTCTTAGCTTTGTTCTTCAGCTTGTATGATCAGATCTGTATGAAGACTTCTATCTTCACTAGAATTCTCTTCAGCATTTCTCTTTTTGATAATGAATTACTTGTCTCTTTTTATAGACATGATTTCACCATTCTTGTCCTTCTTGTTTTCTTCATTGATCACTTCTTGATTCATAAAGATCGCCATGCTTGCTTTAGTTTTAATCCATAAATCTCTCCTTGTTTTCTAGAATAAAACATGCTTTAAATCTCCTTCTTATCTTTAGATTTTAACTGGTCGATGAAAACAAAGTAATCAATTAGTTAACTCTATATTTAGCTCATGCCAGCTAAGTTATTTTGTTGTATCCTAACTTTTGTTCTTATTGGTCAACACTTCAGTTGTGCTCGGTGACTACTACAGATAGCCCGAGCATCAACTTCAGTTCTATTAGTTAACAACTGCAGTTAACTCGGTAATGCTTCCTTGGATAACACTGTCTGTTGGGTAACACTGTGAACTTCTATGCTCAGGGTTCACTGTCCGTTGGGGTTTACTGTCACTTGGTGTATATGATTACCGATGACAAAAAACTTATTCTTCTTAGATCTTTAACTGTTGTGACAATATATGTATGAGAAATCATACCACATCAAGTTGATATTAATGACAATACAATACATTAACTGATTTAATGTCTTGCATTTACTTTCTGTAGCTTGGTGATCATCAGATTTGTCATCTTCAAACACTCAATCAGTTATAATTCATCAATATCTCCCTTTGGTATTGATGGCAACATACTACTAATACAATATGAAATATATCAGTTGTAGTTCCACAATTTCTACCAAACTTATTAGTCTATAACTAATACAAATATCTAACTCTCGACAAGCTCTTCTAGCTTAGATTTGATTCTTGCAGAGTACTTTCTTTCTTCACTCCCTTCACTGGATAGATGTAGCACCTTCTGATTCTGTCTCTCCCTTTGTTGTAGAATTTCTTTTCCCTTTTCTGGAAAGATATGTAGTGTTAATTTTTCTCCAATTATCTCCCTTGGCTGGATGGTTAAATTTTCTGAATCTTTGCTCTCCCTTTGACTGTTCTTCTCCCTGATGGATATTTCTTTTCTTTCTTTAACAATAATATATTTCATTGAATACATACTTCTCTCTGTATTCATTAAGTATATCTCTCCCTTTGACAACAATTCCATAATATATATCTTTTTTTTTTTCATAATATATTCCTTGAATTTCCTCTCCATCAGCAACACACTAACTCTGGTGTTCGATGTAGAAAAGTACCTTTTTGTGTACTAATATATCATTGCAGTCCATTTCTAGCTTGCATCAACATGATTGATATTCTGATAATCAGTAGGCTGATGTAGCCTCCTAGTCAGCTTAGTGACCAGTAGACAAGGGTTTGACCCCTAGTTTCTTCCTTAGGTACTCAAAAGTATCTTTAGGCAATGGATTTGTGAATATGTCTGCTAATTGTTCTTTGGATTGTACATATTCTAGTATCACCTCTTTCTCTTGCACTTGTTCCCTTAAGTAATGATATTTGATAGCAATGTGCTTTGTCTTAGCATGCATGACAAGGTTCTTTGAAATGTTGATAGCACTTGTATTATCACAATAGATAATTACTGGTTCAATGATTTGCATCAATAGCCACATATTCTGCTTCTGCAATAGATTGTGATATGCATCCTTGCTTCTTACTTATCCATGTGACAAGTCTGTCACCCATGAAGAATGCTCCTCTTGTTGTGCTCTTTCTGTCATCTATGTTTGCAGCCCAATCATCATCTGTATAGACTTGAAGCTCAAACTTGCCATCTTTAATATACCATAGACTATAGTCCTCGATATTCTTTAGATATCTCAAAATTCTTTTTACAAAAGTCATGTGTGATTCCTTGGGATTAGTAAAGAATCTTGCAACTATTCCAACTGCATGTGCTATATCTGGTCTAGTATGTACAACATACATGAGTTTTCCAATCATAGATATATATAAGGTCTGATTCACCTCTGTTGACTTGTCTTCCTTTGTCATTTTGCATCTGGTTTCCATCGGTGTTCCTGCTGGTTTGGATTCCTCCATCTTGAATATCTTGAGAACTTCTTTGATGTATTTGGATTGTGTGATGTAGATACCTTCATCCTGTTGAATAATTTGTAGACCAAGAAAGCATTTGATCTCTCCAAACATTGACATTTCAAACTATTTGCTCATTTCATCAATAATTTATTTTCATAACATATCATTACCTCCAAATATGATATCATCAACAAATATTTCAGCAATCAGAATGTTATCATCAATATCTTCTTTTAAATACAGATTGTTGTTATCACTTAATCTTACAAAACCAATACTTATGAGATAAGAGTGAAGTCTTTCATACCATTCTCTCAATACTTGTTTCAATCTATACAAGGCTTTGTGTATTCTACAAACCATGTTCCTTTTGTCAGGATCAACAAACCCTTCTGGTTGTTCAATGTATACCTCTTCCTCTAGTATTCCATTTAGGAATGCAGACTTTACATCCATTTGGTATACCTTTAATCCTTTGAATGCAACATAAGCAAGTAGAATTCTTACCTTCTAGTCTAGAAATAGGTGCAACGGTTTCTCCATAGTCAATACCTTCTTCTTGTGCATACCCTTTGCATACTAGTATTGCATTGTTCCTTATGACTTCTCCATTCTCATTCAGCTAGTTTTTGAATATCCATTTGGTACCAATGGCATTCTTGTCATCCAGTCTAGGTACTCATGTCCATGTTCTATTCTTCTTAATCTGCTCAATTTATTCATTCATCTCACTAACCCATTCTATATTCTTAAGTACAGTATTGACAGATTTAGGCTCAAAATCACAAATTAAACATCTATTGTTCATTGACTTACTTCTTGTTCTCATTCTAGCCTTTTTGTCTCCTATGATTTGGTTTTGTGGATGGTGTCTTTTGACATACTTGGCAGGTACTGGTTCATCTCTTTGTTCATCATTCTGATCATCATCTTGACCTTCATTTTGATTTTCATCACTTGGTACATCATTTTGAGCAATTTCCTAATTTTTAGTGTTTGCAGCCTGATGCTCGAATGCATTATTCTGTCACTCGGTAGTGATACACTATTTCTCGGGCAGAGTTTTAGGTTCTTCACTGTAGAAAATTTTGTTTTAGTCTTTCGGTTCCTTTCTTCTTTCCTCATCATTTTTCTCAGCAAATTCATCCACTTTGACATTTGCACTTTCAATGATTTTGTTAGAGGACTTGTTAAGACATTTATAAGCTTTGCTTTTGGTAGAATACCCTAGAAATATTCCTTCATCACCTTTGGAGTCAAGCTTTCCATTTTTATCTTCTTTCAAAATATAACATTGACTTCCAAAAATTCTAAAGTAGCTTACATTTGGTGTATGTCCATACCATAGCTCATAAGGTGTCTTTTTGGTGTCTTTCTCCAATTGAACTCTGTTTAATGTATAGACAACAGTACTGACAGCTTCCCTCCATAATGTTTGTGTGATGCCTTTCTTAATCATTAGTGTTCTAGCACAATCAATAATCGATATATTCCTTCTTTCAGCAATCCCATTTTGCTTTGGTGTTCTTAGTGCAGAAACTTGTCTTTTTAATTCCTTGCTCATTACAAAAGTTAGTGAATTCATTAGAAGTAAATTCTCCTCCTCTATCTAATCTTAATAATTTTAGTTCTTTTCCACTTTGCTTTTCAACAATGGCTTTATACCATTTAAACATCTTGAATGCTTCAGATTTCTCCTTTAAGAACATAATAGTCATCATTCTAGAGTAATCATCAACAAATAGAATGAAGTATCTATCACCATAATAGCTCTTAGTTCTCATGGGTCCACATAAGTCATTTTGGACTAAATATAGAATAGAAAAATATGTGTAGGTTTTTCTCTTGAAACTAGACTTTGTCATTTTACCTTTTTGACAATTCCTACACATGACATGGTCAGGTTTTGACATGCTCGGTAAGCCTCTTACTTTCCTTTTATTGCTTATCATAATCATGTTGTCAAAATTCACATGACATAACCTTTTATGCCACAACCATATGTCTTTGTTTCTAGCCATTAAACAAGTGGTCTCAATCTTATCAAGATAGAATAGGTTGCCTTTTGTTTGTTCACCAGTACTGATCAACCTTCCTGATTCATTAAAGATCTTTGCCTTTTTGTTCTCAAATGCAACTTGGTGTCCTATGTTATTCAGTTGTGAAACACTCAATAGATTATAGCTAAGTCATTTCACCCAATATGCATTTTCACATCTGATCAGATTATTCAACATGATGGTTCCTTTACCTTCAACTGGACAAGGTGAGTCATTACCCATTCTTACTGATCCACCATTATAATATTCAAAAGTTTCAAACTTTTCCTTATCTCCAGTCATGTGGTGAGTACAACCACTATAAATAATCCAGACATCATTTTTACTAACCTTAGATATGAGTGCAGTCTCAACATACCTTTCTTCTTCATCTGAATCATCCTTCATAGCAACAAATACCACCTCAATATCTTCATCAGATTCGGTGTCAGTATTTCCAGCTTTGTTCTCAGCCAGGTAACAAGCCTTCTTCCCTTTTTCCTTGTAGTCTCGGTTATCTCTTCTTTTAGATTGTCGGTTGCTTCGGTAATCTTGGTCATCACCTCTGTCAAACTTCTTTTCATATGATCTGTCATCTTTTCTTTTGTTAGGACATATAGAAACAAAGTTTCCAATTGCTTTGCAATTAAAACATACCAATGGTAATTTACCTTTGTATCTACCTTTGCCTCTCTGCAATCTTCTAGCCATTAGTGCTTCAATTTCATCAAGTTCTTGTTCATCACTATCACTTTCACTATCATT
>MU227936.1:1180673-1198966 GCA_018584345.1 Thuja plicata | reverse complement strand
GAAGCTTAACACAAGAACACATAACACTTGATATGATTACGGGGAAACCTTGATTAGAGGAAAACTCCGGTGGGAATTAGTACCCACAAATATTGTACTAGTATAATGAACCTGTTAAAGTTCCTTTTCCCTGTTAGAAGTAGTCTTTACAATGCGAGTACAATGACCTAGTTAAGGGTCTGACCCTTTTAGGAGTCTTTTACAAACAAACCTATTAGGGGTAAGGACTCACTGTCCAAGATCTCACTGCTCAAAGAGAAAGAAGGCTACAACCTCCTGAGAATAGATATACACTATATCCAAAGATGAGCTGCTATATGTGACATAGATGTTTGATCAGTTCTAGTTATGTGCTTATGCTCTTAACTTCTTTGAGGGCTCTATCTCATACTGATATCTTCATACTTCTCTGCTATACACATTCTTTGACTTATTCAACGATATTTCAAATGTATCTTTGCATTACACATATATATCTTTATGCCTCAATAGACGCGACTATAAACAAGACCTTAGTCGGCCCAAAAACATAATACACAACGCTTCCAAACAAATTGGCTTAAGTGTGTTTACAACAATGTTTAATACATGCTTACAAACTTATTACAATAGGCGCTTAGCCTTTACATAACAAAAGATTACACGCTAATCAAAACAATGAAGTCAGCTTCCATTTCGTACCATGCGTGTATAGGGTAAGCATAATAACATACCATAGAGCTTAAGTATGAATGCATATATCCCTAGGTGGTCGTATGCATGTGCGATGATGCCCTGATGGACTGCAAGTCACTGTTATGTTCTGTCTTCTACACTTAGTCAATTTTCACTTCATAGTTAACTATCAAAAACTTCATATGACTTTGTTGCCATAATGACAACACAAAATAAGCCATATACTCCCTGGGAGTCAAGTTTCCAACACATCAATCTTTGTTTGAACTCTCTTCCTTTATTAATTCTCTCCCTTAGATGGATATTTCATGTGTAATCAATTTCTCTCCCTTAGAATATTGATTAACTTTTCCTTCTGATTTTGAGGAACTTCACTTCATGGATAATGAGATCATCTCTCCCTTTGTATGATAAAGGAAATCTCTCCCTGATGATAATTCTCCCTTATGATAATGAGATATTTCTCTCCCTTTGACAATAATGCCAAAAAAAAATACTTCTCCTTGTTTAATCATCTATATCACGTTCTGTTCGTTTGGATAATATATTCCTTGAATTTCCCTATCCATCAGCAATACAAAGTTCTAATTTTTGGCGCAGATTTGTACCTTGCTATGTAAAGATGTATCTGTTGCTGTCCATCTTAGTATTTTTCATCAACATGACTGATCTTCAGACTTGGTATAGGCTAATGCAACTTCCTAGTCAAATTACTGACCGATAGACAAGGGTTGAACCCCTAGTCCTTGACTCAGATACTCAAATGTATCCTTCAATAATGGATTTGTGAATATATCAGCTAACTGTTCCTTTGATTGAACATATTCCAGTGTCACTTATTTTTTTTGCACTTGTTCTCTTAGATAGTGATACTTGATAGCAATATGCTTAGTCTTAGCATGCATGACTGGATTTTTAGAAATGTTAATTACACTGGTGTTATCAAAGTAGATAATTACTGGTTCAAGGATCTTCATATTCATACCTTACAACAATTGTTGGATCAATGCAATATTGGAGCAATTTTCAGCAGCAGCCACATACTCTGCTTCTATAGTTGACTGAGAGATGCATCCTTTCTTATTGCTTATCCATGTGACAAGTCTGTCACCCATGAAGAATGCTCCTCCAGTTGTGCTCTTTCGGTCATCAATGTTTCTAGCCCAATCAACATCTATATAGACTTGTAGCTCAATTTTTCCTTCTCTTTGGTACCATAATCCATAGTCCTTGGTGTTATTTAGATATCTAAGAATTCTTTTGACAACATTCATATGTGATTCTTTGGGATTAGCAGAGAATCTTGTAACAATTCCAACTGCGTGTGCTATATCTGGTTTGGTGTGAACAACATACATTAGTTTGCCAATCATTGATCTATATAAGGTCTGATTTACCTCATTGGATTTGCCTTCTTTTGTCATCTTACATCCGGTAGCCATAGGTGTTCCAACTAGTTTGGAATCTTCCATCTTGAATATCTTTATCACTTCTTTGGTGTATTTGGACTGAGTGATGCATATGCTAACTTTTTGTTGAAGAATCTGTAGACCAAGAAAGAATTTGATCTCCCCAAACATAGACATTTCAAATTCCTTTCTCATTTAATTAGCAAAGGATTTTCATAACAATTCATTCCCTCCAAACATGATATCATCAACAAAATTTTTTGCAATCGTAATATTACCATCGGTATCTTCTTTTAAGTACAGATTGCTATTTTCACTTGTTCTAACAAATTTTATGCTAATGAGATATGAGTGAAGTCTTTCATACCAGGATCTCGGTGCTTGTTTCAATACATACAAGGCTTTATGTAGTCCGCATACCATGTTTCTCTTGTCTAGATCAACAAACCCTTCTGATTGTTCAATGCACACCTCTTCTTCTAGTATTCCATTTAGGAATGCAGATTTGACATCCATTTGATATACCTTGAATCCTTTAAATGCAACATAAGCAAGTAATATTCTAACTCCTTCTAGTCTAGCAATGGGTGTAAAGGTTTCTCCATAATCAATACCTTCTTCTTGTGTATATCCCTTGCATACTAATCTTGCTTTGTTTCTAGTGACTTATCCATTCTCATTCAGCTTGTTTCTGAATATCCATTTGGTACCGATGACATTCTTGTCATCTGGTCTTGGTACTAGTGTCCATGTATTGTTCTTCTCAATCTATTATATTTCTTCATTCATAGCACTCACCCATTCTTCATTTTCAAGTGCATTGTTAACAGATTTAGGCTCAAAATCACAAAGTAAACATCTGGTGTTAAGTGACTTACTTCTTGTTCTTGTTCTAGCCTTCTTGTCTCCTATGATTTGATTCTGTGGATGATGTCTTCTGACATACTTGGAAAGTTTTGGTTTAGCTCTGTGTTCATAATTCTTATCATCTTCTTCACCTTCATTCTCATCTCCAATGTTTGAAACATCATCTTGAGGATTATTTTGATTGTCGGTAATTGTAGACTAATGTTTGGGTGCAATGTTCTGATGCTCAGGAGGGACACACTATTGCTCGGGTAGAATGTCAAGTTTTGTATAAATAAACCTATTGTAGTCATCGGTTCCTTTGCTTTCCTTATCATTCTTTTATGCAAATTCATCTATTTTCACATTTGCACTTTCAATGATTTTGTTAGATGTCTTGTTAAGACATTTATAAGTGTTGCTTTTGGTTGAATATCCTAGGAAGATACCTTCTTCACTTTTGCAGTCAAGTTTTCCATTTCTATCATCCTTCAATATATAACATTGACTACCAAAGATTCTAAAGTAAATTACATTGGGTGTATAACCACACCAAAGCTCATATGGTGTCTTCTTTGTGTCCTTCTTCAATTATACTCTATTTAGTGTGTAGACAGCAGTACTGACATCTTCCCTCCAGAAAGTTTGAGTGATGATTTTCTCAATCATCAATGTTCTTGCACAGTCAATAATTGATTTGTTTCTGTTAGCACTTTTTCTTGCACCACTTACCTAATAATGACAGTATACCTCATATACTTGAATGCAACCTCTTTTAGGAAAGAGAGAGGCTAATTCTAAGGATTGGATAATATCCTACTTTGTTTTTGAGCTCCACAGACTCAGACAGGTATTACCTAGATAGTTCACTGTGTTTCAAGTAAACTTCAAATGGTGGATAGGGTCTTTACTGCTATGTTATTATATTTTTGATTTTATTAATAAGATACCACTCTTGGAATGACTGGAAACAATTCTGAAACAGAGCTTGACAAGGAATATTATGACTGTAATAACAAATAATAGTGGCATAAGGATGCTTATCCTTCTTCTTTTTATGAGTTTAAACTCAAGGAAGGCTAACCTTTTGATTCACTCTTCAAGGAATCACTAAGATGGACACTGTCCTACTGACATGAGTCCTTAATGAGTTCAGCTCATTTGTTCTAAAAACTAGATGAAATTGATTAATTTGTGTATAACTGAATGGAGAAAACACTTGCTCAACAAACTCTAGAGAAATGCCTATTCCTTGGGCAAAGAGTCAATGAAAACATATGCCAACAACAAAAAACTAATGCAATACTGAAGAATGCCTTACAAACTTCATATAATCTAGATTGAATGCCTTACAAATAATCTACTCAACTCAATACTTCTTCATCAGATCTTCACAACCATGTCCTGCTCTCTAAAATCATTTACAAAATTTAACTCTCTCCTTGAGAAAGACTCACAAATGATTAGACACACTACCTTGTAGTAGGTATATTTCAGATGCCTTACAAATAAACTATACTAGAGCATAAACCACAGTCAAAAGAGACAAGACAATAATGAATAGGAACTACACTGTATTCTCATTAATCCAAGTTGTTTCCAGATATCTAGACAATAAACTCAAGAACTAAGCATGAAAAAGAAGTATGCTTTACAAATAGAAATCTTGAAACCAATGGTAACTTGTACTGAACCAGGTAAATATAGGAACAAGAAAAAGACCAGGAACCTCCACAGGAACCTGAAATCAGAACTCTCAAAATAGAAAAGAGAAGAGAATAAATAAGAAGAGAAGAAACCCTAATATTTCTGAGATATTCACACCTGTCGTTCTTCTTAAAATTTGATTTGCACTCATTTCTTCTTTTCAAAATATTTGATATATTCTATTAATAACTGACTCCATCTGTCTTTTCAAAATCTGATTTTATCCCTTGCAAATATCCTTCATTTTCCACTGAGAAATCCATCAAATCTAATTCCATCTGCTAAGAAAATATCTTTGAAATATGAGAAAATATCTGCTCACAAAACCTCCTGGAAAGCTCTAACAATCTGATTTTTGCAATAAAATATATGTGCATTTTGTCTTATCCCTTTGTGCAAATCTAATTTTGTTTGCCCCTTCAAAATCTGACCTTTCTTTGCCTGAGAAAATCTGATTTTATCCTCTGAGAAACCCTCATGGAAAGCCTTGTCAAACTTTAAAATAAAATATTTTATAGAATATGCAAAAGAATACATTTCAAATCCTTTTAATCTTTGAACTTTATGCATTTTCTATCTTTGAAAATCTTCACTTTACTTTAATATGCCCAGACTTCACCAGTTTTTGACAAGTGGCACATGTTGATTCGCTGTTATAAACTACTCTTTTAACTGCGCCTTTAACCCTGGTTAACTTTTCTTCTTGGTCTCTAGGTCTTTGAATATTTTTACTAACCACAGTTAAATTCGGCGACCATGCGACCAACCACAGTCGCATTGTCTCTGAATAAATTTCCACTTAACATCTTTAACTGACGACCATGCGACCAACAGCTAACAGTTTATCTGCATCTGGCGACCACGCGACCACACTTAGTCTCCAAGTCGCCAGAAAATTTCAACTCAACTGTCAACCTTGGGTGACCTGGCGACTAGCATCTGGTGGCTAACTCCCATCTGGCGACCATGCGACCGACGGTTACCTCCTCATCACGGAAGTCATTTCCTCTTCTGGCTACTTCGCGACTAACTGCTAGTGGTCAGTCGCCAAGTCTCGGTAGTTTATCCTTGGCATCTCCCGACAGCGCGACTAACCGCTAGCGGTCAGTCACCAAGTCTTTGAATCCTGGCGGTGATCTTCAATCCTTCTCCCGACTGCGCGACCGGATCTTCTCATGTCATTTTCATCAAAATTTACCTTCCTTCAAAATATGGGCATGGAAACTGAGGCGTCGGAAGACTGGGCGTGCGCGTGGATAGTCTCCTCATCAGCTTCATACTTGATATGTTTATGTCTTGGCATATAAACATTCAAAATTCCATCCCCGTATGAATGTGGGACAATGGCTTTTTAGTTTCAAAGGCATTTTCGAAATTTATCTCAAAATATAGTGGTTTGCCCATGCATCCATTCCTCCAGCCCTCAAGAGCCTGCCAAGAGCCTCTGGGCTCTCTTACTTATTTCATATACTAAGCGTTTTAGTATATAAAGACTAAAAAATGCCACCGCACAGGCAATATGGGATAATGCTTTTAAGCATTCTAAAAAAAAACAATTTTATCCTCTTGATAGTGCTACACACAGACAATTGTATCTTGCAAACCAGGAAGAATTTGGACAATCTCTCTAGTGGGAATCTGGAGAATTAGATTTGCAACAACATATCCAAAATTTAGCTCGATCCAACGGTTGAATAAAAAGTTATGCCCCCCGCAATATGACTGTGTTTTTTGTTTCTGCAAATCTGTGTTTTATCTTTTTAAAACTTTGTTTCTTTATTCAATGTGTGGCTTCTTCTTCTCAAATCTGTGCAGCACTCTCTTCCAATGCATGGTCTCCTTCAATGCTCTCCAATTTGCAGCCTTTCATTCTTTGGTTTTAACATCATCCAATGGCATTTGCTTCAAACACTTTTAAAATGTCTTTGGTATGCACTGACCTCTCCTCATATGTCTACTCATCATGTCTTTGGATTTTCTCATTGGCATGAAATGTTTAAGTCTTTTCCAAAATCAGCATGGATTCCCTTTGATGTTTGAATGCATAGACTTATGTAGGTGAATTACTCTTTGAAAAGACCTCTTCGAGTGAGTTGATTTGCAACTGCAATGTATATGGAGGGAGGAAACCTCATGAGCCCTATGGTGTGCTCTTAATCTATTTCCCTTAACATCAGACATAATAATTTGGATGCTTAACACTTAGCCCTCATGAAATCATTCTCTGTAAATCCTAATATTCCACTTCCATGGATAAAAACAAAATGAAGGATGAGTAATTCTGATTTAAACTTCTTTGGCTTGGGAAGGATCCATTTGAAAATCTTCATCCTTAGGATTTGATGAAAACATAGACTAATATGTCAAAAATCACCTTGCAAAACAAATACATCCATGATGCCCTCAAAAAAAAAAACACTTTAAATTCCCCAGTTGATCTTTTTCATAAAGCTGCAAATGCACTTGTAGAAATGTATGCAAACCACCCTCAGAATCACTTCTGTAAAGATATCAAAACACATTGTGAGACTCAACCACCGATTCGGGTAGTAAACTCACATACAAAGAGAAAGGTCCCATAATCATTTCTTGAAAACAACATTCAGACCAAAAGTTATCACTCTTGCAAAATGACCATTCTGTAAATTTGATTCTATTATGTACTGTCAATCTGCAAAAACTGCCTCTGATACTGAGTTCACAAAATCACTAAAATGAATCTTCAGAATTTCAACCTCTGGAGCCTGATTGAATTTCATATGTGGAACATGAATCCTTAGTTACCTTGTTTTGAAAACAAACTTCTCAACTGATACAAATCTGTAAAATTAGCATCGTAACACTTTTCTGGATTTTAACACAGTGAAAAAGTAGAAACTGAATTTGGAATTAGCATGGAGAAGAAATCAACCAGATTGGTCAAAGTTTGGGAATCTTCAGATGAGTTCACTCCTAGGTCTACAATACAGATCAACCTTCAATTATGTCTGACATCAAACTGGGTGAAAATAAGGAAACCACAAAGTATGCCACTTAATTCTGAATTCTGCATTTTCAATGAAATTTTAATAAATCAGAAATGGAAAGGCTCTGGAAAAGTGGATAAATGGATTGGCAGGAATCTATAAATCTTCAAATAGGTGCACTCTTATGTTTTCAATATGAGGGACAAGTCAATTATCCAAAATTTTACCCGGATAAATATTTTCAAAACCTCAAAGTGGTCAACTTAGCAATTCTGCACTTGAACACTCTGGAAATCAGAATTATTCACCAATGGAATGGTTCTAAAAAACTTGTCATCTGATTTCATAATCTGCAAACTAGAAAATATGGAGTGTATGACCACTGAAACATATTACAAAAGGAATTTTCTCAATTGAATCAACTGGTCAAAAGTTATAACCTGTCAAAATGGGCTAATCAGATTTCTAGGCAGAACAAAAATGCAAACAGTTCTGAGCGACCAACTTTGGGAAGTATGACAACCTATCAAATGGATTTGGAATGAGGTGAGAACTAAAACATAAGTTCTATGATATGCATATAACACATTCCCAAAGTGATGGCTCAAGAAACTCAATAGGGTGCAAGATATTCAGAAACAAACTAGGCCCCGGACAACAAAATGACACTTTAGCAAAATGCGAAATTAGGTGACCCCCTCAAAATGACTACTCCCTAAACATGTTAGAATTGAAATTTAGGAGCTGGAACCCACTGCATATGTCAAATGAAAGGCATTGAAGCCTTTTCCCAATTTTTACCTCATGAAAATCATCCGAGCATCTTTCCAAGCATTCTAACTGAGCCTTCTCACACAAAATTTTCAAGGGTACTTACTTTGCTTATCTAAATTTTTTAACATGGTCACTCCAAATTTGTTCCAAATTTAGGAGTACCAATAGTGGATCTGAATAAGGACATTTAAATGCAAGTTTATACCAAGAACCACAAATCTCTGGAGTAGCAGACCACCCCAAAACTAAAAAAAATCAGATTTTATCACTTTTCTCTTTCCTCTTTTCAAAACTGACACCTTCACCCCTCAAAACTTTTCTCTCTTCTCAAAAATGGGGAAACCCAAACTAAAAGAAAACACACAAATGAAAGGGAAAGTAACTATACAATATGTATATTATCTACAAGAGGCTCAAAACCCCACAACTGAAATCAACTCTTACCTCTGTCATACACTTGGTTTTCATCTTCAGAAATCAGAGATAAGCTGAAATTACCATTTCCATGCATCTGATCAATCTTATTTCCATTATCCATTAGCTCAAGATAAAAAATATTATCATAATCCATTTGAGAACTAAATTGGAAATGATAGCAATTCTGAAAAGTATGTGGCATATGCATGATGCATTCATTAGTTAGCAAAAACCGAGATTCAATGCAATAATCAGCAATGCCAAACTTATTGCCACATCTTTGATAATCACCTTCTGGCTGAAAAAAAAAACACTCACAATCTGCCATATTGCTTGGGTTAGCATTATTAAATTCATTCACATCCATCACTTGCACATCATCCAAAATCAGAGAGAACTCATCACCTTGGATATGATCAAACTTAGGACATAGAGCAATAACCTTTTCATCAAAAATAGGAGCACCTTGCAGCTTATCATCATTAAACAAACTCAAAGAAAAGTGGTGGGCGGGAGGGAAAATACCAGCACATTGAATGTTTTCCAATGAAACTTGAGCCACTGATTGAACATCATTTAATGGTTCAAAGGAAAACTTAGAATCAAGACAAGATTCAAAATCCACACTATTCTGTAAATCAGTACTCAACTCCATATTTGGATTTTCCACATCTACTAAATCTGACACCACACTGAAAACCTCATCATCTGATAAATCAAACTAAATTTTATTGTATCCTAATGAAGAAAGAGTGCAAGAAGAAACATTATCACATATGTCAAAATCAGAATGTAGTGATTCATTTTCCTTGTCAAAATCAATATGTGTTGGACATGAAAGTTCAAAGGTTCTATTTCCTGAATATCTGAGATACTCAAAAGATAAAATCTCTACAATTTGTTCACTATGAAGGGAACAACAGTCATCTTCTTCATTTATCTCCTTACTGTCTTCTTGCATGATGTTGCAAATTTCTTCTTGGTTAGAGTCTTGTAGTGAAACCTCTGAATTCATATCTTCTTGTGTAATGATCTCACTACAAACACTTATGTCTACATCATAACTATTATCTTGCTGGCTGCATATATCTTCTTCATTTTCTTTCTGCTCATATAACTTATTATCAATATTAATGTCAGTAATATCTTCACCAGTAGTAGACTCTTCATCGTCACTAAACATATATTCATCTTTAAAATCATATTCATTATATTCTTCACAATCAGATTTATCATCAGCATCTTCAATAATCTAAAAAAATTTCAGACTCAATATCATTGCTTTTAACATCAGGTACATCTTTAGAAGAAACGTCTTCTAAACCTTTTATCCATTCTATAACTTGCTGAAAAAAATCTGCCCTCTGAGAAATTGGTAAATTGCATGTATGGGGAAAATAAATCTTGACAAATAACTCAACCCATACAAGATCCAGAGGACAAAAAATGATACCGTAGCCTTGTAGCTTATTAGTGAATCTTATGAAAAAATCATTTGGTGATTCACCTTCCTCTCTGCTCATGTATTCTTGTAAAAGTTGCACCACCTTTTCTTGAATTCTTTTCCTCAACATATCTATCTCTGCTTTGATAAGATCAAAATCTGATATAAAATCTTTTGATTCAGATATGCCTTGTTCATCATTGTGCTCTTCTTCATTGTATTGCTCTATATCACTAAGCTGCTCAAAATCACTAAATCTTTTAATAAAAGAAGCCTCTAATGCTTCCATGGATTCTATTGAGCCATGAGGTAGGTCTTTAAACCAATTTCTTGCAACATCAACTAAGGAAATTATAAAAAGTTTCATCATTATATCCTTATGTGAAATGTTATGACTGTCTACCAGGTCAACAAATTTTTCTAAATGTTCTTCAGCTGACTGTTCACCAAAACCAGCAAACTTTGGCAAACACTCGCTTACCTTTGATGGAATATGATTTGGATATCCATGGATACCCATAAAAATAATTGCCCCAAAAAAATCACTACCCCTCCAATCACTAGATTGTGACATCTTAGTAGTCAAAAGATTACAAATTGCCCCTTTTTCCCTCTTAACTTAGTGCCGACCACTTGATAGGGAAAACTTATGTATAACTGATTTTCAATGAACAAAAGACTTATCCAATGAAAATAAAAATACCTGGAGCATGACGAAATTGTTGCAAATATGTGATTTGAAAACACCTCCAAATCAACTTCAAAATTTTGTAGAGCCACCACCTTTTTGCAGGGGAAAAGATTTGAAAAGCTGAGAACTTCTTCCCAACTTTGACCTTCTTTAAATCAACAACTTAAACATCTCCAACATAGAGCTTTTTTATGATTCCTCTAATCATAAAAGTCAAAAATCTGCTGTCCGTCTCACTGCAAGTCCACTTTTTTTTTGGTATTCTTTCTTTAATGTGCACACTGGTGCAAATCAGAGCTCAGAGTCGCCACTCACCAGTAGTGAGATTCTTTTGACACTGTCTTGGAGAAACTTGCAACTTTCAAACACTTTGCAGCAAACAACAGACATACTTGACTCTTTTTATAAAACATAAGGAATATATCCTTTCTTTTTTGTAACACATGACTCTATAACCAGACTCTGGGTTGATTCAGCAAAGCAAGGAATTAAACATCTTAAACTTGCTGTCCTTTTATTTGTCCCCAACAGAGTCACCAATTTGTTAGCACTTTTTCTTGCACCACTTACCTAATGATGACAGTATACCTCATATACTTGAATGCAACCTCTTTTAGGCAAGAGAAAGGCTAATTTATAAGGATTGGATAATATCCTTCTTCGTTTTTGAGCTCCACAGACTCAGGCAGGTATTACTTAGATAGTTCACTGTGTTTCAAGTAAACTTCAAATGGTGGATAGGGTCTTCACTGCTATGTTATTATATTTCTAATTATATTAATAAGATACCACTCTTCGAATGACTGGAAACAATTCTGAAATAGAGCTTGACAAGGAATATTATGACTATAATAACAAATAACAGTGGCATAAGGATGCTTATCCTTCTTCTTTTTATGAGTTTAAACTCAAGGATGGCTAACCTTTTGATTCACTCTTCAAGGAATCACTAAGATGGACACTGTCCTACTGACACGAGTCCTCAATGAGTTTAGCTCATTTGTTCTAAAAACTAGATGAAATTAATTAATTTGTGTATAACTGAATGGAGAAAACACTTGCTCAACAAACTCTAGAGCAGTGCCTATTCCTTGGGCAAAGAGTCAATGAAAACATATGTCAACAACAAAAAACTAATGCAATACTGAAGAATTCCTTACAAGCTTCATACAATCCAGATTAGATGCCTTACAAACAATCTACTCAACTCAATACTTCTTCATCATATCTTCACAACCATGTCCTGCTCTCTGAAATCATTTACAAAATTTAACTCTCTCCTTGAGAAAGACTCGCGAATGATTAGACACACTACCTTATAGTAGGTATATTTCAGATGTCTTACAAATGAACTATACTAGAGCATAAACCACAGTCAAAAGAGACAAGACAATAATGAATAGGAACTGCACTATATTCTAATTAATCCAAGTTGTTTCCAGATATTTAGACAATAAACTCAAGAACTAAGCATGAAAAAGAAGTATGCTTTACAAATAGAAATCTTCAAACCAATGGTAACTTGTACTGAACTGGGAAAATACAAGAACAAGAACAAGACCAACAACCTCCACAGGAACCAAAATAGGAACCTAAAATTAGAACTCTCAAAACATAAAAGAGAAGAGAATAAATAAGAAGAGAAGAAACCCTAATATTTCTGAGATATTCACACCTGTCCTTCTTCTTAAAATTTGATTTGCACTCATTTCTTCTTTTCAAAATATTTGATATATTCTATTAATAACTGACTCCATCTGTCTTTTCAAAATCTGATTTTATCCCTTGCAAATATCCTTCATTTTCCACTGAGAAATCCATCAAATCTGATTCCATCTGTTGAGAAAATATCTTTGAAATCTGAGAAAATATCTGCTCACAAAACCTCCCAAAAAGCTCTAACAATCTGATTTTTTCAATAAAATATATGTGCATTTTGTCTTATCCCTTTGTGCAAATCTGATTTTGTTTTCCCCTTCAAAATCTGACCTTTCTTTGCCTGAGAAAATCTAATTTTATCCTTTGAGAAACCCTCCGGGAAAGCCTTGTCAAACTTTGAAATAAAATATTTTACAGAATATGCAAAAGAATACATTTCAAATCCTTTTAATCTTTGAACTTTATGCATTTTCTGTCTTTGAAAATCTTCACTTTACTTTAATATGCCCAGACTTCACCAGTTTTTGACAAGTGGCACATGCTGATTCGCTGTTATAAACTAGTCTTTTAACTGTGCCTTTAACCCAAATTAACTTTTCTTCTTGGTCTCTAGGTCTCTGAATATTTTTACTAACCACAGTTAAATCTGGCGACCATGCGACCAACCACAGTCTCATTATCTCTGAATAAATTTCCACTTAGCATCTTTAACCGAAGACCATGCGACCAACATCTAATAGTTTATCCGCATCTGGCAACCACGCGACCACACTTAGTCTCCAAGTCGCTAGCAAATTTCAACTCAACTGTCAACCTTGGGTGACCTGGCGACTAACTCCCATCTGGCGACCATGCGACCGATGGTTACCTCCTCATTGCGGCAATCATCTTCCTCTTCTGGCTACTTTGCAACTAATCGCTAGCCATATACACAACACAAAATAAGCCATATACTCCCTGGGAGTCAACTTTCCAACACATCAATCTTTGTCTGAACTCTCTCCCTTTATTAATTCTCTCCCTTAGATGGATATTTCATGTGTAATCAATTTCTCTCCCTTAGAATATTGATTAACTTTTCCTTCTGATTTTCAGGAACTTCACTTCATGTATAATGTGATCATCTCTCCCTTTGTATGATAAAGGAAATCTCTCCCTAATGATAATTCTCCCTTATGATAATGAGATATTTCTCTCCCTTTGACAATAATGCCAAAAAAAAATACTTCTCCTTGTTTTATCATCTATATCATGTTCCATTCATTTGCATAATATATTCCTTGAATTTCCCTATCCATCAGCAATACAAAGTTCTGATTTTTGGTGCAGATTTGTACCTTGCTATGTAAAGATGTATCTGTTGCTGTCCATCTTAGTATTTTTCATCATCATGACTGATCTTCAGACTTGGTATAGGCTGATGCAACCTCCTAGTCAAATTACTGACCGATAGACAAGGGTTGAATCCCTAGTCTTTGTCTCAGATACTCAAATGTATCCTTCGGTAATGGATTTGTGAATATATCAGCTAACTGTTCCTTTGATTGAACATATTCTAGTGTCACTTATTTTTTTTACACTTGTTCTCTTAGATAGTGATACTTGATAGAAATATGCTTAGTCGTAGCATGCATGACTAGATTCTTAGAAATGTTAATTGCATTGGTGTTATCAAAGTAGATAATTACTAGTTCAAGGATTTTCATGTTCATACCTTCAAGCAACTGTTTGATCCATGCAATATTCGAGCAATTTTCAGCAGCAACCACATACTCTGCTTCTGCAGTTGACTAAGAGATGCATCCTTGCTTATTTCTTATCCATGTGACAAGTCTGTCACCCATGAAGAATGCTCCTCTAGTTGTGCTCTTTCGGTCATCAATGTTTCTAGCCCAATCAGCATCTGTATAGACTTGTAGCTCAATTTTTCCTTCTCTTTGGTACCATAATCCATAGTCCTCGATGTTCTTTAGATATCTAAGAATTCTTTTGGCAACATTCATATATGATTCTTTGGGATTAGCAAAGAATCTTGCAACAATTCCAACTGCGTGTGCAATATCTAGTTTGGTGTGAACAACATACATTAGTTTTCCAATCATTGATCTATATAAGGTCTAATTTACCTCATTGGATTTGTCTTCTTTTGTCATCTTACATCCGGTAGCCATAGGTGTTCCAACTAGTTTGGAATCTTCCATCTTGAATATCTTTATCACTTCTTTGGTGTATTTGGACTGAGTGATGTATATGCCTACTTTTGTTGAAGAATCTGTAGACCAAGAAAGAATTTGATCTCCCCAAACATAGACATTTCAAATTCCTTTCTCATTTAATTAGCAAAGGATTTGCATAACAATTCATTCCCTCCAAACATGATATCATCAACAAAAATTTTTGCAATCATAATATTACCATCGGTATCTTCTTTTAAGTACAAATTGCTATTTTCACTTGTTCTAACAAATTTTATGCTAATGAGATATGAGTGAAGTCTTTCATACCAGGATCTCGGTGCTTGTTTCAATCCATACAAGGCTTTATGTAGTCCACATACCATGTTTCTCTTGTCTGGATCAACAAACCCTTCTGGTTGTTCAATGCACACCTCTTCTTCTAGTATTCCATTTAGGAATGCAGATTTGACATCCATTTGATATACCTTGAATCCTTTAAATGCAACATAAGCAAGTAAGATTCTAACTCCTTCAGTCTAGCAACGGGTGTAAAGGTTTCTCCATAATCAATACCTTCTTCTTGTGTATATCCCTTGCATACTAATCTTGCTTTGTTTCTAGTGACTTATCCATTCTCATTCAACTTGTTTCTGAATATCCATTTGGTACCGATGACATTCTTGTCATCTGGTCTTGGTAATAGTGTCCATGTATTGTTCTTCTCAACCTATTCTATTTCTTCATTCAAAGCACTCACCCATTCTTCATTTTCAAGTGCATTGTTAACAAATTTAGGCTCAAAATCACAAAGTAAACATCTGGTGTTAAGTGACTTACTTCTTGTTCTTATTCTAGCCTTCTTGTCTCCTATGATTTGATTCTGTGGATGATGTCTTCTGACATACTTGGAAATTTTTGGTTTAGCTCCGTGTTCATAATTCTGATCATCTTCTTCACCTTCATTCTCATCTCCAATGTTCAGAACATCATCTTGAGGATTATCCTGATTGTCGGTAATTGCAGCCTAATGCTTGGGTGCAATGTTCTGATGCTCGGGAGTGACACACTATTGCTCGGGTAGAATGTCAAGTTCTGTATAAATAAACCTATTGTAGTCATCTGGTTCCTTTTCTTTCCTCATCATTCTTTTCTGCAAATTCATCTATTTTCACATTTGCACTTTCAATGATTTTGTTATATGTCTTGTTAAGACATTTATAAGTGTTTCTTTTGGTTGAATACCCTAGGAAGTTACCTTCTTCACTTTTGCAGTCAAGTTTTCCATTTCTATCATCCTTCAATATATAACATTGACTACCAAAGATTCTAAAGTAACTTACATTGGGTGTATAACCATACCAAAGCTCATATGGTGTCTTCTTTGTGTCCTTCTTCAATTGTACTCTATTTAGTGTGTAGACAATAGTACTGACATCTTCCCTCCAAAAAGTTTGAGTGATGATTTTCTTAATCATCAATGTTCTTGCACAATCAACAATTGATTTGTTTCTCCTTTTAACAATTCTGTTTTGCTGTGGTGTTCTCGGTGCAGAAACTTGTCTTTGAATTCCATGCTCATTGCGATAGTCGGTGAATTCTTCAGAAGTAAATTCCCCTCATCTATCTGACCTTAAGCATTTCAATTTCTTTTCACTTTGTTTTTCTACCATTGCTTTATACCATTTAAACATCTTAAATGCTTCTGATTTATCTTTTAAAAACATGACTGTCATCATTGTAGAAAAATCATCAACAAAGAGAATAAAATACCTATCTCCATAGTATCTCTTTTTTCTCATGGGTCCACATAGATCTATATGGACTAATTCTAGAATTGCAGGTTTTACACCTGAAACTAGACTTTGTTATCTTACTTTTTCGACAGTTCTTGCGCATGATATGCTCGGGCTTAGTCATTTTTGGTAAGCCTCTGACATTCCTTTTGTTTCTTATCTTTATCATGTTGTCAAAGTTCACATGAGACAATATTTTGTGCCATGACCATATTTCTTCATTTCTAGCCATCAAACAAGTGGTGTTAGTGTCATCAAGATAGAAAAGGTTACCTTTTGTCTGCTCACCGGTACCAATCAATCTTCCTGATTCATTGTAGATCCTTGCCTTCTTATTTTCAAATTGTAATTCAGTCCTTTAACCCAATAAGCATTTTCACATTTAATTAGGTTATTCAACATTATGGTTCCTTTACCTTCAGCTGGACAAGGTGTATCATTTCCCAATCTCACTAAACCACCATTATAGTATTCAAAAGTCTCAAAATTTTGTTTTTCACTGGTCATATGGTAAGTGCAGCCACTATCTATGATCCAGACATCATTTTTATTAAATTTAGATATGAGTGCAATTTCTACATACATTTCTTCATCTTCATCTAAATCATCCTTCATGGCTACAAATACCATGTTGATCGATGTCTTCTTCTGATTCCATGTCGGTGTCATCAACTCTATTTTCAGCTAGGTAACAAGATTTCTTCCCTTTTTCCTTGTAGTCTCGGGTATCTCTCTTGTCAAATTGTTGGTTGCTCCAGTAATCTCTATTTTCACCTTTGTCAAACTTCTTCTCATATGATCTGTCATTTCCTCTGTAATCTTTTCTTCGGTTTGGACATCTTGCAACAAAGTGTCCAACCTCTTTACAATTGAAACATACAAGTGGTAATTTACCTTCATATCTTCCTTTGCCTCTCTGCAATCTTCTTGCCATCAATGCTTCAATCTCATCAAGTCCTCGATCCTCATTATCACTGTCACTATCATTTCTATCAACATGTCTATGCCATGAGTTACTTATCTTTAGAGAAGATTTGAATGCAGATTCTATAGATGGTAAGACACTATTATAAAAGTTGTTCATCTCAAATGAAATTAGTCTACCAGTCAAACTATCTAGAGTAACTATATTTTTTGCAACTGCTCTCATTTCTTGAATAGTAGAAACTCTAATAGCATAAACAAGCAGTAAGGTTCTTAAGATTTTTCTTACCACTATTTCCTCTTCAAGTACATCTCCAACTCCTCAGATAGCATTCACTACCTCTTTGATTCTGCAGCTATACTGAGTAATGTTTTCTCCTTCTTTCATCCTTAGGTCATCAAACCTCCCTCTTAGGCTTTCTTCCTTTCCTCTTAGTACATTGGCATCTCCTCCATGTAAAAGCTTTAACTTACCCCACATTTTCTTTGCAGAGGTGCAGGTTTTCACATCTTCAAACTCAACATCGGAGAGTGATGATGCAAGTTTTATCATCATGCAGTTATGCTCATGCTTGAATCTTAATTTCTCAAGAGTGTGAGGTCCTGTAGGCAACACATATTCAGTATCTAAGTATTGAACATATCATTTCCAATACCTGATAGGTGGAGTCTTATTCTACTTTGCCATGATGCAAAGTTGTCTTTATTCAACTTGGGCACATCTCGTTTGTTCATCTTGTGATCTTTTGCTTGAGCTATTAAACTCCCTTTCTAAGCACACAAGCTCTGATACCAATTGTTAGTAATAACT
>MU227936.1:1153338-1175596 GCA_018584345.1 Thuja plicata | reverse complement strand
TTAAAGTATTGTTCACATAACTCTTTTAAAAGTTTAAAAATTTTCATGAATTTTTACTTAGGTTTTCTTTTCAAAAAAAAAAAAAAATCTCTGTTCTCTTCCCCGGTTCCCTTGCGGGGCATGACAGCATCATTACATGGCGAAGACACATTATAAAGAACCGATAAATAGACAAGATAACCATAGGATTAGGAAATGAACCGATAAAAATGATACTTATATCCCAAATTAAAAACTCTATGAATAAATAGAGATATATGAAAACATACTCAAAACTAAGAAATGTGACAAAAAACCTGACAAGGGTTTCAATTTATCTTTGGAAAAAGAATAACTATGAACACCATCATACATATGACATAAAAAATAAAACCTAAACATAGAGATAAGAAAGTCTTAACTAAAACAAAAACAAAGGATGAAATAAATGAGAACACCTGGAACAACAAACTGATTGGCAAGATATTTTTGAGTCTTGGAGGCTCTGTCTTCATACCGCTTCAAAATCACAGCTGCTCAAACTTCCTTCTCAACCACAAACATATGACTACCATGTAAGAAAATATTGTACCCATATTATCTAAATGTCATTCCCTTCACATGCGATGCCCTATCTCAAAAGAGCTAGGGTTTTAAAGAAATTAAACTCAAAACTCAAAATGAACACATAACATTTTTACTATTTCAACATGTCATAATGTAAGGCATGTCTAATCAACTTTAATGCTTATTGAATGCTTCTATCAATGACACATACTTAGCACAAAGTACTAAGTGTAGTGTCCATTAGAACACTTTGTATATTTTCACCATATGAAGTATTTCTAGAGGGTCGATCAAAAGGTCTACCTAGCATATCAACCTTTTATGCAATGGTCACAACATTAGTAAACTCAAAATGAGTAATTGATATCATCTCACAATTACCTTAATCCTTTTGAAACAAAAACAACAAATAGATAAATTTAAACATATATCCTTGTGATGATCATATAAAATTAATTATGCAATGATACTCATTGTGTCAACATCATTTGTATGCTAATCATTGTCATTTAAAAGATGAATATAATGTTTGATTACAAACTAAATGTTGATCCCAAATTGATTGTTGATGTAAATATGATATCACAATGAAATGCAATCAAACTGAACTTATTATAAATAACAAATGTACCATTTTATACATGAAAGATGATACAACTATATGAATTTGAATGAAAATGCAACATAAACCTCATGTTACACACTGATCTTATTATGATATCACAATGAATACATTAATGTATTGAGTGATCCAAACTGAGCTAGGTGCATAAGGAATGATGCTCGTAAAATGATGCAAACTAAATATTTCATCATCAAACTAACACGATGCAATATAAATTGATCACAAGAATATCATCATCAAACTAACATGATGCAACCTTAATTGAATATTTGATGTAATATAAACTGGTCACAAGATGTTCCAATCCATAACAACCTTAATTGAATATGATCATAACATAATATAGTCATGTTACCATGTCATACTGTTAGTGTGCTTGAAAACAAGGACAAAAATAAAGGTAAGAGCAACAAACTTCCCTTTATCCTTGGTGACAAATACACTAACCTTTCTCCCCTATTTGGAACAAGGAAAAATATGCCATTAATAATTAAAACTAAAGAACTAAACAAGTATACCTATAGGAGATTAAGAAATCAATTCTGTCACTGCACCATCAATGGAAAACATACACATCCCTATAACTTGTGACCAAAATAGTGTCTAAAAAAACTTTAGTGTGAAAAGATCACTGAAATGCTGGTGACATAAGGAGAATAAACAATCATAATACTACCCTGTCATCCCATCTATAAAACACAAGTCTAATCAGTAATTTTATGTTGAACCATGTGAAGTTCAAACTAAAACCAACTCAATAGAGAATATGAATTGTAGAATCGTGTTGAGATCAAAACATAGAATCGTGTCAAACTAATATATTCAGTGTAATCATAACAACCCTAAAATTTAGATCTCATTTGCAAAAGTTTTATATCAAGTAGTCTGCAAGTTCTAATGGGGTCACAAAAGAAAGTACGCAGATCCCCCCCTTACTTTTTGCACATAAACTTTACATCTCTCTAATCTTAGTAGCATCCATTATGAGAAACTAAAATATATACTGATTAAACCTGTGGTGTATGATAACCTTATCAACTTGTCTTCTCAAAGATATTGATGTAAAAACAAATCCAAATATTTATGTTGATGCAAATCAACTAAATGATTACAATTAACCACATATATAACACTTGATCAAATGACGATGCTTACTTTTTATCTTTAAATTTAATTGATGTGCCATACTTGAGTAATATTATTTTTAAACCTTGACTTACAAATTTAGTGACTACAATAACATACTAATAGTAATTTAAAAACAAAAAATAGACATGTGATCATTTTTAAGAATACTATCAGAACATTATTAATCAATAAACTTGAAGAAGTCAAAGAAATTTTAATATAACAACACAAAGTATGATCACAAAAACTTGAACTTTCTTTATTCCAAAAATATCCTTCCAAAATTGCATATCGGTGCACAAAGGATGAAGGATTTAGTTCCCTTGGTATAACTATCTATTTGATTACATAATAGAAGACCACTTGATCTTTTATCCTGAATCAATTACCTTGTGATATGAAATATCAAACATCAAATGATTTCTCATACTCCATGTATGTTCTTTCAAAAAAATTAAATTTCCATCATATTTAGCTAAATTTTGCTTTAACCAAGAAACATTCTTGTCGAACTTTTTGCACTTTTCAGTAAGATGTTGTCTTAGTTTCATTTATGCCCTAAAATATTCTTCTATTTTTGTGCAAAGATATGTATTTTTTCTATTTAGCTCATTTGTTGTATTATGACATTCTACTAGATTAAGTTCTAAAATCATAATTTGTTCCTTAAGAATTTGCATTTCTCTTTTTGCATCAATTAGTTGTCCTTCATAATCAGTTGTAATAATGTTTTTAGAACATTAACCTATTTCACTTACCACACATATTTCATCATCTTCTTATGTCAGAATAGCTTGTAAACTATAAACATTTCCTTAAGTATTGATTCCCATAGCAATCACTTTGCCACTTTATTTCGAGATTTGATAATTTAATGTTGTAAAAATAACCGTGAGACTTTGCTGACAAATCTAGCTTACACTTAATAAATTATGTATCATTCCCTCAACATAGTAAACATTATTCATTGGAGTGAAATTATCAAGAAGAATGGATCTTGACCCTTTGATTTGAAAATATTTATTTTCACCAAACCTGACTGATCCAACATCAAACAAATGAAATTCAACAAAATTATTTTTGCCCCCAGTTAAGTGATAAGAACACCCACTATCTAATATCCATACATCTTCTATGTTTGAAAAATGGCATGAATGAGAAGTCATAGAAACCTTTTTAGGTTTCCAAACTAATTTTGTTTTTGGAACATAATTATACTTCCTTAACTTAGATTCTATGCATAATCTTGCAATGTGTCCTAGCTTACTACACTGAAAACATTGAAGTTTAGTTAAAAATTGATATAGTTTTCCATTAACTAAGCTTATATTTCTTCTCTTAGAATCCTTGACTTCATTTTATTTATTTAACGAGACTTTACAATTTACAAAATACTGAGAATTTTTTTTACCTTTACCACCTTCTTTTGAAGTTTCACCAAGATCAGAGACACTTGTCAATTGCTTTCTCAACCCAACTACTTATGCTTCTAGAGTACTGAAATTATGATCTTTATTTTTTATTTTTTCTTGAGTAACCTCAAGAATATGTTTCTATTCTTCAACCTGCAACCTTAAAGTGAAACAAGATCTATATTTTTCTGACTTTGTGTTTTCAAATCAATAGCTTCTCTTTTTTATTTTTTTATTTCTTTAAGGGAAGCCTTCAGTTCACCCTTAAGATCAACTTCATCTTCTAAAAGTTCTGATAGATTACTATCTTGAGAAGCATTTGTAGAAACAATTTCCTTAAATAATATTTAATCATTATCTTCTAGTGGCTCATTGGTGCAGGAGCACACCTAACTCAAACCCCTAGCTCTTTATTTCTGGCATGTATTGACTCTAGCCAAGTCAGTAGAGTGTGTGTGGACCTTAGAAGGTCATTTTTTTTATTTCCCTAAGATGGATATGACTAGGTCAATCCATGTCTAGATAGGTTGCTTAGTTGGTTTCTTTTGTTGTGTGTGTGTGAGGTAGTTTTTAAGCCTCTAGAAATCCAACCAAGGCATCAGGAACCTTGGATAAGCTGCTTGGTATCACTGCCACTCGACCTACACTGGTACCTAGTAGCTCGACCTACATTGCCTAGCAGCTCAACCTACACTGCTTAGCAGCTCGGCCTACACTGGTGCCTAGTATCTCGACCTACACTGGTGCCTAGTAGCTCAGCCTATACTGGTGCCTAGCAGCTCGGCCAACACTAGAGCTCGATTTGCATTACTGTTGCTCAGAAAAATTCAGTCGTAACGGCCCGTGAAAAGAAAATCTTGTCTTTTATGGACAGTATGGCTAGTGTAACAGTTCCTGAAGAGATTCTTGTGAATGAGTGGACTGTTAGGGTTGTTTCCTATGAGAGGATGATTACTAATAACATAAAAAGCCTTCATTTTAGAGATCTAGAGAGTAGAAATTGAAGAAGAGGAGGAGCTACAGGTGAGTTGGAGATTTGAAAATTATTGTACTATTTTGTTTTGTCTCTAGTAATGAGAAGTTACAGATTGTGTGTTTAGTAGATATCAAGTTTATTTGTGGTTCCTTTTGCATGTAAGTAGATTAGTTATTTTATTTTGTGTTTTGCAAGTTATTAGTTCTTCACCCATTCTGGGTTGTAACCATTAATGGCTCCTTAACATTCCTAAATCCATGGTGAGAGTCATGTGTTGGGATGGAACTCAAGAGGAGCCCTTGTACATAGTTTCCTTTTTGTTTTCTATAGGAGAAGCAACAACAAAGAGTCTAGAGATCTTACCCTAGGTGAGCTTGGTAATAGTCTGGCTAGGGAAGAGAATGAAAGCAATGTTCAGAAAACATTGAATAAGTGAGTAGAATGGATCTATTTGTGTAGGTTCAACAAGAAGGAGATGAAAAACATTTCAATGGGGGACTGAGTCTTGAAGAGGAGGTAAATTTGAGAGTGACTTACCTCAGTTTAGGGTTGTGAACACCCTAAGAGATCTAGGAGAAAGATATCAGAATAGAGCCAAGCTGGTTTTGTAGCAGCAACGACACTTCTCTCCACATCAGATTGGTATCAGAGCCTAAATTGATTGGGCTTGTGGTAAATGTTCCAGCCAGTAGTATCAGTAGGTGAAAACAAGATGGTCACCGATGCAGAGCTTGCAAATGAAGTAGATAAGCATAAGAGAGTGATAGAGGATCAAAGGGAAAGGAGTAGACTCCTTGAAGAAGCCCTGGATGAGATGAACGTAAAACTTCAAGAAGTTGCAGATGCAACTAAAAGCAAAGATGGAGATGAAGTTAGCAGTAGCAGAGGGAAGTAGAAAGTTGATGAAGAAGACTTAATACCTGAACCAGACCCTCCCATGAATGAGGAGCCATTTTTAAAATCTCTCAGAGCCCTAGGAGGCAAAAGTCTTGAAGGAATTCTATTCTTTAACAGAAAAATGGACAGTGAACTAGTTGTGGAATGGATAGAAGGTGTTGAGAATCATTTTGAATGTGAGGGCATAAATGAAGCACAAAAGGTAAAATTTGCAAAGTCAAGGTTAATAGGTTCAACATTAACATGGTGGAAATACCTCCAAGAAGAGAGGGAGAAGATGGGTAAGCATCCAATTTCAAATTGGAAGGCCATGTTAAACAAGGTAAAGGAGCAATACCTACCTGAGGATTATGAAATCTAGTTACACAAGAAGAGGCAGAGTTTGAAGCAAAAATATTTTGATGTGGCTACGTATACTGAAGAATTCCAGAAGTTGTGCTTGAGGTCAAGAGTCCAAGAGGATGAGACTATCAAGGTGGCTAGGTATCTTGGAGGCCTAAAATGGAATAGCCAAGAGAAAATCAGTTTGTGGACTCCCACAACTATCCATAAGTGTTTCCAACTTGAATTGAAAGTGGAAGAGAAGAACAAAAAGAAATCAGAATCAAACTTCAGAGGAAGAGGTAGATGTAGAGAAGGAAGAGGACAAGGAGGCTATGGTGGAAGAGGATAAGATTCAAGGCAGCAAAGTGAGAACAAGCTCACTGAAAATCAGGAGGGAAACTCAAATAGAGGAGGTTTCAATAGAGGTAGAGGATATAACACTAGTTGGAGAGGAAGGAGCAACAAAAATCAAGGAAGAGGAGCATCCTACTTTGCCACCATGAAATTCTATCACTGCAATCAGCTAGGGCATCTTGCCTACAGGTATCCTGAAAAGGGTTCTACTTCTCAAGGAGGTGGAAAGAGAGTTAACTATGTCCAAGAAGAATCAAGTTGCAGTAGAAAGCCATCTGAGGTACCATTAGAATCAGAGGAAGGTGAGAACCTAATGATAAAGAGGACCCTAATCAAAGAGCCAAGCAAAGAAGAACCAAGCCAAAGGAGAGCACTCTTTAGAGTGAAGTGCAAGATCACAGGGAAGGTGTGTAGAGTCATTATTGATTTAGGCTCAATTGATCATATCATTAGTGAATAGGCAGCCAACAAATTAAATTTGAAAAGGATTCCACATGAAAACCCATATAAGGTTACATGGCTCAAAAAAGGACAACATGTGTTTGTAGGAGAACAAGCATGGGTAGAGTTCACCATTGGAAAGAATAAAGATAGAGTTCTATGTGACATTATTCCCATGGATGCATGCCACCTTCTACTTGGAAGGCCATGGAAATTTGATAGGCAAGTCATGCATGATGGAACCAAGAATGCATACTCATTCAAGAAACATGGGGTGACTTTCAAAATTTAGTCCCTAATAGAAGAAGGAGAGATGAAGACATCAAGTCCAAGTGTGCTCATGGTTTGTGAGAAGGAGTTATTGAAGACTCTAGGAGAAGGAGGAGGAGTTGGATTTGCTTTAGTATTGAAGCCAAAAGATGAAGTTGTTGTCAAGAAATCAGAAATACCAAATGAGGTAAAAGAAATACTTGAAGAGTATAAAGATATTGTGAATGATGGCCAACCCACTCCCCTACCTCCTAAGAGACTTGTTAGCCACAAGATTGACTTCATACTAGGAGTAACCTAACCCAACAAAGCTACCTATAAGATGACCCCTCAGCGAAATGAGGAGATAGCCAAGCAAATTAGAGAGTTATTAGACCAAGGCCTAATTAGGAAAAGCATAAGCCCATGTGTAGTCCCTACTATTTTAGCACCTAAGAAAGGAGGAGCTTGAAGACTTTGTACTAATTCTAGAGCCATTAATAGAATCACCATTAGGTATAGGTTCCCAATACCTAGAATTGAAGACCTAATGGATTGTTTAGGGGAGGCAAAGTACTTCAGTAGGATTGATCTTAAGAGTGGCTACCACCAAATTAGGATAAATGATGGAGATGAATGGAAGACAACTTTCAAAACTACATAAGGTTTGTATGAATGGATTGTAATTCCATTTGGTTTGTCTAATGCTCCCTCAAATTTTATGAGACTTATGAATGAGGTATTGGTAGAATGCATTGGTAAGTTTGTTGTTGTCTACCTAGATGACATTTTAGTTTTTAGTAGAACTAAGGAGGAGCATATTAGGCATTTGAAAATTGTTTTAAAGAAATTTCATGATGAAAAGCTAATGATCAATTTGGAGAAGTGTGACTTCATGAAGCAGGAGCTTGTATATCTCGATTTTGTTTTGTCATAGGGTAACCTAAAAATGGACCAAGAAAAGGTCGATGCCATTCTAAGTTGGCCTACTCCCAAGGCTGCAACTAAGGTGAGGAGTTTCCATGGTTTATCTCAGTATTACAGAAAGTTCATTAGAAATTTAAATGGGATTTGTGCACCTATGTTAGACACCATTAGAGGTGGGATGAAGACAAAGTTTCAATGGACACCACAAGCAGACAAAGGGTTTGAAACACTCTAAGGAGAAGATAATAGAGTTGCCTACTCTAGTTCTTCCAAGATTTGATAAGATTTTTATAGTAGAATGTGATGCAAGTAATGTGGCTGTTGGGGTTGTCATAAGCCAAGAAGGAATACCAGTATCTTTCCATAGTGAGAAGCTAAATGAGGCAAAGAAGAAGTACTCTTCTTATGACTTAGAGTTGTATGCTCTAGTTCAAGCACTCAAGAAGTGGAGGCACTACTTGCTCCAAAAGAGTTCATAGTATATACTGATAACCAAGCTCTCAACTTCCTTAAATCTCAAGACAAACTTGGCAGCAAATACATGAAGTGGGTGGAGTATCTACCAGCCTACACTTTCAATATCAAGCATAAAAAGGGAGTACAAAATAAGGTTTCTGATGCATTGAGTAAAAGGCTTCTCACAATCCAAGAAGTTCAGCTACAAAGCATAGGTATTGATAGCTTCAAAGACCTATATGCTGAAGATGAAGATTTTTCCCAAATCTACAAGGTATGCAAGGAGTTTAAAAATAACTTTCATGGTGAGTTTTCTGAATATACCTTGCAGAATGATTTATTGTTTAAAGGAGGTCAACTTTGTGTTCCTAAAGGGTCTATGAGAGAGAATTTGATCCAAGAAAAACATAATGGAGCACTTAGTGGTCATTTTAGAGTCAGTAAGACTCAAGAGCTAGTCACTAGGTTCTATTTTTGGCCTAGAATGAATAGAGATGTTAGATAGTATGCTGAGATTTGTGTAGTGTGTAAAAAATCAAAGGGAACATCTTCTAATGTAGGTCTTTATTAGCCACTTCCAATCCCAACCAGACCATGGGAATGCATAAACATGGATTTTGTAGTTGGTTTGCCAAGAACAAGGCAGGGATATGACAATATTTTTGTTATTGTAGACAAATTTAGTAAGATGGCACATTTTATACCTTGCAAGACTATGCATGATGCTTGTAACATTGCTTAGTTTTTTTTCAGTGGAGTGGTGAGGATACATGGACTCCCACTTAGTATTGTTTCAAACAGGGACAACAAATTCATGAGCCATTTTTGGCAGACCTTATGGCAAAAGCTTGGCACTAACTTGTCTTTTGGATCTGCCTACCATCCGTAGACAGAAGGCCAAAAAAAGGTGGTCAATAGGAGTCTTGGTAACTTTTTGAGATGCCTCACAAAGGATTATGGTCAAGCATGGGACCAACTCATTGGACAAGCTGAATATGCATACAATGATACAGTGAATAGATCGACTGGTAAGAGTCCTTTTTAAATTGTTTATGGCTTTCACCCAAGAGGTATTTTTGAGATTAGAGAATTGAAGGAAGGAATGCATGGTAGTGGATATGCTGAGGACTTTTCTCATTCAATGAGGGAAGTACATGAAAGTGTGAGAAAGAATTTGATTGAAAATGTTGAAAAGGTAAAGCAAAAGGTGGATGCAACAAAGAGGGATGTTCCATTTTAAATTGGAGACTTTGTGATGGTACACTTGAGTAAACATAGGCTTCAAAAAGGTGTTCCTCACAAGTTACAGATAAAGAGTCTAGGTCCATGTAAGATACTTGCAAAGTATGGAAACAATGCATACAAGGTGGAGCTTCCTGAACACATTGGGTTGTCACCAGTTTTCAACATTGCAGATTTGGTAGCATACAAGGGACCAATTCGAAAAGCTGATCAGAACCTTCAAGAGGTAATACAAGAGGTAAAATATCTGAAACTAACCCCTTCTCCGTTTATGAAAGTTGAAAAGATACTAGACTCAAGGGTCTACAAGAAGACTAGGAACAAAGACTATATGGAGCACCTTGTCAAATGACATGAAAAAGAAGATGCTGATGCTACTTGGATCAGAGAAACATAATTCAAGAGGTTGGGCATTGATCCAAACACGCTCAATCCAAGGATGGATTAACCTTTCTTTTTTCTGGGGGAGTATGGTGCAGGAGCACACCTAAATCAAACCCCTAGCTCTTTATTTCTGGCATGTACTAACTCTAGCCAAGTTAAGAGAGTGTGTGTGGACCTTAAAAGGTCATTTGTTTTATTTCCCTAAGATGGATATGAATAGGTCAATCCATGTCTAGATAGGTTGTTTAGTTGGTTTCTTTTGTTGTGTGTGTGTGAGGTAGTTTTTAAGCCTATGGAAATCCAACCAAGGCATCAGGAACCTTGGATAAGCTGCTTGGTATCACTGGCACTCAACCTACACTAGTACCTAGCATCTCGACCTACATTGCCTAGAAGCTCAGCCTACATTGCCTAGCATCTCAGCCTACAGTGCCTAGTAGCTCGGCCTACACTACCTAGGAACTCGGCCTACACTAGTGCCTAGCAGCCCGGCCTACACTGGTGCCTAGCAGCTCGGCCATCACTGGTGCCTAGCAGCTTGGCCTACACTGGTGCCTAGCAGCTCGGCCTACACTGGTGCCTAGAAGCTTGGCCTACACTAGTGCCTAGTAGCTCAACCAACATTGGAGCTCGATTTGCATTACTGTTGCTCGACAAAATTTAGTCGTAACGGCCCGTGAAAAGCGGATCTTGTCTTTTATGGACAGTATGGTTAGTGTAACGGTTCCTGAAGAGATTCTTGTGAATGAGTGGACCATTAGGGTTATTTCCTATGAGAGGATGATTACTAATAACATCAAAAGCCTTCATTTTACAGATCTAGAGAGTAGAGATTGAAGAAGAGGAGTAGCTACAAGAAAGTTGGAGATTTGCAGATTATTGTACTGTTTTGTTTTGTCTCTAGTGATGAGAAGTTACAGATTGTGTGTTTAGTAGATATCAAGTTTATTTGTGGTTCCTTTGGCATGCAAGTAGATTAGTTACTTTATTTTGTGTTTTGCAAGTTATTAGTTCTTCACCCATTCTGGGTTGTAACCATTATGGCCCGTCAAGGTTCCTGAATCCATGGTGAGAGTCATGTGTTGGGATGGAACTCGAGAGGAGCCCTTGTACATAGTTTCCTTTTTATTTTCTATAGGAGAAGAAACAACAAAGAGTCTGGGGATCTTACCCTAGGTGAGCTTGGTAATAGTCCGGCTAGGGAAGAGAATGAAAGAAAAGTTTAGAAAACATTGAATAAGTGAGTAGAATGAATCTATTTGTGTAGGTTCAACAAGAAGGAGATGAAAAGCATTTCGATGGGGGACTGAGTCTTGAAGAGGAGGTAAAGTTGAGAGTGACTTACCTCAGTTTAGGGTTGTGAACACCCTAAGAGATCTAGGAGAAAGATCTCAGAACAGAGCCAAGCTGGTTCTATAACAACAATGAGACTTCTATCCACATCACTCATTTGAACCATTTTTAGTAATATCAACAAGCAATGCTTTGTTCTTTTTATAATTATTTTTATTCTTAAAGTTTTGTTGTTTCTTTTTTTTCTTGAAACTCTTCTTATTATATTCCTCATCACTTTCAATGTCCTTGTGAGGACAATGTGCAACATAGTGACCTATTCTACCAAAAGAGAAACATTTAAAAGGTAGTTTGCCTTTGTACATCCCAGAGTCTCTTCTAAGTTCACTAACAAAAGTAGATTCAGTATAATCATCTTGGTCTGATTCAGAATTTGTTTCTACTTTGGCACATTTAAATGAAAATTATTTGTTAGGTGGATCGAAAGTAATTCTCATTTCATATGTTGTAGAAATTCCATGCAAAGTATAAAGTGTTACCTTGTTTACACCTCTTTCCTCCATAACACATATTTTTGAGTCATATTTGGATGTTAATGATCTCAACACCTTTTTTACCACAATTATTTTTTCTAGGGTTCACCAAGTCCTCAAATAGAATTAACAACATCAGAGACACGTAAAAAGTAATCAAACATCTTTTCATCCTCAATCATCTTGATACTTTCAAATATAACCCTATAAGCTTTCATCTTAGCTTCCTTATCTGTTTTGTCTCCTTCATAAGTATTGGACAAATTTTCCCAAATACTAAAATCAATTTAACAATCCATGTCCTTGACAAGAACATCATTAAACAAACCACATAAAATGGAATTAGATGGCTTTGCACCATGTTCATAGGCATTTTTATAATCTACAGTAGATGGAGGTGTTGTTTTAGTATAGGAAATTTGTGTTGTTTCCCGCACATCAAAATCTAAGGACTTCAAATGACGCCTCATTCTGTATTTCCAGAATGCACAACATGTTCCATCAATTAGAGGTGCTCTAAAACCTAACAAACCTTCTTGAATGCCCATTGTAAGTAATCCCTAACCAGGAAACCCTAAGGAAATGGGATTTCTCTGGTACCAATTGTTGGAATACAATATCACTGGGGGTGAATCAGTGATAGAGAACAATGGATCAAATTTTTAAAGGCAATGAAAATAATATCTAAAAACAAGACATGCACATAAAATTGTAACACAAGATGTGTCTTGAACGGAAACCCTCTTGGGGAACAAAACCACTCGAAGTCCCTCATTGGCTTAATTTGAAATATCTTTTTATAATCTGCCTCACTAGCTTTACAACTATCTTACTGACAATGTTATCTCACTAATAGTCTTCTATGTCTCACTGACTTTACGACTCTTTACAATATTTCATACATAAAAAGATAGAAAATTTGATCTCTTTATAGTCGCCATACCTTTCTACCATACAATATTGAGTATACATAGAACTTTGTGTTGAATAATGTATAATATAAGTGATAATAACTATCCCATCAATCAAGTATTTTGGATCAAAGTATCTGATTGTGTGCAACTGATAATAATGTGTTTCATCAAGGCCCAAAATTCCTCTCTATCTACATATCAAATCATTCTTTACTGCCAGTATATATAAGATATTAAATATGATTTAAAAAATGATCACAAAACTGAGTGTAACTGTCTAAGATAATCTCAATGCATAATGTTTCCATAACATATCTTTATGAATGTATATATGTATTATAATTTCAACACCATAATGGTTACTTATTACAACCTTGTCCAAGACTTTAACAAAAACTTTGATATAATGCCTTAGAACATAAACAAAAATATCTTTGTCAAAATAATATTGAATTTCTAATTAAGTAAATAATGTAATATATCTGCATCTAAACAAGTCTACATTTACCCTTAATTCCAGTCATAAAATCGAATACCTTAACTCACTGCTATTGAGGTTCATTATGGTGTTCCTTCGAATACAAGACCATACATGCAAACCATTATGATATAACTAAATGATAATGCAAAATCGAAAAACCATACTCTGGTTCACACACCTAACCACATAACTATACTTGGGAAAGATATCAGTGACCTTTAGTTACTCAAGATTGAGTCACAATCTTCACAAAATAGAGACCATGGCTAACAAATATGATATGGTAAGACTCGAATGTAAACAAATAAAAATATTAATTGACTACCATCATAACCCAATGATCATCGACATGAATGAAAGTGTAAGTTAAAAAACAAGACCACTAAAAAATATGATTGCATCATTACATGGTGAAGACACATTATCAAGAACAAATAAATAGACAAGATAATCATAAGATTAGGAAATGAACTAAGCATAATGATACTTATATCCCAAATGAAAAACTCTACGAATAAATAGAGATATATGAAAACATACTCAAAACTGAGACATATGACCAAAAACCTGACAAGGGTTTCAATGTATCTTTGGAAAAAGAATAAATATGAACACCATCATACATATGCCATGAAAACAAAGATTTAAACACATAGATAAGAAAGTCTTAACAAAAACAAAAACAAAGGATGAAATAAATGAGAACATCTAGAAAAAAAACTGATTGGCAAGATCTTTTTGAATCTCGTAGGTTTTGTCTTCATACCATTTCAAAATCGCAAGTGTTCAAACTTCCTTCTCAACCAGAAACCTGTGACTACCATGTAAGAAAATATTGTAACCTCATTCTCTGAATGCCATGCCCTTCATGTGCGATGCCCTAACTTGAAAGAGCTAGGGTTTCAAAAAAATAAAACTCAAAACTCAAAATAAACACAACATTTTTATTGTTTCAACATGTCATAATTAAGGCATGTTGAATCAAATTTAATGTGTATTGAATGCTTCTATCAATGACACACACTTAGCACTTTGTGCTAAGTGTCATGTCCATTAGAACACTTTGTAGATTTTCACCATAGGAAGTATTGCTAGGGGGATGATCAAAAGGTATACCTAGCATATCAACCTTTTATGCAATGGTCACAACATTACTGATCACCTCAAAATGTGTAATTGACATTATCTCACAATTACCTTAATCCTTTTGAAACAAAGACAACTAATATAAAAACTTGAACACACATCCTTGTGATGAGCACATAAAACTGATTGTGCAATGATACTCATTGTGTCAATGTCATTTGTATGTTAATCATTACCATTATCAAGCTAAATGTAATATCTGATTGCAAACTAAATGTTGATCCCAAATTGACTGTTGATGCAAATATGACATCACAATGAAATGCAACCAAACTGAACTTATTATAAACAAAAAATGTACCATTTTGTACCTAAAATATGATAGAACTATACAAAGTTGAATGCAAATGAAACATATACCTCATGTTACACACTGATCTTATTGTGATCTCATAATGAATGCACTCATGACTGAGTGATCCAAACTAAAATAGGTGCATAAAGAACGATGCTCATAAAATGATGCAAACTTAATCTTGCAAACTAAATATATCATCATCAAACTGACATGATGCAATATAAATTGTCACAAGAATATATCATCATCAAACTCACATGATACAACCTTAACTGAATATTTGATGCAATATAAACTGATCACAAGATGTTCCTAATTGTATCAACCTTAACTAAATATGATCATAACATAATATTGCCATGTTTCTTTGTCATAGTGTTAGTGTATTTGACAACAAGGACAACAACAAAGGTAAAAGCAACACCTTTTGTATACTTCTGTAATGGATGACCTGTATTGTCTGTCATTTTGTTTTGTGCACATAAGGATATAAATGTTGGGTTTGATGTGAGTACTACGTTGATTATGTCTATATTACAAATTTGTTGCCCATGTCAATTCTGGGTGGTAGGTAGTTTTAGTAGGTATTTTTCTCTCATGATGATGAACTACATATTTAATCTTTACACTTATTAATAATAATAAATTATATTTTACTGAATAAAAAAAATTAAATAAAATAAAATTATAATTTATATTAAAAATATGTATATAATTTGATATTTTTAATTATATATAATTAAATAATAAATACAATACATGTAAACTATTTAATATTATTTATAAAAATTAGATTACATTTTTATTTTAATAATTTATATTATAAAATATGATATATAATAATAAATATAAATTATATATATAAAAGCACAAGTGAATATTAAACCTATAATATATCTAGCATAAATAAAATATTATCTAAATAAAAAATATTAATATTATATCAAATAGAGTATATGGTAATTTTGGCAAATAAAAATAAAAGGTAAATGTTAAGTAATGTGATGGGATAATGTCAATCTATTTACCATACATTTGACAACATTATTACATTTTACAAAGTTGTATGAAACCTTTTTTCTATAATGAGACGAAGAAAAATAGATCTCCTTACATTGGATGTTTTAAGTTATTCGTAATAAATGAACTGCATTCAACGAACATTGAATGTACAGGGTGTCGTAATATAACGAAAAGAAATTTTAGGCATACAAATGACACCAAAAAATATAAAGAAAATTGTAAAATCATGAAAAGAGATAGACAGATAAGATTCATCCAATCCTCTTGCATTGATACAGATTGTAAGACTGTTGTAGATAACACTATGACAACTCATCCATATCAGATAAAGAAATGCATTAGGTGTAATTAGTAGTTTTAAAGATTAACAATTTTGGTTTTTCGGAGGGTGCTAAATTAATTGGTTGAGCAAAATTGATGAGGATGATGGTATGTGTTATAAAATTCATCCACCAAGGTTCAAAATCTCACAGGCATCTTTGGCTCAAGATCAACCCCTTTTAGGCTAGTAATATTGATTATTATTATAATCATTAAACAAAATTTGTTCTTTGAATTTAAAAGGTAATGTACAATCATAAATTGTAAGCACCTCATGGGTGTGAACATTTTCATGATTGTTTAGCACTCACCTTGGTGTGTTTCATCTTAGTATTCATTTTATGACTTCATTTTTCCCTTAAAGAACACCTAATTTAATATACAAGTCCTTTATTAATTCAATTTTGTCAAAAAACCAATATGGGCCCTTATTTCTAGGTGTGCCCCTTTATTATTTCATCAATTCTATCATGCATTGATCACATAGGCCTTATGTTACCATGTGTGACTTTTTGAATTTTATCCCAACCTTGTATTTTATTGTCCCTTGGAATTTGGCATCCTCTCCTCGAAAGGGACCTATAATCCCAATTTCATGTCTAATTATAGGGAAAAGGTTTATCAGGTTGGCCTATTCACCAGTGTTTGGCCCGAAATCAAAATTGTGTAATGGTTACTTGATTTTAGTGGGAATTCCAAGTCCTTGTCGACTTCCTTAATTTTTATCATCTAATAAGGTATAAAATAAAGTATCTTACTTCATTTTGGCAAGAGGAACGCAATTGAAAGGTTGGATCCATAATTTGAAGACATCTAATGAAGTAAGGATCTACAAATCAAGACAAAATCAACAAGCATCAAGATATAAATATTATTTGTCTACATCAAGAATTCAATAATATTATCATCAATATGAATCTTTCAAAGGATTATGGAGATGACTAAGAAATCACCAGCTGATTATTGGCTTGTACTCTACCTTTAAAGTTGGGTATAATTTCTTTTTATTCTTAGATCTATATATTCAAGCTTTATATTTAGACTTAATTACATATTTTAGAGCATATTTGAATACATTTCCATATAGGGTTTTACTCTAACACATTTGATATCACCAATAACTTCTTTTATTCTTTGACTGTATTGTGCAGTGTTCTCTCCTTCTACCATCTTCATGTCATCAAACTTTCCTCCAAGATTGTCTTAGCTTTTTGCACATGAATATCTCCTCCATGGATTAGTTTCAAATTTTCCAAAACATCATAGGCAGTGTCAAGTCCATGAACATCAATATATTAAATATTAGATAAGGTACTTACAATAGCTTCTTGTGCTTGAGTATTATCCCATTGTTCCTTCAGTTCATCTACAATGAGAATTCCAGTAGGAGTGGTATACTTTTATGTGACATGCATCCAATATTGTGATCCCATACCTTTTAGATATAACTTCATTGTCACTCCATACCAAGTAGTTGTCTTTAGACAACTTGGGAGGTTCCTTCCTAATCATTGGATCTTTTCCTCAAGTTGTTAGGCTTACCAAAAAGAGGACCAAAGCTCTGATACCAATTGTTAGTATTATTAGATCCAAGATTACTGAGAGGGCAGGGGCGGGGGAGGGGGGGAATCAATAATCTAACAATTAAACCTTTCATAAAGCATTCAATAAATTGCATCAACTAACATCCATTGCATGAATAAACAAACCAATGAAGATAGACATTCACAACCATGCAACACAATAACACCTATATTTTTCTCGTGGAAACCCAACTGGGAAAAACTACATGTGGGGATGACACGCACAAATAATTATGCACTCTTCTAAAGTACAGATGGTTAAGAGCTTATCCCTGTTAGGAGCTTACAAATTCTCGGTTAAGAGAAAGAACCTATTAGGAGCCACCCAGTTAAGGGATTTACCTTTAGCCCTACTAAGAGCTTTACCCTGTTAGGAGTAACTTTGTTAACGGATTTCAAACCCTAATTAAAGAGTCACCTAGTTAAAGGATTTATAAATCATACCTGTTAGGGTCTACCCGGTTAAGGGATTTTCTTGCATAAAATATCAGTAATCAACAATTACAATAATCTATATGTAGCATGCATCATCTTCTTGTTCAACTCCAATTAAAGCAAAATAATTCTACTTCTTGCAGACTATCTTTACTCTTCACTCGACCACACCTTCTCATCCATGATCTACACTTGCATTATACAACACTTTGCATATAAATACATTACCAGTTCATTAGGAATTTAACCACCTTAAAAAATGTATTACAATCTTTATTTCTCAATCCTTAAACTCTAAAATGTAGTATCAATCTAGAACATTCGATTACAACTTCAAGTTAGCCTTCAAATTCACCGCACATTGATTTGACAAAGAAAAGTCAAACCACAACACACTTTCCAATTTTATTGCACAAATTAAAGAAATTTGATCATAAAAATGTCAACTCATCAATCCACATTGATCTGAAACATCACTACGATCCATGGTACACATAACCACTTACTGCAACATGATACATCATCACCGGTTGAGAATATGACTGATTGTTCTAAGAACTTCTTTTACTTTTCACTGAATGAACTTCTATTCATTGAAGCTCAATCTCCCAGTCACCTAACCAGGATGTGGTCACAAAAAAAACCCCATAACATAGTCAAGATAATATATCCTAAACAACAACATCAAAATTAAAACCTATTTGACACAATCATCAAGTCATTATTCCTTGGCTACATCATGTTCTTTTTGTTGACCTGTCAACCTTCAATAAATCTTAAGTCACACCATACATATGATAAACCTATACATTCATAGATACAACATCTAGAGACATCATTTAGTCTTCCATTATGATCACACACACCAAAACTTACTACAACTCTGGATCCAACCTCTTGAACATACATCAACATAACACACACACGATCAACCAAAAAACACTAAGTTGACATCAATGAAAACATCATAAAATATTAACCTATCATAAGATCTGCATCAAACACATACCATAACATACTCAACTTATTTTTGCATCAATTATGCCAACAATCTCCCCCTTTGGCATTAATGGCAATATAAACAATACCAATCAAATATCTAGATACCAAAAATGCTCCCCCTTAGTTGATACATATTTGTAGTTCTCTGTTTTGGACCTCTGGTTCTCTCCTCCTTTGTCTGATTCTTCTCCCCCTTTGAAAACAATGCCAAATGCACAATATACCCAAGTCTTCATCTGTTGCAACTGTCTTCATCTACTACAACTATCTTCATCTTTGTCTCACTAATCCCCCCTAAGAGGTAGTCCCCTGAACATAAATCCACAATGAAAGATATGGAAAATAATCCACTGGATTAATGTACCAACATCATCTTAGTTATATTTAGGTAGGGGCATAACCCCTAGCTTACTTCTAAGGTACTCAAAAGTATCCTTAGGTAGTGGATTTGTGAAGATATATACTATATGCTCCTTTGTTGGTACATATTCCAACTTCACCTCCTCCTCTTGCACTTTCTCTCTCAGAAAGTGATACTTAATTGCAATGTGCTTGGTCTTGGAATGCATTACAGGATTCTTGGAAATATTTATTGTACTTGTGTTGTCACAAAAAATAGTTATTGGTTCAGTCAAATTTTCTTTAATACATTCAAGAATCTTCTTCATCCATACAATTTATAGTTGGTGCTACATACTCTGCTTCTACAGTAGATTATGAGATAAGATTTTGTTTCTTGCTTTTCCAAGATACAAGTCTTTCACCTAGGAAGAATTCACCACCACTTGTGCATTTTCTATCATCAACATTTGCTACCCAATCTGCATTAGTAAGTACACTCAAAGAGAAATCACCATCATGAGCATACCACAGACCATAGTCAACTGTCCCTTTCAAATACCTGAATATCCTCTTGACTAGAACCATATGAGATTCCTTGGGATTTGCTTGAAATCTGGGCACTATTCCAACTACTTGAGTAATATCTAGTCTACTATGAACAACATACCGCAACTTACCAATCATAGACCTGTACAAAGTAGCATCTACTACATCATATTTTTCATCCTTGGACTATTTACATCATGTTACCATGGGGGTTCCAACCGGTTTGGAGTCATCCATACCAAAAGTCTTGAGTAATTCTTTCAAATATTTGGATTGACTGATATATATATCATTCTTTAGTTGTGAAACCTGCAATCCAATATAGAATTTAATCTCCCCAATAATTGACATTTCAAACTCCTTCATCTCTTCAACAAATGCCAAACTCATCTCGTAATTTCTTCCAAAGATTATATCATCAACAAATACTTCAGCTATCAACAACTTATCTCCTTCAACTTTTAGGTACATATTACTATCATCACTTGTTCTATTAAATACAATCTCAATAAGATAAGAATGTAACCTTTCATACCATGCCCTTGAGGCTCTTTTATGTCCATATAGTTCCTTTTTTAGCTTGCATACCATGTCATTTTCCTTTGTCAATACAAAACCATCAGGTTGTTCTATGTCGACCTCTTCTTTAAGAATTCCATTCAAGAAAGTTGAATTAACATCCATTTGAGAAACCTTAAAATTATTATAAGAAGCATAAGAAAGTATAATTTTTACCCCTTCCAATATTTCCACTGGAGAAAAAGTCTCTCCATAGTCTAGTCCTTCTTCTTGTGCATAGCCCTTACATACAAGCCTTGTATTATTTCTGGTCACATCTCCATCTTCATTCAATTTGTTCCTGAAAACCCATTTGGTACCAATCACATTTTTATATACAGGTCTAGGAACAAGTATCCATGTAGCATTCTTCTCAATTTGATCAAGTTCTTCCTCCATAGCTTTAACCCAATCTTCATCCTTGATTGCTTCCTACACTGTCTTGGGCTCATACTTGGAAATCAAACAAGTAATTTCTGTAAGCTTTCTTATGGTTTGAACACCTTCATTCTTATCACCTATTATATGATCAACAAAATGATTCATCTTCACATACCTAGGTATCATCGGTTCAAGTCTAGGAGCTTCTTCTTCTGTTGGTTGAATCACTTCTTCCACATTGTTTTGTTCTACTGGTTCATGCACTTCTTCTTTAATATACACAATCTCCTAATCATCCTCTTTCACTTGCTTCCTTGAATCACTAGATTTCTCAGGGTATTCATCCACCTTTACATTTTCATTCTCAATCATTTTGTTAGTTCTCTTATTAAAAAACTTATATTATTTTCTTTTAGTAGAATAACCCAAGAAAACACCTTCATCATTTTTTGGTTTAAACTTGCCTATGTAATCATCCCTCTTAATGTAATATCTACTGCCAAAGACTTTGAAATATTTAACACTAGGTGAGTGATCATACCATATCTCATAAGGTGTCTTATCAGTTCCCTTCTTTACTTGCACTTGATTCAGTGTGTATATAACAGTACTAATTGCTTCTCTCTAATAAATTTTTAGTACTTCTCCTTGAATCAACATTGTCCTTGCAGGATCCACTATAGTTATGTTCTTCCTCTCTGCAACACCATTTTTTTGTGGATTTCTCAGTGCAAACATTTTTCTCTTGATTCCATTATCCTCACAATACTTAACAAATTTTGCAGAAGTAAACTCACCTCCTCTATAAGACCTTAAGAACTTTAAATTCTTACTCGATTCTTTCTCAACCAGTGCCTTGAATGTTTTGAATTTATGGAATGGATCACACTATATGCAATGAAACCTAACCTATTGGGAGCACGCTCAGACATGCAAACATTAGAGATAAATATTAAATAACAACATTTATGCATATCTAAAGCATACTACTAAAAATAAGAAGACTTTCATTACAACCTCCGATGAGCTGAACAAGGGCACCCAAGACCTTGTTGATTTTCTCTTAGAGAGGTGTGTGGGTGTGCTCTCCCAACACAATATCAAATCCCACTATTTGATCTAAAAATGCAACTACGAGAGTGAAAGACTCAAGAGCAAGTATGAGGAACTTGTCTCAAGTCTTTACAAATGATTGAAATGAAAATGCAAGTTACACTAAGATGTTATGCAAGATTACATGAAAACTAGAAACTAGATTCATTCCCTTATCCTAGCATATGATTTCTAGATTATGAACTAAAGCATGAAAGCATAAAAATGAACTAAGAATTCTAAAACTATTTTAGCATGATAACAATGCATAAAATGAAGATGGTTTGCTCTTGGCAAGAACCTCTATTTATAGAGTTTTGGAGGGAAGGGAAGGAATTGGATGAGGTGG
>MU227936.1:1113382-1133140 GCA_018584345.1 Thuja plicata | reverse complement strand
ATATGACAACTCTAACACCCCCCCTTAAGTGTAACTTAGGGAGAAGCTAAACAGCTAAGGACTAAAAGATGCATGTAAACAAAATGCATGAAAGGAACTATGGGTCCCGGCAACTAGGCCTGATCAGATACCCAAGTACAAGAAATAAACTAGATGAAGGAAACCAAGCCTCCAATATAGGGAAAGTCCCAAAGAAAGGAACAAGAAAGAGAAAGAAGCATCTCTAAAGCATGAAGCTGCAAACACTGTCAGAAGTAATTGCTGGAACCCCCACTGAAATAGTGCATGACCAAGTAGAGAAGACAAAGTCTGAAGAGCTGATTAATCAAAGAGGTGACCTCCAAAAGTAGGAATGAATGAGTGTCTATATAGTAGATGATCCATCTCACCGGAATGCATAGGTTCCTAGCCACTACATCCGCCTAGTACATAGGAACAAAAATAGAATACATAGATCACTCAACTAAACCAAGGAAGCAATAGAACCAACAGGTGAACCCCCCCATAATGCTGAACAAGGAGAGGGTGACAGGAACACTGAAATGCAATGCCAGAAACATCTGCAGAAAGAAGAATTAGGAACACCAACAGTGCAACAGAAGTAGAAGCACAGGATAAAGGGTAGTGTCACCGACACACAACATGGGCTAATGTCATAGAAGGTACACTCACTTGATAAAGGTGGATGAGCACAAAAGGCAAAACATCATAACCCCACATGACACTTTATAACTGAGTGTGAGTAGAAACAAACAAAAAAAAACAAGGTGTTGGAGATACTAGATATGAAAAAGTAGACACTTTAACTCAGTGTGTTTATATAAAAGGGAATGCTATAGAAGAGAAGCATACAAATCTCAGAAGTCAGAAAGAAGAGTGAGCTAGAAGAATAGAAGAAGAGATCCCAGGACCTGTAGAACCCAAGTAATCCGCCAGAGTGTGAAAGAGAAAACTCAAAGGAGAAAGAACCTAGAGAAGAATCTAGAAAAAAGACCCCTACAACTGAAAATATCACTGAACCAGCTTTCTGATGATATCTGGTTTGCCAAAAATAGAGTTCGGATGAGCAAGATATGGCTCCCGGAAGGCAAAAAATAGACATCAGACTTTGACAGAAAAATAATAATCAAAATGGTAGAACCCAAAACCCCAACCTCCATCATCAGAAAGATCTTGGAAAGAGATTTCCGACGATATAAGGAAGTCATAAAAATACCTCCGTATGCTCCAGATAGAGAGAAAACAGTGCCAGGAGGTCAGAAAGGCTCCAAAAAGTAAATTTAAAGCCCCCGGGGCTGAAAAATCCCAAGCCCCTGGGCGCATGGTGCACGTAGGGGGCTAAACCGAAGCCCTCGGTCATCCATATGACCATTGCGGGTAGCAATAAGCCTACGGGGCTTTAAAAATGTCGGGCGGGTGGCTGAGCGGCGCGGAGGCAGTGGAGTGCCGACGGAGCTGAGCGGAGAAGGGTTGTTGAGCGGCCGGGGCCGGCGGGGCTGGAGAAGACGGCGGAGCAGCGGACCGGTGGCCGGCGGGGGCCGGAGGGGCCGGCAGGGCTGGGAGGCGCAGCCGACGGTGGTGGAGCGCCAGTGGCGCTAACCAAAAAACCATTGGCAGCGTTATTTAAATGCATAAAAAATATTAAAAAAATGTTTTTTTTGAGTTTTTTCTTAGTTTTCGTGCCCGTACGACACTGGAAACAAATTTTTTTTGCCTCAGAGCCAAGTTGTCCAAAATGGACAAGTTTTATATGGATTCTAGGGTTTTTGGACGCTCTGAGCACAACGGTGATGTTTGTTTGAGTCCAAAATGACCAGAAAGAAAGGTCCCCCTAAATCCACATAAAAAGCTTCTAAAAAACATAGATCTGAAGAACATGACCAAACCCTCTCAAATAAAAAATAGGGGCATGAAGATCTGAAGCTTTGATACCATGTTGGAGTTGACGAAGAACAACCCCACAGCTCCCAAGAATCCCTGCATGCAAACACCTGTCACAGAAAGAGAGAAAAAGCTATGGAGGCATGTAATCATAGATCTGAGAAAGAGAAGCCATGATTGAGAAAAACAAATGAGAGAGAAAAATCTCAATGCAATAATCTATTCTCCATTATGATCCAATAAGTGAATTAATAAAATACAAAGAGGGAATCCTTATAAAAGGATACCGAAACCCTAAAGGTGAAAAACCCTAAAGAATAATAAGGAGCCTAAGTTTAACTTAAGTGTAGAGTATAATAGACTAATAATTAAATAAATTAATTATTAGCTATAATATGACAACTCTAACAGGATTTTCTAGGTCTTTTGTCACTCTACTGTCCGTACAATGGACTTTTGCCAAACTCCTAAAAACAAGGGTTTCTAGGGCATGAAGACTAGTCTGGCTTCTTGTTCTTCTTTAATTGACCTAGTGAACTCCTCTGAACTCCTCCTTCCATAAAAAGGTCTTCACCTCATGCCCCTACACTCCTCCAACATTGATTGGCACATACCAATCACTCTGCAATCTCCATTGTTGCTGCACTACTCAGGAACCCTAGCCAGAATGACTAACACTTGCCTAGGGCCTGATTATTTTCAAGCTTCCCCTGCACACACACTCTCCATAATCCATATGTACTTAGTATATATAAGGATATAATGGTTTCCAAGTGTTCATGGAGTTTGAACCATGGGAACACTAAATAAACCCTTCTTTTACATGATTGGACCAAAACTGGCCAGTGAACTTGCAAAACACAATAGATTTAACAAAGCTTAACCATAAAGTTTAATCTATCAAACTAATGCCACATAGAACTTGGAAACTACATTTTAAACACTATCCAATCATTAATTCAGTCCATTCAATCCAATCAAGTCGTGGATGATGGCTCTATCACTTAATTACAGTGTAAAATCCTCCTTCTCAAACACTAGACCATACAAAAATAAACTCTAACTGTCAGATTAGGGTTGGGAACATGTTATATACCTCCTTCCCATATGTTTAGACCCTCTGGTTGGGATTTGGGCACCATAAGTGCCGATTCCTAAAAACTAGGAAATGTTGTCATGACAACTTTGACAACTTTTTGTCAAAATAGCAATTTTCACATTTTGAGTGTCCTAATTGGTTTCAAACCTTACCAATTGACCTCAAATGAATAAATAAAATTAAAACCTTAAAAATCTTCCCACTTTGGGACTTTGGTCAACTCTTGACTTTTGAGTTGACGTCTAGGCCTTAGACCCTTAGAATCAACTAGACTCAACCAACTTCCAACCCTACCCTTTCCTAACACTAACCACACCTCAAAATCACATTAGGGACTTTATATTCTAGTCCTTATTCTTGGATGGTTGGCCAAACCAACCTACAAGAAAAAATGTTCAAAGATCTAACTAAAGACCTTAGGGTGCTCCTGCACCATCCTCCATCTACAACAAGAAAGTCAAGGTACCTGTGGTGTTAGGAACTCCTCACTAATTCCATGCTTCTTGAAGTCACTCTCAGCTATCCAAGTGGCTTCTGACTCTGGTTGTTGTCTCCACTTCACTAGATGCTCCATATAGACTTTGTGTCTTGTCTTCTTCTTCACTCTTGAATCCAATATATTCTCCACTTGTGGCTTGACTTGTTCCAGAGTCTTGAACTCTCCCATGTCCTTATGCACCTCTATACTGTACTGCAACTCATCCATCTCTGGTCCCTTATATCTGATCAAATATTTCACATTGAATATTGGAGAAATTGACATCTCCTTGGGTAACTCCACCTTATAAGCATTAGGCCCATACTTAGCCAATATCTTGCAAGGTCCAACAATTTTCATCTATAGCTTACTAGGTATCCCCTTTTGTAATCTTGCCTTATTCAGGAACACCATCACTAGTTCACCCACTTCAAACTACAAATCTCTTCTTCCCTCATCTCTTTTTGCCTTCAACTTCTCATTTTCTTCCATTAAGGTCCTCTTTACCTACTCATGGACTTCCCTTATTGTTTGGGCGAAGTCATCAACATGTCCACTAACTCCCTCATATCCTTTGAGGTCTTTGAGCTCCATCACACCCCTTTGATGTGCCCCATACACAATTTCAAATGGAATTTTTCCTGTAGTCCTATTTGTGCTATCATTATAGGCAAATTCTGCCTGTGGTATTACTTGCTCCCATCCTTGTCCGTATTTCTTTGTCAAACACCTAAGTAGGTTCCCAAGAACTCTATTGATCACTTTAGTCTACCCATCCATTTGAGGATGATAGAAAGATCCATGAGACAAGTTTGTGACTAGTCTCTTCCATAGGGTCTTCCAAAAGTGACCCATGAACTTCACATCCTAGTCTGCAACAATGCTCATTGGTAGGCCATGTATCCTTACTACTTCTTTGAAAAACAAGTAGGTAATATGGCTGGCATCATGTTTTTTTTGCATGGTATGAAGTGGCTCATTTTACTAAACCTGTCTACCACTACAAATACACTATCTAAACCAGTTGGAGTTCTAGGTAACCCCACTATGAAGTCCATACTTATGCACTCCCAAGGTCTACTTGGGATGGGTACTGGCTGGTAAAGTCCTGCATTTGAGGAAGTTCCTTTAGCCTTCTGACATACGCCACACTGCTCCACATATCTTCCCACTTCCTTCTGCATCTTTGGCCACCAATAAAATCTCTCTACTAAGTCCAATGTCTTAGTCAATCCAAAGTGTCCACTTAGGCTTCCATTATGCTTTTCTTGTGTGAGGTTCTCCCTCATTGAGAATTTTGGAACACAAAGTTTCTTGCCTTTGAATAGAAACCCATTCTGCAATGTATACTCTGCAAACTCACTATGAAAGTGATTCTCAAAATTCTGACACACCTTGTATATCTCTGAGAAATCTGAATCTCCCTCATATAGGTCCTTAAAACCTTCAACTCCTGTAATTTTCAACTAAATCTCTTGGTTGGTGAGTAGTCTCCTACTAAGAGCATCTGCAACTTTGTTTTGCACCCCCTTCTTATGCTTTATGGTAAAGGTGTAAGATTGCAGGAACTCTATCCACTTGATGTGTCTCAAGCTAAGCTTGTCTTGAGTGTTTATATAACTCACTACTTGGTTGTCTGTGAAGACAAAAAAATCTTTGGGAAAAATATAATGCCTCCACTTCTTTAAGGCTTGTACAAGAGCATATAGCTCCAAGTGATAGGAAGAGTACCTAGACTTAGCCTCATTTAGCCTTTCACTGAAAAAGGCCACAGGCTTGCCTTCCTAACTTAAGACAGCTCCTACTTCATTGCTACTTGCATCACACTCAATAATGAATGGTTTGTCAAAGCTAGGTAACAGTAATATAGGCTGAGTAGCCACTTCTTTTTTCAAACTTTCAAATCCATCATTAGCTGCCTTTGCCCACACAAACTTTATTTTCAGTCCTCCTTTTATAGTCTCTAGGATTGGAGCACAAATCTCACTGAATCTCCTAATGAACTTCCTATAGAATAGGGATAACCCATGGAAGCTCCTAACTTTAGTTCCTATCTTAGGAGTAGACCAGTTCAATATGGCCTCTACTTTCTCCTTATCCATTTTTAAGTCACCCTTGGAAACCACAAAGCCAAGGTAGACTAGCTCTGCTTTCATAAACTCACTCTTCTCAAGGTTTATAGTGAGTTTCTCTTCCTACAACTTTTTCAATACTAACTCCAAGTGTTTCATGTGATCCTCTTTAGTTTTACTAAAAATTAGGATGTCATCTAGATATACAACTACAAAAACTCCTATATAGTCCTTCAAGACTTCATTCATCACCCTCATAAAGGTTCTTGGTGCATTGGTAAGCCCAAAGGGCATCACTAACCATTCATACAACCCCTCTGTAGTCTTAAATTCAGACTTCCACTCATCACCTTCTTTCATCCTAATTTGATAGTACCCACTCTTCAAATCAATTTTAGATAAGTACTTAGCACCCCCCAAGCAATCCATCAAGTCTTCTATTCTAGGAATTGGAAATCTATACCTGATAGTTATCCTATTTATTGCCCTAGAATAAGTACACATTCTCCACTTAACTCCTTTCTTAGGAGCCAACACCACTGGGACAACACAAGGGCTGATGCTTTTCCTAATCAATCCTTGATCCAACAACTCTTGCACCTGCCTGGCTATCTCCTTGTTTTGCTCTGGTGTCATCTTGTATGCAGCTTTGTTTGGAAAGGATGCTCTTAGTATGAAGTCAATCTGATGACTTATCTCCCTCTTTGGTGGTAATGAGGCTGGTGTACCCTCACAAATTATGTCTTTTAACTGATCCAATAGTTCCCTCACCTCTTTTGGCATGGGTGCTTGTTTATGAGTCTCCTCCTCCTTTGGCTTTATCAAAATTTCATAACCAACTTCTTCATCTTTCATATCCTTTAGAAACTCTTTCCCACTCATCAACATGATACTAGATTCTTCCTTCTCCACTATGTCTTCCTCTAGTATGGATTGTATCTTGAATTTTACCCCATTTTTCTTGAAGGTGTACTTGTTATCCTTCCCATTATGGACATCTTCTCTATAATACTTCCATGGTCTACCAAGCAACAGATGGCAAGCATCCATTGGAAACACATCACATAGTATCCCATCTTGATACTTTCCAATAGAAAACTCTACCCACACTTGTTAATTCACCAAGATGTTTCAACCCTTGTTTAACCATGTAACTTTATAGGGACATACATGTGGAATTTTGGTGAGCTTCAACTTCTCAACTGCCTCCTCAAATATGACATTATTTGTTGACCCTGAATCAATGATCACCTTACATACCTTTCCCAATATTTTTCATTTGACTATGAAAAGAGCCCTCCTTTGTTTGTGCTCATCTTTGGCGGGTGTCTTGATTAGGATCCTCCTCAACATTAGATGCTCTCCTTTCTCTGAATCCCGACTCACCTTTGATTGTTTAGAATAATATTCTTCTTGGACATAGGCTATCTTCTTCTCTCCTTGTGAAGATGTTGGCTTGTCTAGGCACCTATATGTAGGGTGTCCTAACTGTCCATAATTGTAGCATTTCATTGAAGAAAAGTGAGAGATTCTCCCAGAGCCTCTTGATCTTCCTCTGCCACTATTATAGGAACTCCTTCCTTTGTTATTGTATCCAACTCTACTGTTTGTCTCTTGTCCTTGCTCTGCATATCTAGATTACATTTGTCCTATTCTGTCACTACCTCTTCCACTTGAACCTCCTCTATGGCCACCTCTATTATCTCTACCCCTTCCCCTATTTCTTGAACTAGAATCTTGTTTCTTCTTTAGTTTCTCTGCCACTTTCAAATCCATTTTAAAATAGATATGAATGGAAGTCAGGATAAAGAGACTGAGTTTCTCCTAAATGTTCCACCTTAAACCATTTAAGTATCTTTCCACTTTAATGCTCTCTGTCTCCTGAATTCTTGATCTAAGGAAAAGTTTTTGAAACTCCTCTGTATAGGCTGGAACAACTAGGTTTTTTTGCCTAAGGTTCTGCCTCTTCTTATGCAGTTGAATTTCATAGTCCTTTGGAAGGTAATTCTCCTTCACCTTTGCAACCATAGTTTTCCAATTTGATATGGGCTTCTTTCCCTCTTTCTATCTTTCTTCCTGCAAGAACTTCCACCATGTAAGTGCTTGCCCTCTTAGGCTTGATTTGGCTATCTTCACCTTTTGGGCTTCTATAATCCCATCACACTCAAAGTGATTCTCCATCCCTTCAAGCCATTCCATAACCATTTCAGTTTCCATCTTACCAGAGAATACTGGTATCTATTCTAGAGCCTTTCCACTCAATGCCTTGAGTGCTTTGAGGAATGGTTCCTCTGGTAGAAGAGGGTCAGGCTCTGGTTCTATCTCCTCTTCTACTGGTCTCTTTCCTTTGTCTATCCCTTCATGCATTTCCTCTCTCAACTTACTAGTAGTCTCTACCACCTCTGCCATCTTGATCTTCATTTCCTCCATTAATTCTTCAAGAAGCTTATTCTTGATTTGCTGCTCTAAAAAATCCTTGGCTAACTCTGCATTAGTTACCATGATGTTCTCACCTATGGATTCACTCCAATCTGACATGCACAATGCCACTCCCAAGCCTTTCAATGACTCTGATACCAATTTGATGGGGACCTCCTCTCCTAGAGCCTCCTATCTCTCTCCTAGTCCTTCTATTGGACTTCCTTAGGGTCTCTTCTCTACCCTATCCAGAGGATGGTCTCCTAATTCCCTAACTCACTAGGAACTCTCCACCAATTTCAACTCTTCTCTATACTCCTCTCCATAGCTCTCTTGCATTCATGGTTCCACTAACCATCTTCCACTCCTACGATGTAAAAATCTTAAGGATTGATTCCTCAATTCCCCTTAGGTCCAATTACCTCTCTAAGGATTCAATTTTGTGAGTTCCCCATTCATTTTCCAAACGGGTTCTAAAATCAAGCCTTTTAGGCCTTGTAGCCTTTTTAGGCCTATTAGCCCTCCAAAACATAGAAAAGGTGATTTCTCTCCTAAAATCCCTTAACAACCCTAGAAAAAAACTCCACATTCTTTGTAGGTTTTTCTTCCCCTTCAGGATTTTCTAGGTCTTTTGTCACACTACTGTCCGTACAATGGACTTTTGCCAAACCCCTAAAAACAAGGGTTTCTAGGGCATGAAGACTGGTCTAGCTTCTTGTTCTTCTTTCACCGATCTAGTGAAATCCTATGAAATCCTCCTTCCATCATAAGGTCTATACCTCATGCCCCTACACTCCTCCAACATTGATTGGCATATACCAATCACTCTGCAACCTCCATTGTTGCTTCACTACTCAGGAACCCTAGCCAGAATGACTAACACTCGTCTAGGTCCTGATTGTTTTCAAGCTTCCCCTGCACACACACTCCACAAGCCATATGTACATAGTATATACAAGGATATAATGGTTTCAAAGTGTTCATGGAGTTTGAACCATAGAAACACCAAAGAAACCCTTCTTTTACATAACTGGACCAAAACTGGCCAGTGAACTTGCAAAACACAATAAATTTAACAAAGCTTAACCAAAAAGTTTAATCTATCAAACTAATGCCACAGAAAACTTGGAAACTACATTTTAAACACTATCCAATCATTAATTCAGTCCATTCAATCCAATCAAGTCGTGGATGATGGCTCTTTCACTTAATTACAGTGTAAAATCCTCCTTCTTAAACACCAGTCCGTACAAAAATGAACTCTAACTATCAGATTAGGGTTGGGAACACCTTATATACCTCATTCCCACATGTTTAGACCCTCTAGTAAGGATTTGGGCACCATAAGTGCCGATTCCTAAAAACTAGAAAATGTTGTCATGATAACTTTGACAACTTTTTGTCAAAATAGAAATTTTCACATTTTGAGTGTCCTAATTGGTTTCAAACCTTACCAATTGACCTCAAATGACTAAATAACATTAAAACCTTAAAAATATTCCCACTTTGGGACTTTGGTTAACTCTTTGACTTTTGAGTTGACTTCTAGGCCTTAGACCCCTTGAATCAACTAGACTCAATCAACTTCCAACCCTAACCTTTCCTAACACTAACCACACCTCAAAATCACACTAGGGACTTTATATTCTAGTCCTTATTCTTGGATGGTTGGCCAAACCAACCTACAAGCCAAAATGTTCAAAGATCTAGTTAAAGACCTTAGGGTGCTCCTGCACCATCAACCTATCAACAGATCTGCATAAAAAACATACCATAACATAATAAAATTATCTATTAATCAGTTATTCCAACAATATTTATGGATTTTTAGCTCATATAATCTTAGACACACTTAAAATTCAACAACACACATATTAATCTTTATCATATTGGCTATTTGTGGAGGTGGGAATCACCAAAGCACGGGGTTGACTAAGGAGAACCTCTATATATCCACACACACACACATACACACACACATTATCAGTTTTTTAGGTGCATACATGGTAAAAATTTTATACTAGTAGTAGAAATAAACTATCTTTTTTTAGATAGTTCCAGATCTAGTCTTTTCGGCTCCTTTTACAGAGACTAGGTTGACCAAGTTGACATAGCCCTGAGAATAGGTCGATTAGGTCATCCTAGTCCCCCAGTAAGTAGTTCAAATTTGGTTCATACCTAGATCTTGACATTAGGGACCCAAATCCTAAGGCTCAAAGGTTTGCGCAGTCTCGAGAGTTAGAAAATAAAATTTGCATTGAGAAAGCCCCGATTTGAGTCATGGGTGCACAAAAGCTCTCCTACATTTCCTCTTGTACTTAATTTATAATATCAAAAAGGTTGCTTGTATAATTTGTAATCATTTCCATAAATATCCTATCTTATCCTTCTCTCAATTCTAAGAAACCAAGTAATAGAAGTCTTGTGAGCATAGGTATATTGCATTGGCCCTCTTTCATCAAGGTTGGTAAACCATACTTGTCTCACGTTGGCTTCATATTATAATGTGACTTGTTAAGAGGGATTCCTACCTAGATTGACCTATCCCCTTTCCCACCATCACATTTTGGTGAGCTTGACCTCTTGTACATATTTTTTTATTGGAGTAGTTAGATTTTGCATGTGCATGTTTATAAACAATTATATATATATATATATATATATATATATATATATATATATATATATCATTAGTTTACATTCACTTCTTTGCATTTGCATGTTCATGTTAAAAATATAAACAATAAAGTTTCATTTTTTGTATTGCTTGCTTGGTTATGTTTTAGATTACTTTATTGCATTTACTTTCTTTTACAATGTCTGATTTATTTTTGTAAGAATGTAAATCTTTTTATGAGTCATTTAGTTGTGATGACTTTTATATGTTAGATGAATCTCTTGATGACTTCATCTCTATTCAATCTTCCTTTAAAACTCCTAAACCATCCTTTTTCCAAAGATTGATAAACATGATACATGTGAATGGATATATTAATAATGTTGAGAAACCTAAAGTAGTTGTTCACCTTTTTCAAGATATTCCTCAACAAATAAGCCAACATGTGATTGTTGTTAAAGGTTTTCCTAATGCTAATTTCTTTGAAACTCCTAACAAATCGATAATCATTGTTAAAGGAAAAACATAAAGTTCTTTGGATTTTGCAAAACAAACCACTCAAGTTTATAAACCAATTTCTCATACATATAATGTAAGGAACAATTGGAAACCCAATAATATTGTTCTTAGGAACTTATGATCATCTTCCTCATTGTCATAATATTTTTGGTTTCCCTTATTGTTTAAATCTTGAAGCATACTTTGGGGAAGATGCTAATGTAGAGAAGATTCATGAATTCCCTCTTCCTATGGATTCCACTCAACAAATAAATATCCTTCTAAATGAAACTATTGATACACAAACAAACCCTTACAAGAAAGATAAGGCGATAAAAGTTGGTAAATGTTAATAGGACCATGAAAAAAAAGAACTTTATGCTATTCTTCATGAATTTATCAAAATATTTTCTTAGACACATTCTAACATGCTTGGTATTGATGTTAAAATTGTTACTCATAAAATTATCTTGGTTCGTAACGCTAGATTGGTAAATAAAAATATTGGAAATATGAATCCTAACATTTCTTTACTTTTCAATGTTGAAATAGAAAAGCTTCTTGATGTTGGTTTTATTCGTCCTATCGATTACTCTCCTTGGATTTATAACCTTGTTGTTGTTGTTAAACTAGATAATAAAATAAGGATGTGTACTAATTTTTGGGATTTATATAAATCTTCCTTGAAGGATGGTTTTCTTCTTCCCAATATTGACATGATATTTGATTCCAAGGCTACTAATTTACTATCCTTTATGGATGGTTTTTCTGGATATAATCAAATCTTTATTCCTCCTCTAGATCAATATACTACTTTTATAACACCATAGGGAACATTCTGTTGGGTTGTTATTCCTTTTGGATTAAATAACTTTGGTGCAACTATCAATGTTTTATTACTCTTATCTTTCATCATTATATACATAAAATTCTAGAGGATTACATAGGTGACATCTTGGCTTAATCAATTTCTCGCCAAGATCATGTTCATGTGCTTTGACAAATCTTTGAATGAATTCATAAATATAACATGTGATTGAACCCAAAAAAATGTGACTTTTCATAGATAGTGGGAAAATATTTGGATTCATAATCTCAAACAAAGGTATTGAAGTGGATATAAACAAAATAGATGCTATTGTTAATATTCCACCTCCTCGTAGCATTTTACAACTTTGAAGTTTACAAGGAAAAATCAAAGTAATTCATATATTTGTGTCACATTTTTTTGGATAGAACCATTCCTTTCACCTTATTATTAAAGAAATATAATACTTTATTATTGAATGATGAGTGTCAAAAGTCTTTTCAAGAATTGAAATGGTATCTTGCTAATCCTCATATTTTACAACCCGCTATACTTAGTCAACCATTTCTTCTTTATACTTTTGCTTCTTTGTATGCTCTTGAAAATCTATTAGTTCAACATGGTCAGGATGGTAAAGAGGGCCTAGTGTATTACATAACTCATACTTTTCTTGTTTATGAAACCTGATATACCTCAATTGAAAAACATCATTTGACTCTAGTTTTTGCAACCCAAAAATTAAGACATTATCTTCTCAACACTGAAACTCATGTCATCATAAAATTTGATCCTTTAAAACATTTGTTCTATAAAATTAATCTCTCAAGATGCCTTGTAAAATGGGTTATGATGTTTAGTGAATTTGACCTCAAACTTATTTCTCAAAAAATATAAAAAAATTGACAAGCCTTAACTTGTAATCACCCAAAAATGGTCTACAAAACCCTAAGCCCCTAATCTCGAGTGTTCATCAAGAGAACCCAAATCTTGATTAAATCTCCCAAGTCCTAATCTGAGGCAATTCAACTTATCAATCTGATTTTGACCTAAACCCTAGGTCCCATTTTATTATTGCACTTAATCATGTTTAATTAATTAATTCCTAAATCCTAATGTTGTTGACAATTAAATCAACCTTATACTATTTATTTAATTAATGTCTTGGGATGTTGATTAAATAAATAAGATTTATCAATTAATAAAAAAAAGGAATTAAAATTAATTATGTCATCACAATTTGGAGGAAAGTACATTAAACCATTTAAATAATCCAAAAACATTATTCAAATCAGTTCAATTCAGTCAACTGATTATCATTTTGGAAACAACTCTGTTAACTGAAAAGTCAGTTTAGTTAACTCATATTTCGAGTTGGAAGTTTCCCAAATGACTGATGAACCAGTTGAGTTAACTGATTCTCTCCACCAATGAAATTAGTTGCACATGGATTATGCTAGTTTGCAATGAATCTCAACCGCTCTTCATTGATCGATCTTGTCCATCTATTTTTCAGAATATTTCCATATAATCATGCCTTCACATTGAAGAAAAGAAGATTTGTGAAGTAGAGACACACTGTCAAGTTGGTGATAAATTGTTACTTTCAGATTATTATTATAGTTCATTTAGCTTAATCTAAGAATCTTACTTTCAATGGCCTAATCATGGTTTAACCTTAGTTTAACTCAGATAAACTTGCATATCATTTAACTTCTCTTAAATCCTTCATTTAGATAGATTCTAAACTCACTAGGTTTTGAAATGATTTGAGAGAAAATCTACACTCCTATTTACTAGAAGGTAATAAGTCACCTTGATTTATTTGTGTTTCATTAGTCTAGTTTTTTTAATCAATCAAATAATGATTCAGTGAAGTGTTTGTGTTGTTTAACTAGATCACATTTTCACACACATTTCTGGCACCACATTTTGATAAATTTTTGAGTCTCAGGATTTCTTTCGTACTTTGATTGTCCAGGCTCGTATGAGATTTTTCAGAGTGTAGTACGATTTGGAACTAATAAATGCACGGCTTCTTGGGAATTCTCGTATTCAGAGTAGTATATGCTTGTACGAGAATCTGATGATATTTTTGAAAAATGAGGTTTTCTTGTAGGATTATGAGATTTTTAGACATATGACTATTGGTTGCATTGTCTTTCTGATTTTTAATAGCTTGACTATTGGAATAGTCCCAAGGGATAACTGAGAGGGGGGGGGGGGATGAATAAGTTATCAGGCAGTTTAATTCTTTTTCTCCAATTAAGTACAGAATATCATTAAGCACATACACATTAAGATAACACAAAATATAACACCACAATTTTGGTTACGGGGAAACCAAACTTGGAAAAAACCCTGGGGAGAATTAGCACCCACAAAGAACTGTACTTGAGTATAATAATCCCTATTAGAAGATCTTACAACACTGTTAGGTGTTGATATTTATAATGCAATAAGTACAGTGACCTGGTTAAGGGTTGAACCCTGTTAGGAGTCTTTTACAAATAACCCTGTTAGGGGTGAGGACTCACTGTCCAAAAGCACACTGCTAAAATGATGAAGGTTGCAACCTTCAGTAAGACAGATATACACTATATCTGATAGTGAACTATTTGAGTAGACCTGTTGTCTTGATCAGTTCCAATGAATTTTATACTCTCTCTATTTCTTCACATAGATCTTTAACTGATGAATGAAATGTCTTTACTGTCCCAAAATAATCAACATTCTGTTCAGTTCTTTTTCTGTCTCTTTTCTTCTCATTGACACTTAGTGATTACAAATAAACTGCTATATGTATCTTCTCCAAAAGATATGATCACGTCAACTGTAAGAGTCCCTTCAAAGCTTCTCTTGTCGGCTATACTAAGCACACAACATAATTAGAACCATGTAACTCTAATTGAATAGACACATCATTTCACATAGTCAGCTTCACAAAAAATACCCAAATGTCATGCTTCAGATGAAACATGATTAGTGCCTTTGGTTAATTAACTTAGACTCATAACTAAACATGAATCTAAACATGCATATCCCATAGATAGGTGCAATGGGATAATTAATAAAATTAATGTTGGCTTTCTGAAAACAATTCTCTAAAAATGTAACTGGTAAATAGAGTAATATAACTCAACTGTTATTGAAAATCTGAATATGCGCGTATGAACATGGTATCATAACTATGTCTAAAACATAAAAACAACCGCTCGCGGCTTCCACATATCCATACTGAAAAGTGAATACAGTTCACTGTTGTATACTATATGTTTTCATCAATGAAAAACATATACCATATATTGTCATCAATAAAAAACATACAGTCAACTATTTGCACAAAGGCAAATCTCCAACAATCTCCCCCTTTGACATTGATGGCAACATATGATTAAAAACACCATCAATCCAAAGGTGTATTCTTTCTTTTTAGAATCTTCTCAATATCCTCATCAAAGGTTCCTCTTCACTGATGCATCTCCTTTGACTGTGTTTTTATTTTCATGACTATATACTCCCCTAGAGTATATGCTCCCCCTTACTATATACTCCCTTTTTGACATTAATGGAAAAGGATGCCAAATACAGATAAGCATAGGTACTACTCCATAAGTAGAGTAGTCAACCACTCATTAGTCACAAAGGACTGATGCATTTTCTGTTAGTTCTAATCAGACTCAGGAAAGGGAATTACTCCCATCTTCTTCCTAAAATACTCAAAAGTATCTTTTGATAATGGTTTCGTGAATATGTCTACCAACTGATCTTTGGTGCTCACATAATCCAACTTCACTTCTCTTTCTGCAACTTTTTCTCTTATAAAATAATATTTTATTTCTATGTGTTTTGTTTTTTGATGCATCACAGGGTTCTTTGACATATTAATGGTGCTGGTGTTATCAGAATGGATGGCAATGGGATAATCAATCTGAATTCCCAAGTCTTTAATCATTTGTTTGATCCAAACAATTGTTGAACAATTCAATGCGACTGCTACATACTCAGCTTCTATTGTTGACTTAGAAATACAGTTCTGCTTCTTGCTTGTCCAAGTAACCAACCTGTCTCCAAGAAATACTACTCCTCATGAGGTACTCTTTCTGTCATCAATGCAACCTGCCCAATCTGCATCTATGTATACATGAAGTTTTACATTTTCTGAGTTAGAATACCATAAACCATAGTCTATAGTTCCCTTTAGATATCTGAATATTCTTTTTATTACCATTAGGTGATTCTATTTAGGTTTAGTTGCAAATCTTCCAACAAACCCAACTACATTAGATATATCTAGTCTAGATTGAGTGAGATATATGAGTTTTCCAATCATGGAATTGTAAAGTGTTTTGTCAACTGTTGTGGAGTCATCATTTTTAGAAAGCTTGCTTCTTGTTATCATAGGAGTGCTTACTGGCTTGCAATCTTCCATTTTGAATGTCTTCAATATCCACTTCACATATTTAGACTGATTTATGAATATTACTCTATCTGTATGCTTTACATTTAATCCCAAAAAGTATTTTATAGGTCCAATTATACTCATTTCAAATTCACTCTGCATCTCTTTTGCAAATTCTGCACTAATCTTGTCATTACCTCCAAAAATAATGTCATCAACGAAGATAGAAACAAGTAATAGTCCTTCAGGTGTCTCTCTGATGAATAAGTTACAATCTGCTGCTCCCTTTTTGAATCCAATCTTTGTTAAGTAGCCATCAAGTCTCTCATACCATGCTCTTGGGGCCTGTTTAAGTCTATAGAGGGCTTTCTTTAGTCTGCATACCATGTCTGGTTTGTCTGAAAGTTTGAATCCTTCAGGCTGCTCTATGTAGACTTCTTCCTTCAAGTCACCATTCAGGAAAGTTGACTTGACATCCATCTGATATACTTTGAAGTTCTTGAATGTTGCATAGGCCAAAAACAACTTTATAGATTCTAGTCTGCTCACAAGAGCAAATGTATCAAAATAGTCAATTCCTTCTCTTTGCGCATATCCTTTACATACCAATATTGCTTTATTTCTTGTCACTGTATCATCTTCAATCATTTTATTTCTGAATATCCACTTAGTTCCAATCACGTTCTTGTCACAAGGTCTAGGGACCAATTCTCATGTGTCATTCTTAATTATTTGATCTATTCTTCTTGCATAACATTTTTCCAATCTGAATTATTGCACACATCTTCAACACTTAAGGGTTCAATCTGTGAAAGTAAACATACCTCTTCATCAACGATTGAACCTTTTGCTCTGGATCTTGTCAGAACTTTACTTCTCTGATTGCCAATGATATCTTCTTTTGAATGGTATCTGGATTTATATTTTGAATTTTTAGGTGTGACACTCTCATCTGTCATCTGTGATTTATCTTGACTTGGTTAAGGGTTATTGCATGATACATCAATATAGTTAAACATTTCTTCAATAACTATTTCCTTATTGATAGGTCTAGGTTCATCTTCAATCATAGGTGCATATTCATAATATCTCTCTTGAATCATGAAATTCTCATCAATCTTCACATGTGCACTCTCAATGATTTTCTTCAACCTTAAATTAAAACATCTATAAGATTTTCTCTTAGTAGAGTAACCAAGAAAAATACCTTCATTGCTTCTAGCATCAAATTTTCCAACACCATCATCTCTTTTGATGTAGCACTTGCTTCCAAAGATTCTAAAGTATTTTACTGTAGGTACATTACCAAACCAAAGTTCACAAGGTGTTTTTTCTATGCCTAGTCTTAGTTGAATTCTATTGATAATATAGATTGTTGTATTGACTGCATCTCTCCAATAGGTGTGTGCAACTTTTCCTTCAATCATGATAGTGCGCACTGTATCAAGTATTATCCTGTTTCTCCTTTCTGTAATTCCATTTTATTGAGGGGTTCTGGGTGCACCTAGTTGTCTTTTGATCCCATGTTATTTGTATTACTCAAGAAACTTGTTAGAGGTGAATTCTCCTCCTCTATCATATCTCAAACATTTTATCTTTGATCTAGACTCATTTTCAACTTTGGCTTTGAATATTTTGAATTTATCAAAGGCTTCAGATTTGTCTTTCAAGAGCGCAACCCACATCATTATGGAGAAATCATCAACAAACAAAATGAAATACCTTTCACCATAGTATGATCTTGTTTTAGTAGGTCCACATAAGTCTGTATGCACTAGATATAATTTGTTCTTTGTAGAGTTGTATTTGCTTCTGAATGAGATTCTCACATGCTTTCCCATCACACATTCCCTGTACATAGTATCAACCGGTCTTACAATACTAGGAAGGTCTCTTACTGCCTTTACATTGCTTATCTTTACTATGTTGTCGAAATTGATATTACAAAGCCTTTTGTGCCATAACCAACTGTCATCCACTTTTGAAACAAAACAACTTACTTCAGAGTTAAGCTGAAAAACATTACCTTTGGTCTTTGAACCTGATGCAATCATGTCTCCTTCTTTGTTGTAAATAATGCACCTGATATTTTTGAATTCTAACTGATATCCTTTATCAAGAAACTATCCAACACTTAGTAGGTTATGATGCAAACTATCAACATATAGAAAATCATCTGTCTTGTTATTTCCATCTAAGGTGATAGATCCTCTTCCTATGATAGGTTTGGGAGTGTTATCTCCAAATATAACCATGCTACCTTTGTACTTATCTAGATGTACAAATCTATCTTTGTCTCCTATCATGTGATGTGAACATCTGCTGTTTATGATCTAGTCTGTTCTGATGTCAGCTTGTGAAACTAAATCCAATTCTTGTGCTTTATTTTCATCTTATATTTTTATTTCATCAATCATTTTTCCATTATCTTTAATTGCAACAAATCCAATTTCATCTTCTTCTAAATCATCATCAGTCACACCATCTTCAGCGTGATAGCATTCCTTAGTATATTTGGGTTTGTAATCTGATATGAACTTCTTGACTCTTGTAGGACACTTGGATGCAAAGTGGCCAACTTTGTTGCATGAAAAACATTTGAATGGTAGCTGTCCTTCATATTTTCCTTTACCTTTCCTTTCTTTCTTAGAAATCATAGAAATTATTTCTTCTAGTTCTGTATCAAATTATTCTTTCTCAATATTACTAGAGATGCTCAAGGATTTCTTACCATGGACTGAGGCTTTGAAGGTTGTTTCCATTTTAGGTTCTGTCTTCAATCTTGATATCTCAAATGCAGATATTTTGCTAATCAAGGTTTCTCTTTTGAAGTCCTTTGATAATTGCATGGTTTCATCCAAGATGTTTATCTTTCTTCATAATCTTCTATCAATGTAGTCATCAGTTTGTCCATTATATCTTCCTCTAACATTTCTCCACCATTGTTCCTGATTTCTTAGACTACTTCATTAATCCTCTGATTGTAAGCTCTGATGTTTTCTTCATGTAGCATTTCTAAATTGTTGTATCTTTTCTTCCATGTCTTTCTACAAACATTGTTGGCTTGGATGTCACCTTCAAACATGTCTTCTAGGTATTTCCAAATTGAATATACTTTGTCTGCCTTCTTGATCTCATAAAATTCAATGTCAAATAGGGCACTGATTAGGGCTTCTTTGGCAATTGGATTTTGGGTGAATACTTCCTTTTGTTTATTTTTAGAATCTTCTTCTACTAGGTCTTTCAAGGTAGGAACATCAATTGCGTGAGTAGAAACCTCATAGATCTCAAAACCAACATAGTGAAGGTGTGTTATCATTTTGTTCTTCCAGTCAAGATAGTTATCTCCATCAAACTTAGGACTCTCTTTCCTGAAGTATGCCATTTGATCTACCTTAAGTTGTTAGGATTTATCTCCAAGGCACTTGGCTCTGATACCAATTGTTAGAATAGTCCCAAGGGATAACTAAGAGGGGGGGGGGGGTGAA
>MU227936.1:1056668-1103599 GCA_018584345.1 Thuja plicata | reverse complement strand
TTAGAATTGAATATTGTTAGCTTTGATTTATGAGTTATTTGTAAGTGCTAACAATTTCATTTATGCTTTAAAGCTTTCCAATTTCAATTAGTTAATCAATTCTAGCTTACTTGCATTTCATTTCTAGGATAGTTGCAATTCATCTTTCATGTCTTAATCATGCTCAATTCATAGAATAGCGTCATTTTTCATTATATCTAGTTGCAGATTTCTCACATTTGATGGCTATTTCACACACATTTGCACTCTAAAAATCCTCCGTATTAGAGAAGGTCCGGTTGTTGACTCTCGTTCTGAGGGTACACTACAACAATCACTCCTAATTAGGAGGCAACAGGTCGTCTCAATCATTTGTAGAACAAACAATTCATGTTTGTCTCTGCAAATTGAATGGATTGAATAAGGACTATGTTGAGTTTCTTGTTGGATTGAGAGGTCACATTCGACATTAAACAACCTGGTTAAGGGTTGGACCCTATTAGGAGTCTTTTACAAATAACCCTATTATGGGTGAGGACTCACTGTCCTAAAGCACACTGCTAAAATGATGATGGATGCAACCTTCAGTAAGATAGACATACACTATATCTGATAGTGAACTATTTGAGTAGACTTGTTGTCTTGATCAGTTCCAATGAATTTTATACTCTCTCTTCTTCTTCACATAGATCTTTAACTGATGAATGAAATGGCTTTACTATCCCAAAACAATTAGCATTCTGTTCTATTCTTTTTCTGTCTCTTTTCTTCTCATTCACACTTAGTGATTACAAATGAACTGCTATATGTATCTTCTCCAAAATATATGATCATGTTGGCTGTAAGAGTCCCTTCAAAGCTTCTCTTGTTGGCTATACTAAGCACACAACATAATTAGAACCGCACAACTCAAATTGAATAGACACATTGTTTCACATAGTCGGCTCCACCAAAAATACCCAAACGTCAGGCTTCAGATGAAACATGATTAATGCCTTTGGTTAATTAACTTAGAATCATAACTAAACATGAATCTAAACATGCATATCCCATAGATAGGCACAATGGGATAATTAATAAAATTACTGTTGGCTTTCTGAACACAATTCCCTGAAACTGTAACTGGTAAACAGAGTAATATAACTCAATTGTTATTGAACATCTGAATCTGTGTGTATGAACATGGTGTCATAACTATGTCTGAAACATAAAACAACTATGAAAGGCTTCCACATATCCATACTGAAAAGTGAATACAGTTCACTATTTTCTACTATATGTTGTCATCAATGACAAACATACAGTAAACTATTTGCACAAAGATAAATCTCCAACATGGACATCTTCTATGCAGGTTGTTTTGTTGAAGAAACTTGATATCTAAATTTTTTGTGTAGGATGCTTGGAAGAGAAAGAAAAAAATGAAAACTACTAACGATTGTGAATGCAGGTTTCCTTAGAAGGGATCAACCAAATTTTTTTGTTTGCATTAATTATTTTTTTAGGAACCTCACATGCTAGACTTTTTAAAATGAATAATTGTCTGATGTGTTTGAGATGAAAAGAATGTCATGGTATTTTCTCTTTCCCTTTTAGGGATGATCAAAAATACATTAACATTGTAGTCATTCGCTTGTTGCATGTTTACCTTTAAGATGGGCTTGCCCAAGTGGGAAAAAGTACTCACCCTTGGAGAACAACCTACGTGAGCACGAGGTGTAAGCCACACCACTCCAACTCACGGTAATCAAATTTACTTCTTGGGGCCAAAGTCTTGGAAGTTAGATATCATTTGATCTTATACTTGGCTCTCTCCTAGCATATGATAGGGCCCTAAAGGTCTCAATCATATTTACATGACTACTTATACCAAGGTGCTTTGTGGGGCTATACACCTAAATCATGCTTGCGCAAATGTAGAGGATGTATTCAAATGGAGACACTTACTAGAATCCATAGATTAGTAGCTTACCCATTTCACCCCCAAAAGTGGGATAATCCAAGTGCAAGGGTGATAGTAACTCCCCCAAGACACTCACTACATTGTTCCCCCATTAGAATTTGGAGTCGGATAATATGAAATCACCAGTCCCATTGTGTGGTTGCTTGTGACCATATTCTGATTAGCTCTTGGGTGTGTACCTAAGTTTGTGAGTGAGGATTTTCTTACTCAACCAACTTCCTTAGGTTTAGTGTATTTTTGGATCACTAATTTTTACAAGCATGTTTGTTGTGTCTGTAAAACTGAAACATTCAAACAAAATTGCAAACAAAATGTCAAAACACAAAGTTCCCCATGGCAAACAATAATTTATTGTGAATTTTCCCATCCTTTCTTGTACGATTTAGGATCCTGCACTTGTTTACTTGTATCACCCTATGTGAGTACTCGTATTACACATTGAGAATGCTCGTACAAAAATCTACATCTCCTCTGTGTTTTGACCGACTGTTAATATGGTGTATAGATTTCAGTATGATAAATATAGTTCCTCATATTCTCTCTAGGGAATACTCATATGAGTCTTCATTCACTCATACTGCATTCTGCAAATATTTGACCATATACCCTATTGGGCTTATTTTCATGGATCGTAGAACTTTGGTTAGGCTCTGTGTTGTCTTCTATAGTTCTAATTATCTCAGAATAGAGAGGTTTTCCTAGTCATCATTTGTTGGTCATAGTTAGTAGATAGTTTGAGTTCTTCTATCAGGAGTCTTGATTTTTTGGTATAAGTCCTTTGATCACCCCATCCTCATCATTTTATTCCTATTTATCTATTTTCCCTTTTTTGAGTTGTGAGTGCATTTTTATCTAGGTTTGTTAACCTTGACTTAGACTAGAGTCATTTGCATCTCTTTCTTAGTTGGACATTATCCAAGTTGTCATCGTCGTCTATCTTGGAATAGATCAGCATGTCACCTTTTACTTCAATGCTTGTTAGTCAATCAATTGACTCATGCCTATACAAACTAGAGACTCTTTCAAGAAATTTCAAGAGGAAGCAAAAAAAAATCTTTTGTTTGGAGAAAGCCCACTTTTCATAGAAAAACCAGAAACTTCAAATCAAGACAAATCACCTAACTCAAAATTTTTGGAGAAAAGAGAATTCCTAGACATAGACATCGCAATAATAGTAACCAGGTTGCTAATAGCAGGCACTCCTCGAGTGACTCTGAGCCTGATGAGGCCATTATTATCAGATGTAAAAATGAAAAAGACTTTCTCAAAATGATGAAAACCATCATTACTAGAGAGAAAGAATAATACTTTCTAGAATTAGCATGACAAGGAGCCCAAATTCCTCCTTAATATAGAGTTGAAGACATCATCGCTAGACAGGAATAAAATCCTTTAACATTGGTAACAAAACAACTACAAGCCTTGCAAACTAAGTTGCGAGAAATAAAAAAGAAAAAAGAGAAAACAACCATGAAGTATTCTCTGGACACCATTTGTCCATTTACTTTCGATAAAAACTTGTACTTACCTCCATTCCCACACCAAGTTGAGATCCCAAAATTTGACAAGTATTCTCGTCAATCTGATCCACGAGATCACATCTGAGAGTTTTGTGGTTTGCGCATGAAATTTATGCATGAAAAGATGTACCTCATGCATCTCTTTCCCTGGAGTTTTGGTGGCCAGGCCATTGAGTGGTTTTCAAAGTTACCCATAGGAATCAAAACTTTTGACAAACTGATCAATCTATTTTTATAATAGTATTCATATAACATCCAGCATCCCGTGTCAACGACTGATTTATGCAATACTAAGTAACTAATGGGAGAGCCTTTTCTAAATTTTCTTCAGTGATGGAGGATAGTCTTTTCTTAGTATCCATGCCTCATACCTGAATCTGAGAAGATAGATATATTCACTAATGCGCTGATCCCTGAGTTTAATTTCCTCATACATATGCAAGATCTACACACCTTTGACAAAATAGTGAAGAGTACACTAAAAATATAAGACATGATTGTCAGAAAGGGAGAAATCACCCTTTACAGTGAAAAAATTATGGTTCCAATTGTAAGGACAAGAGTAAGTATTGGAACAAAAATAAAAAATGTGGTAAATGATGGAGTAGTTGACCATGTTGCTCCTCTATCAAAACCAATAGTCTTCAACCTGATAAGTGACACAAAGACCCTAAAAGATGTTTATAATGCCACTATGACTCCTTCAAAAGGGGTAATAAATCTCATGAAATAAAAATCTTGCGTCAAATGCAAGCGTAAGTTTTCTCCTTTAGGTGAATCATACAAATCAACACTCAAGACTCTTCTGGAAAATAAACTGATCACATTGATAGACAATTCAAAACCATATGAACCTGAGGTGAAACCAAAATGGTGGAGAGATAATGACTACTATGAATTCCATAGGAAAAAGGGACATAATACTGATAACTATGTGAGACTCAAGCATGAGATCCAATATTTCATTGACAATGAAACAATTGCGGTCAACAATCATGCCGCAAATGCTGACCATAAAGTATTTAAAAATACCTTGCTGAATATGAGCAAGGGGAAAGCTCCAAGCAAGCTGCCATAATCAATCAAACATAAAGAGCTAATGATGATAAAGTTATACATATTCTTGATCTAATCCCTTCTGAATATTGCAATGCCATTATTGTCAAGAAATATGAAAAATATTCTAGAGCAGTTAACGTTATGATCTACGTGCAAGAAAAGGTCGCCTTAAGAGGAGCTAGACCTTCCAACCATTCTACAACTGGTAATCAATCAACATCATCAAAAAATTCCACATCAACCAAAAAACAACCAATTACAACCATGTCTAGGTCATTAAATTCTAAAGAACTAGTTTCATCGCATGTTGCTGACTACAAAATTGTCAAGCGATTGTAGAGAACGAATGCTCAAATCTCAATTTTTGAATTGCTCAAAATATCTCTATCTCATAGAGAGATTTTGGATAAAGCCTTGTCAACTACCAATGTACCTAAGGACTTGGACTTAGATCAGTTTCAATCCATGGTGGGTCACTTGACCTCACCCACTACCTGTCATTTTTTAAAGAAGACAAAAACTCTTTGAGTCACTCTCATAATCTACCCCTGCACATTGAAGTCATGATCCACAAGCATCGTGTCAAATGAATCTTGATAGATGGAGGCACAAGGTTGAACATTTGTACCTATAGTTTGATAGAACAATTGGGATTTTTATAGCATGTCATTGATCCCAAGAAGAAGATAATAATAAAGGCATATGATGAACATGAGAGATATTCCAAAGGTCTCATACATCTACCTATCAGAGTGGGTCATATAGAAAGAGAAGTCATATGTTAGGTACTGGATTGTCCACTGGCATACAACATTTTGTTGGGAAGACCATGGATCCACAAGATGAAAGCTATCATGTCCACTTACCACCAGTGCATCAAATTGCCTTTTAACGGGGTTGAAGTCACTATTCTTGCAGATACGAGTTACGCTTGCAATGCTCTAAAGAAATTGGCTGATACTCTTATCCCATACAACAGAGAAGGTTCTACCTCATAGTCAGCTAGAAATATAATGAAAGAAATGGAAAAGAAGCTTACAATCAAAGGCATGGGGATGGGTGGATACACAATAGAACTTGTTCTGTCACTAACATCTCTTCCTACATCACCCAAGTTTTATGAGAGACGTTAAGAAGAAATTAAACCATTAAATACACCAACCAAGGTAATCTACGATGGTAGATTTGTTAAAGAAATGGTACCGCTCAAAGATGAAAATGAAGAGAAAGCTATCCTGTAATGGTTGTATAGGGAACCTAAAGTTAATGATGTTAAACATTGTGAGATCTCTCCTAAGAAATATGGAAAAGGATATGATTTGGTTCAATGTATGGGTTATCCAAGGAAAGGACTATAGGGTCTAATCAAAATGGTCTCATAGAACCCATAAAACTCAAGTATAGAATTTCTAAATATACAAATGGCTTAGGATTTTTACCAGCTAAGGAAATGTGAAATAAGGACACACCCTCCTGTAAGTGGGACAATTTTGATGAGATTGATGAATATCCTTGTCCTGTTCCTCTATGTGTTCTATCTCTTCTTAACAGGGATGAAGAACAAAATCCTCAGGTTAACGCTACTGAACAAAAAATTCAAGAAGAACAACAAATGACACCTGATCAAACAGAGGCTTCCACCTCTTAGAAAAGTCCCGATACAGAGGAAGAGGACATGACCATAGAGTAATTTTTGGGAGGGACTCAAATTGGGGTCAAATGGTAGGCTTTAATCATGTCTTAGACATGGTGGACCAAGAAGAAACAAACTCACATGAGTATTAATTTGAAATTCTATCTGAAGAAACTTTGGATAAAGAGGTCGACATAGTGCAACAATACATAACCAAATTTGAGGTAGGTGAAAGCTCAGGGATCAGGTATGACAAGTTAAATCCTCAAACCCCTAACATGGGCTTCAATGATGCCATTAGGAACCTCACCAATTTGAACACATGTATAAATGGTACTAATTTAGGACTCTACTTAATAGTCCAAGTCTGTGACGAACATAATTTGAATAACCTAGAACCTGTTGAATCCTTGCCACTCATGCATCCTGAAATCATTGATTGGACTTTTCAAGAACAACCCATGACCCTACCTACATTTCCTAATGAGTACACATTAGCCTACTATCTTAACATTGTTAAACCAGTCACCTCTTTCACCAACAAACCAAGCATGAACATGACTAAAGCAGATATCAAGTACCTATATCAAAAAATAAAAATGAAAAGAAACAAACATTCTGAAGGTGAAAACCACATTGTGGCGGTTTCAAAATACAAAATAATAAAACAAAAAGAATACACCTGATGGTGAGAACCTCTCTGAGGTGCTGAAGGATGGGGTACTTGATATCTTATCGAGTCACTTCTAGGATCGACCATCAGTGTTGATAGAACTAACATAACATGTGAATATTGGAACTGAAGAGCATCCACATATAATACATCTAGAACAATCACTATCAGTAGAGGAGTTGAAAGAATTCACTCAATTATTTAAAGAAAAAAAGATCAACTTTGCATGGACATACTCAGATATGCCAGGGTTAGATCTAGATCTCATAATGCACCATCTCTCAGTTGCACCTAAAGTTAAACCAGTTAAACAAAATCTCAGAAAGATGCACCGTCATGTTGCCCTACTAATTAAAGCCGAGTATTTTTTTTGCTCAAAGATGGATTCATCAGAGCAATTAACTATGCGGAATGGATCTCAAATACTATGCCTATATCAAAACCAAATAAATCCATCTGAGTATGCACTAATTTTAGAGATCCTAAAAGGGCATGTCTGAAAGATGACTTTCATTTTCCCAATATCAAAATGATTGTTGATATCACTACCGTATATGAGATATAATCCTTAATGGATGGCTTCTTAGGGTACAACCAGATCAAAATTGCTCCTGAGGATGAAGAGAAAACAACATTCACATGTGCTTGGGGTACCTTCTGTTGGAATGTCATGTCATTTGGTTTAAAATGTGTAGGTGCTACCTACCAGAGAGTTGTAATGACAATCTTCCATGATATGATGCACAAAAACACAGAATACTATGTGGATGATACACTTGTGAAGACCATAAAAAGATTCACACATCTACAAAATCTGGGCAAGATTCTAGATAGAATGGAATAATTCAGACTAAGGTTGAATGCAAGGAAATGTGCATTTAGTGTGACATATGGTAAACTATTGAGATAAATTTCTCAGCAAAAGGGATTGAAGTGGACCCTGAAAAGGTACACACAATAATGGAGATGAAACTACCAAAGAACATAAGCCAAATGAGAACACTCCAAGGGAGGATTCAATCCATTTGAAGATTCATCTCACAATTAGTTGACAAGGCACAACCATTCACAAAGGAGTGACGTATCAATGGGATGAAACATGTGACAAGAACTTTAACCAAATCAAAGAATATTTGGAAAATTGATGCAGAGGTACGCAACTTCAGGTTAATAATGGGATCACAAGGTTAAGAAACCATTCAATCCTATCATAACCACACCTTAGAATGGTTATGAAACCCTCTCAAATCAAATCCTAAGACCTACCCAAGGTCAAACCCAAATAACATGGAAAACACAAGTTCTTGCTTTCAAACTTGACTGTAAGAGACACTTCACCAATTTGGCTCAAATAGAGAAAACCACACAAATCACTCCATTTTCCCAAGCTGACTTTTGGAACACTTAACATAACTCCTCACAACATAAAATCCACAATTGGTTAGCCTCTCCAAAAACCACAACACCAAAATGCAATATTAGACCTACTAGGCTACGTGGTCTCCTAAACAACAAAATGGATGATACATTCTTATTTCTCCAAAGGACCTGACAAAAAAAAGTATGATTAAAATTCCCTTTTTGATTTTTTATCAACTCCAAAAGGCATAGGTCTTCCACCTACTTTGGCAACACTAAACCCTTACAATGCTCACAGGCCTAATTGGCCAAATTAGGCTTGGTTAACACTACAAGTGATCAATGATGGGTACATAGGCATGAAAAAATGTTTGGAATTGATTTATTTACCTTATTCAAGCTTTCTTTCACAATTAGACAGGTCCATTAGATCATTTCATCCACTTTCTCCTCTTTTCACTATCTTGACAGGCTGAATACATAGAGATATTCAGCCTAGGGCTCGCTCAAAACCATGCCAAACAACATCCTAATAAAATTTCCTTTTATAGTCTTATATTACATAGTAATAAATTGTAAAATCCAAAAGGGATAATAATTTCATCCATGGAGTTGCAAGATATGATCCATTCTTTATTGCAGCCTCTAAAAATGAAGGTTTTTAGACTGTTTTCAGCAAAACACCTCTAACTTCCACAAAACTTAATGAAAAATGATCACACCAGAGTCAAATTAAATATAGTTCAGATATCTATCCATCCATATATGTTATGTACACTATATAACACGTGAATAGGCTGTACACATCAAAACAATGCTCAAAATTTGGTTTTTTCATAAAAATGACTTTGCCCGTACATGAAAATCATCCAAAAACGTTCCAACCCCATGGAAAATGATTTGAGAAGCCTAAATAGGCTTTCCCCCAAATTTACCAACCATCCATGAGGATTTTTGATAGTTGGGAACAACTAGAACAAATAGTTTTTGAAAGATACATAATTGCTGTCATAAACAAAATGCTGTCACGCCAAAATCAACATTAAAGTAATGTAAAGTTCAGCATTATGGAAAAGGTCACCTCCTAAACTAGAAAATGGGTAACTCAAAGCTGATTATATCAAAATCAATGAGTTTCTCCATGATAAACTCCTATCACAAACTCTTAACACAAGACATACTAGATCCTAACTCCTATCAAAAACTTGATTAGATCCAATGGCCTAAGGCACTCAAAGTTTATAAACATGACCTTAGAGTCCTTGACCAAACAAGAGGATCAAAAGAAACACACAAAAAATAGGATTAAAACTCAATCCTTTATTACAATGAAAAATTACTAAGAACATGAAGACTTGTAGAACTTGCCAATGTGCCTTGCACCAAAAATTCAATAGTCCTGATGTCTCTTATACATGGTAAGCCATTGATTCTATACATCTCAGCTACTACAACATCACTGGGAGAACTCCTTGCACAAGAGGATGAGAAAAAGAAAGGAAAATCTATTTACTACATCAGTAGAACCTTGGGATCATATGAAATGAACTACTCATTGATTAAGAAGGCTTTCCTAGTAGTTGTATTTGTATCACAAAAATTGAGGCATTATATGTTAGCACACTCTGTGAGACTAATTGCTAAAATTGATCCACTTAAATACCTTCTAAGCAAAGCTACCTTGATTGGAAGGTTAGCTAAATGGGTCATGATCCTGAGTGAGTTTGACATTGAGTATGTGGAACAAAAGGCTATCAAAGGGAAATCCATTGCATATCAGTTAGCTGAAGCTCCAATACAAGATGATCAACTTATCAACATGGAGTTTCCAGATGGATCCATTACGCACATTACTCAGAGATCCTGCTTAGAGATCCTGGAAGATGTTCTTTGATGGTTTTTTCACTCAACAAGGTTCAAGTTCAGGTGTGTTATTTATCACTCCTTAGAGTTACTCTATTCCTAAGGCATACAAGATCCTATTCCCTTATACAAACAACATTGCTGAATATGAAGCCTTAGTGAATGGAATAAAATTGACTATTGAATGGAACATTTTTGAGTTGCATATTCATGATGACTCTCAACTAGTGATCAACCAAATCAATGATGTCTATCAAATGAAGGATGAGAAGCTCATACCTTACAAAATAATGGTTGATGATTTCAAAAAGTACTTCACTTTTATCATATTCCAACAGATTTTGAGGACAAAAAATAGAGCTACTGATGTAATGGCTACAATGGCCTCCTTAACTAGACAAGGAGAAGACTTTCATTATGAGTTCCTGGTGGAAGAGCTCCATTACCCAACATACAAGTCCCCAAATCCCAATTTATCTATTATATAATAGGAAAATAATCATCCCACTACCAACATGTTTACGCTTATCTGCGCCATCAGGTCTTTCCTGATGAGCTAACTCGCAATGAAAAATGACACTTGATCCATAATGCCTCACAATATGTTCTCATATAAAATGACATGTATAGGAAAGGACTAGATGGTACTTTTCTTAGGTTTCTAGAAAATTAAGAGTCTGAACGTGCATTAGCTGAGGTCCATGAAGGTATTTGTGGTTCTCACTCTAATGGTCTGAACCTAGCTTGAAAACTGGTAAGAGCTGGTTACTATTGGCTAGACATGGAGAAAGAAGAAATAAAGTACTCCAATGTTTGTAAGACATTTCAGCTACATGGAAATCTTATACATGCTCCAGCTAGGAAGCTTATTCCTTTCATCTCACATTGGCCCTTTCAACAATGGGCATTTGACCTCATCGGGCAGATATATCTGTCCTCTTCAAAGGAACATAAATTCATAATAACAACCACATAATACTTCACCAAGTGGGTTGAAGCAGTCCCACTCACAAAAGAAACACAAAAATAGGTGGCCCTATTCATTTTGAACTACATAATCTACCGATATGGTATCCCTTCCTCTATTATAGCTGATAATGGAGGGAAATTCAAGAATAGTGATATAGACTAACTCTATGATAAATTCAAAATCAAAACACACTATTCTTCTATCTATTATTCATAAGGAAATGGGTAGGCCGAGGCCTCAAATAATGATTTGTAGAAAATATTGCATTGCACGGTGAATAAGTCAGGAAAGGATTGAAATTCTGCAACTCAATCCTCCACCACGGGCCTAAAAAACAAGCATTAAAATGCCTACTAGAGCAACACCTTTTTCTCTAGTATATGGAACATAAGCGGTCCTACCCATAGAAGTAGAGATCCCATCTCTGAGGGTTTCTTTACATAGGCTGATAACAGATAAAGACCACATAATCTCAAGAATGCAAGAGTTAGAACTACTGGATGAGTGTTAGTAAGTGGCGTTAGATCATCTCAAAGCATATCAGAAGAGAGTGTCAAGAGGATACAATAAAAAGGTTAAATCTAGAGAGCTTCAGGTTGGTGACCTAGTATTGAGAGAAAATTCCCGCAATCAATCACATCGAGAACAAAGGGGAAGTTTGAACCCAACTGGTTAGGTCCCTATATCATTAGTGAAACATTTGGCTCTACCACCTATTGACTCTCTACACTAGAAGGAGAACAACTCCAAGAGCCCATCAACATACTCCACCTAAAGAAATTTTACACCTAAGCATACTTTTGTACCCAACAACATGTACACATCTATATTGTCCTAAAAAAAGACATAAAAAAGTGAAAAATATTTTGAATAAAAGCTAAAAAACTTGGAAAAAGTCTTGAAAAATGATCATCCTCGTGAAAAATTGGCAACAGGTGCCTTGATGAATCACCAAAAAAATAAAAAAGAGAAAAATACAAAAAAGTGCCTCGGTGAAAACCTGGTAAACAGGCACCTCTTGTACTTAATCTCCCCATCTATCAATGCATGTCTTGGAATCCTTTATGCTTTCTTTCCATTTTCCTCAGTGTGTACATAGATTTCAATCTTTTTTGTGACATATTGGTTCTTCTAAACACCCTCGTGGATTGAAACTGATCAAGGTCACAGTTTGGGGGAAATCGAATTGGCTTTGTCCCAGCAGTCTAAGTCAAGTTTGTTGTTCGACACAATGCCATCATGGATTGGAGTTTTTTTTCATCTTGGTCCTAGGGTATCACTTGTTAATAGGGGGAAATCAATCCAATCCTATTAATCTGATGAACTAAAATAGAGTCAGTATCTTATTCCTTCCTATTAGATAGTTTTCCACTGACATAATGGTGTTTCTCAAAACCCTAATCAATAGTGTTTCTTAACACTACTTATTTGGACACATCTATGTTTCTCATCACACATTGGATAACACATCATGAACCTTAACACTATCTTAATAACAATCAAACACTATGCACTCACAAGCACGATGGTGTTTCTCAATACCCTACACAGACAAACATATAACGCTCACAAACTTGCTGAAGGTATGTTGAATATTTTCTTGGATGTTGTCTGTTATCAATGCTTTTTGATCATATTTTATTTGATTAATCCTTTTTGGTGTGGTCCCAATGATCCTGAAATGTAAAAATAAAATGGGTGTCTATGATAAGAGACTCTGCATTAAGTTGGAAAAGCCTCACATACCTCGACTCTATTTACTTGCACACCAAGGTGAGGTCGGAACTATCTCCTTGACTATTATTAATCTGTTTGTTTACACAAGATTGTGCTCATGGTTATCTCAGCTTTGTATGCCTTAGTACTGGTGTACTCTTGAAAAATCAACTGGAAACAATGTTCAGGTCATCTTGGCTTTAATGCCTCGATGCTTACGTTGTATTCCCATATTTTATCTGATGAAAGTCATACTCATATCCTTATGGTCGGAGTGGCACCAGTAAGGGTTATGGTCAGAGTGGCACCAGTAAGGGTTGTATCGACTTCAATGTCCCAAATGATCAATGATGAAAATTTTCAAATCAAAATCAAGGGACTGAGTACTAGGTTACATTGATATTTAGCTTTGCATTGTAGTTGCATATCATTCTAATAGTATGATCTCTCTCTCTCTCCATCGTTGATGTGCGGCCTGACATTTGAAATTATCATCTTCTTACTGCGAAGTGGTCAACTGTGCATTGTATACTGGGACATGATTGAGTAATTGTGTTGTGGCATGAAAAGTCCTACATGAGATGATTAGATGCATATTATATAGCTCATAGTTCATCATATAAAAATATTCCACATTCACACAGATAGCTATTGCATTATTCATTTGCATCCATATATACACATGAGAAAACAAACCAAAAATATATCATTTGCATTTCATTTTTTTTTGTACCACCACATCAGTATTTACATAAGCATTAAGTGCATAATATTTACAAGGCAAAAACTATTGGCAAGTTGACTTTACTAAGATTATATGACTAGTTTTGTGTTTTCATTATGGCAAGAAAGTCATATGAAGTTTTGATAGTCAGTTCATAAACTTTGAAGATCAGAATTTGGCTAAGTATAGAAGCTAGTGCAGACAGAGATATACTCGTTGATCATAGCACTAGCACATGTGTGTATGAATGCATCATGGTCCATGCCTTCAGATATAAGCTTTTGGATACAACATTATACTAAGTCTACACACGCATGATTAGATATGTCTGCATGGTGAAGTTATAGAAAATCTAAGTGTCACTAGCAGTTCAACAGAACAGAGCATGGAGTCGACTATAGATTTTGATTAGCACATATTAATTTGTTTTGTTATGGCTATACGCCTATAACTCATGTAAACACACTTAAGCCAATTAACTTGGAATCGTTGTGTATGTTGATTTTGGGCCGACTAAGTCTTAGTTTTGGTCGCGTCTATTGAGTATGTATATATACTTGACATGTATTTTGTATTAGATGTCAAATGGTTGAAAATATAATGATTGTAATTAAGATAATAGTAAAAAAAGAATAATCAGTATGAGATAAAGCTCTACCAGTGATTAGAGTTTCAGTGCACAAAAGGAACTGATCAAACAAGCAGTGTCATAACAACAGTTCAACTTTCAGATATTGTGAGTATCTGTTATAAGGAGGATATTGCCTTCTTCTTATTGAGTAGTGAGCTTTGGCAGTGTTCCATCCACCTCTAATAGGGTTTGTAAAAGACTCCTAACAGGGTCATTGTACTCAATATTGTAATGACTGCTCCTAATAGGAAAAGGAAATCTAAAAAGTTCATAAGACTAGTGCAATTATTTGTGGGTACTAATTCCCACCGGGATTTTCCTCTGATCAAGGTTTCCCCAAAAAAATATTTTGTGTTAAGTGTTATGGTTGATGTGCTTTTCTTATTAAATTTTTTTTAATCTATTTATTGGGCTAAGTTTTAAGTTTATGAAATATAATAAATTGTTGAACACTTATTCACCCCCCCTCTCAATGTTCCCATTCCTAACAATTGGTATCAGAGATTTGGTCCTCTAAGAGAAGTTTAACCACTTGAGGAGATCATGGACTCAACAGAAGTGAAACATCTAAAAAAGAATCTTGAAGCAACTCTTGAAGATCTTGATAGATCTTAAAAATAAAATGAAGAACTGAAATTGAAAGTTGATGGCTCGCAAATGCTCATCAAAAAATTAAGAAAAGATTTGAAAGATTGCTCTACAAATGATTTGGGAAAAACGGTCAAAAAGCTGAATGAAGAAAACATGTCGCCAAAGGATAAGATTGAAGATTTGAATGAACAGTTAACATATAGCCAGACAACTATTGAAGAAAAGACTAAAGAAAGTAAACAATTAGATGAAGAACTTATGCAAGAAAACATGAAAATCTTGGAGTTGGAGAACATCAAGAAAAAGATAGAATCTGAGTTGACATAAGCCAAGAATCATATTGAAAAATTACACACAAGTTCTGATCCATTACAATCACAGCTCTATGCACAAAATTTTAGAGTGATACCACTGGTGTTGGATACAATGAAGGACAAATTCAAATCAATAAAATGCAAGAAAGAAAGAAAACACAAGAAGAATCTCCAGAAGTAAAGACAACTGAGAATATTGCAGAAGCTAAAGCAAAACCACCTAAAGATGAACGCAAACCAATTAACCTCACTTTCTATGCCTATAACAAACAAGGACATATGGAAAGGGATTGTAAAGAGGTAAGACCTTTCAATGGTTATTTTTATTCATGCAATAAATTTGGTCATAGAGCCCTACACTGTAGATAAAATCAAAGAAATCAGAAACAACAAAATCAAAGAAGTCAGACTCAGTACAATTAGAGAAATCAATCACAACAAAATTATCAAAACATTATATGTCAGATATGCACTTACAATGGACACACAACTAAACAGTTCAACATGGTTAAGCATATCAACAAGCCTCCAATGATTTTTCATTCTTGTAACAAGGCTGGACACATCTCAAGGTTTTGTAGATCTAGAGCGCAAAAACAAGGAAAACCTAATAAAACTCAAGGATCTCTATTTGAATAATCTAGAGAATTCAAGTTTGTGAAAGTTGCAAAAGATTCGGGAAAAATATGGGTTGAAGTAAAGAAAGATGATGGTGTTGACAAAGTGGTAGATGCATCCATAGTGGACACACCTTCTACTTCTAGATAGATGGCCCTCATGGTCATAAGGGGAGCTAGAAAAGCTCTAAACCTCTGTGCAACAGGTTTACTCACCTCTGATTATGCGCCTTCCATTTTATGTTCTTGGTAACATTTTGGTATAGTATGCAAGAGCGCAAGGTTCTAAGTGGAGCAGGAAATAAATTTGGAACTCACAGTGGATATCGTGTTACGACAACAAGCATTAATTGTAGTAACTCAATTTATAAGTCACTAAAAGATCTAATGTCTTCACTTTTACATTTGAGATAGAGAATTTGGAGAGAATAGGAGATTCAAGTGTCTTAGTATTGACAGATTGTCATTGGTTGGTTAGCAAAGTGGATTGCAGGTGTAACAGAACCCTAGTGCAGACGTGTCATTTCAGAATCTCTGTGAAACCTTATTTAAGAAATCTACAAGTAAGTAATGGCAACTCCTATAGTTTTTGACATCACTGAGAAGAAGAGATATGTGTTTAAGAAGCATCCTTTCAAGTTAGTTTTGGATGATGTTGAAGGGGCATTTTCCAAGAATCCCTTAGGAGTCTTGCATGTTGAGGATATATGCGCTTACATTTACTGTAAGAAGGAGTCTATAGGTGATAAAATCATAATGACACTTATGGCATCTATGATTAACCTTGTTTACTTATTCAAGGATGAATTCTCACATCTCTCAGATAACCCTATTTTTGAGTATACAAATGCACATGAGTTTTATGAAACATAATGGGTTAAAATTATACTCAGTAGGATTCATGATGATCTATTTTGGATTCATGAAGTTCCTATTCGTATTACTGCTGATCTCATTCATGAGATGATTAGACTCTCTAAGGTCGGTCCCGTTCTTCCCATTGGAAAGGATGTCAAGAAATAGGTTGAGCATGCATGCTTATCTAGGAGCGATAGGCACGGAATGAATGTTGATCCTATTGTGGAGAAAGACATCAAACTCATCACCATGATACTTGGTTACAAGTTTCAACATGAAAGTAGACTAAATAGTGTATCTGCAGCTACAGTTCTGGTAGCAATAAGGATGGTAAGAGATAACACTCAATATAACCTTTGTGAGATATTGCGTGCACAACTAATTGAGAATATTAAAGCTATCAAGCATGACACAACAAAATATTTAGATTTGGTTCCTTGATTGTATACATGCACTTCCGCATTGTTGGTAAGGTTTCTAATCTTTACCTAGACATAAGTAAACCTACCTTGTCTCAAATTTCATTGAAAGCTACATATGAAAGCAGTATAAAGGAATCTATGGATATGGAGATCAAGACATTCAGAATTAAGATGCAGAAGAGGTTCAGAATACCAGAGAAGATAGTTGACAAATACAAGGACACCATATGTTTTATGGTAGAAATAGATTGTACATGAATGGAAGCAGTTGAGACAAGAACCAAATGGATTCACCCACTTGGTTATGAGGTAGAAGAAAATATTTTGGAAGGATATGCACAAGTCCTTCTATTTGCGCCTAAAGATCCAAATGAGCCTAGATGGGGCACATATAGAGAAAAGACAAATCAAAGTTGATTCTATCCTATACAGTGCAGATAATAAGAGGAAAGCATCAAGGATTACCTCCAATATTCTAAAAGTTCATGGTGTCACCCAAGAAGACCTAGATAAAGCTAGGGAAACTAAAATTGCTAGAGAACTTAAGCAAACACCTGCAGAAGTCAAGATTGAAAAATATGATGATATCCATAAGAAGGAAAGGAATAAGTCTGGTGAGAGCATATCTGTTCCCTCTACTACTATTGACCTAGAATCCTCTCCGCCTTCTATGCCAAGAAAGATGACTAGAAGAAGGAAGCAAGTCCCCACAAGCCACCCATCCTCAAGGAAAACTTGAAACAAAATCTAAAATATGATATGAATCTAGGTTTATTCTAACAACATAAAAATGCATTTGATTCTAAAATTATGGGCTTATTTGTGCTCAAAAATGCCTTCTATTTATAGAAGAATGAGGAGAGAGAGGGGGGACAAGGTGCATTAATGGAGTTGAAAAACTCATTAATGAAGTGTAAGAGCAATAAATGCCAAAGGCATTGAAGAGGCATGGTGGAGACATGGGCTTAAGGAATCTTCATTAATGAGGCATTAATGAGAGCCTTAAAGAAGCATGGGAAGGGTGTAAGGCAATCTTGAGAAGGTGGACTTGAGGAAAGGAATCTTGAGATTCCTTGATTTTCTCAAGTGGGTGGAGTCCTTAATCATTCATTAATCAAATGCGACAACATTAGGATGTGGGTTAGGATAGAATTAGGATTAGAATTAGATTTAGCAAGGGTGAATGGGTTGGGATAGGTTCAAACCCAGAGTCAAAGTGGTTGAAGTGGGTTAGGTTAGGGTTTAGAGGAATATTAATGAAATGAATAAAACTTATTTAATTCATTCAAAAATAGGAATATTAATTATTTCAACATTTAATTACTTTTTAATAATCAATAGGACTATAGCCAATTAATTAAATTAATTAAGCTAGGGGAATAAGTTCTTTTTGCAAGTGGGAAATTGATTTAGGATTTTATTTAATTCCTTGCAAATTAATCATTTTAGCCATGTATTTGATTGATTATTTGATTTTGGCTAAAAGTAATTAACTTAGTGATTTGATCACCTTAGGAGATTAAATTCATTTCAAAACAATTATGTCAAGCAGTAACAAGGTCGTTTGAACGTAATTGGGGGTATGATCACACTTAGGGAAAATAGGGTCTATAGTCTGAGCAGACCAAATCTAGGTGGTTACATTTGCCCCTCTTTGAATTGATGTCCGAGCAACGCATTGATTCAAAGAAATTTTTTGATTTTGACTTCAGAAAGATTGAGAATTTCACTCACAATCGAACGAAATGCCTGATGAGATCAGTCTCGCACTTGATCGAACTAAACTGATAGAATTGACTTTGAACTTGGTTTTCGTCCAATGGTCAATAAAAGATTTTAAAGATACCAATTCTGAACTTGGTTGTTGTCCAAAGATTGATAATACTGATTCTGAACTTGGTTGTCATCCAAAATCCAGTATGAAGCTACCAGGAGCTTAATAAGAATCTTTTAAAATGAGGAAACACAAGATATCCAGCTTATGAGAACCAAAGATTTTTATCCAACAGTTCTGACTTAGTCAAGGAAACTGTCAGCCCCTAGGTGTTTGATAACAAAGTCATTTTAATGTTGTTTCGAGCAAGAATTTGAATGATGATAGTGTGATCATGCCCCCTCGGGAACAAAATCAAAGGAAAGAAATAAAACCCTCTGTGGAAAGAACATATCACTTACATGGAAAGGGTAGGACAAGAAAAAATAAAGTAGAAGAAGTGAAAAGAGGGTGTGTTAAGAGTAAACATGGGTACCAAGTTAATTATGGTTAAAATGTGATTTGGTTTCATTCCTGATTGATCAAATATCTCAGGAATCATGGATATGTAAATATCTTGGATTTTATATGAATTAAAAATAGAAAGGAGTTTGAGCTCAAATCCTTATGTTGTTCTTTCAAAAATGCACCATGCAATCTCTAAATGCAGCTATATGCAGACTCTTAGGACTGTCACTGATTTGTAGATATTTAAACTTTTTATCATCATTGGGTGCTTTTCAGAATGAATACCACCTGATAGTACAACCATCACTAATAACCACTGATATTATGAAAGTATGAATACTATGTTTTATTGGAATGTCAAAAATAGACATAGGTATCAAGGCATAGACGCTAGGATAAAAAAATAGTTACCTTCCTTTTAATATATCAGATTATGTGTAAGGAAAGATATTGGACCTGAAATGACCTTGAAAATTCATATCCTTGGGTACATTATGCTTCGTATACCTTAGCGAGAATCTAAGTTTAGAAAATAAACAAGGAAATTATGTCAACCTCACCGTAGTTTACACATAACAAAGATTGAGATATATGTGGCTATCCACCCATAGTGGAAGCTCTTACCATAAACATCTAAGTAAGGTGAAATTTATAGGATCATTTGGAACAATCACCATACACAGAAAACCAAGAAAACATTATGCTCCCTATCCTTGCAAATCTTTGTCTTTGCGCAGACATCATGGAGTAAGTCGAAAGACATAACAACGATCAATTGTGAATCAATCAAATAAAATTCATAAATGCTTAGATGCCCCCAGTGAAAACATCATGGGCACATAAAAGAGTCATAATCAAATCAAGATCAAACTGTGTCTAGGTACTATTAAAAAAAATACTATTACTTCATTTTTTAAAGGCAATACAGATTCAACAATCAAAAGTTTGGAATTCCAGCAATATGTGTTCCATGTCTGTGTATAAATTTGTTCTTGTTTGCAATCCTAGGTAGGTCGTAGGAACACCGTTCATGTTTGTGCAATGTTTGTTTCATCCTTGTGTCATGAAAGTAATAGTTTGGCGAAAGTATCAAGAAGCATTGTGTTACAAGACAAAACATCTATGACGACCTAGCAGACGCAACCTATCAGATTGGCAAAGGTGCCCCCAGTGCAGAATGACTTGATCCTAAGATAGAAATGTAGACAAATCCAAAGCGAGGATAAGATTTTCATAAGGAAACAAAGTTAATTCTTAGCACAGGTGTAATCGTGAAGGCTTAGTATGAATAATGCATTGATATATGGAGCGTAGAACATGAGCAACACTTGCTTTCCAGTGTGTGGAAGATTTGTAAAAGATTACCAATTCTCAAGCATGATCACATTTGTGTTCCCCCAATGTATAGAAATATGTAGGGTGTTTATAGATGGATTGATAGATTAGAAGTGGATCAACCATGATGAATGAAGTGGGTGAATGTCACCCTAAAAGAGAGTCTCCTCAAGATTACCCAAGCTAGGGAAAAATTATAAAGCAATGTAAGCGCATAAAGTAGTATCAAATCTCATATAGGATAATGACCTAATGTCATGAAAAGTATGTAGAATATCATGTAGGCCCAAAAGAGTGGACATGTCAAGAGAGTTCTTTAGAACTTGTTTTTCATTTTATTTTGTTCTTCCTTTTGATCAAGACCAAGGGGTCAACTGATAGGACAACACCATCAAGATAAGGCATGGTGTAGTGAGTTTTGTCTTGGAATAAACAAGATCATGATAATGTGCAACAGATAAGAGCAAGTGAGTAAGATATACAATTTGTTCATGAATAGGCCCAACCTCGTCAAGATCACTAGATGGAAAATGGATGAAAGATATGAGGGATATGATGTCATGGAAGGAACTTGCCCCCAAGTGAAGAGTGCAAGTAGGAGGATTTAAGCATAACACCTGTTTTACAGGTTTTCATCATGGTACTTATCCAAGGCACCACAAGAAGTGGTTTTGACCATAGGGTGAATATTTTTCTCTTAAATTTTGCTACTATGGCGCCTGTCTACTAGGTTTTCACCAAGGCACTTTTTTCTATTTTTTTTTCTATTTTTTTTTTTTTTTTTGGGATTTCAAGGAGGAACCTATGCATCTTTCTCTTGGGATAATGATCTTTTGAAAGATATGCTATGATAGGCCAAGAACACTTAAAGTATGCTCAAAGATGTTGATAGGGTGATGAAATGGAGGATAAGGAAGATGGAAGCCAAGATTTTGTGCAATGGACTGGATGAGAGAAAAAGAAGGAATGTAAGGACCCAATATGGAAGGATAGTAGGTGGCAAGATCAACATCAACACACTCTTTGAAGGGTAGTATATGGATTGAGTTTTTGATGTATGAATGGGTAGGGATCTTGGTACACAAGGACCCAAGATGGAGGAAGTATTCAAGGTAATGGATTTTGGGATATGAGGACCCAAAATAGAGTTAAAATATGGACAATGTGTGAAACAAGATGAAGTGGAAGCCTTTGGAAGCTTCGATGCCAATTCTGATTTTTCCTTTTTGTTCAAGCCTTTTAAGAGAGACTTGGGAATCCACATAACTCCTGATTTTCCTTTTCTTTTGGATGATTTAGAACACAATTCTTCTATGATGGATTTAGGAACCCATATTTTCTTTGATATTATGTTCTTCTCTGTGGACCTTTGTGGTCTTTTGAATGTTTATTTTTTCTTTGTATTCACATGTTGATTAGATTGGACATAGTGATCTTCATATGTAAGTGGATTCTTGAATTTTTGATTTCTTTGTTTGACATCCAAATTGCTTCCAAAAGACTTGTGATGTGTGGATGAATAAGAGTGATATGGATGGTTCATATGGATGTGTTGATATGGAGGTTTCAAAGATGCATGTTTCTGTTGATCTTCATAGGAGATAGGATAAGTGTATGGAGGGATATATGGACCCAATATAGATGGAAGGTTTGAAGCTTTCCACTTTTGAACATATGGACCAAGGATAGATTTGGAAGATGGAGAAGGCTGATTCTTGCATGAAAATGGAGGAATATAAGGTGTGAAATGAGTATCAACATCTTTAGAGTGAGCTTCCCGACCAAGGATCTTTTGTTTCAAATTCATCTTCATACGGATAGGCTCATGTGTAACTTTGATAGGAGCCATTTTAACCAGAACCCTTGATGCTTGAGGTAACTTATTGTCATGTAAAGGATTTGGAGGAATGATGTCTTTTTGAGGCAGATATGGAGGTTTATATGAAAGATATGATGGAACATGCTGATCTTGACAAGGGTCTTTGTATAATGTAGGAAGAGTACCTTGCTCTTGATTTTGAATAGAATTTTTAGAAGGTTTAAGATCTTTCTTAGGAGATGGAGGGATATGTATCTCTTGAGATGGAGGAATATATTTTTGAAGTAAATGAAAAGATACGAGGGGATCATCTGTAGATTGTAGGGATATGGGATCTTCGTCAAATTTTGGAGGGGATAGGATAATGTCTTGATCTTGATCATTAGTGAGACTTGTTTCTTTGTTCTTTTTATTATCCTCTTGACATGGACCCAATCCAAAGGAAAAGATAGGAGTTTTAATCTTCATGAGGGATTCTTGAAGGATTGCTGGGGAATTATCCAAAATAGGCCTTGAAGTACATGAAAGCTTAGGGTCTTTGATCTTAGGAGCATGGAATGTACTTGCTGCAAGATATAGAGTAGCTTGGATTTATTTTAAAGGCATCCCTTGAGGGTAGACATGGTTATCTTGAAAAGCATTAGGATCTTTGTGTGATGGAGGATATTTGGATATCCTTGAAGCTTTGTTAGATGGGGGAATAGTGGAAGAAGTAGTAGTATGTAGCTCATTTCTAGAGATAGGTTCATGATTTTGATCATGCTTGGGATTGGTATCTCCGTTTGATAATTCATTAGTATCTTCAACTTTGATCATGGCATCATCAATTAGATCTTGGATTTTATGTTTTAATTTCATGCAATGTGAAGTTTTATGCTCATTATTTCAATGATAGGCACAGTAGGTACTCACAAATGACATTCCACATGAGGTGGTTTGAGGCAATGTGATGAGATTATTTTTAAGAAGCTCTGCTAGAATTGTTGTATAAGATCGTCTCAAAGGAGTAAATGTTATATCCCTTAGAAATGTAGATCCACTTGGAATCTCCAAAGAGATGTTGGATTCAAGATTATGAGGACGTTGATCAAAGATAGGATTGAGGTGATTCTGTGAAATAATCTCTTGATCAAAGATAGGATTACCATGAGGAGGTTTCTCCTTTGAAGAACGTGAAGACATGTGTGTCTTGTGATCATAGAGAAGAGGAAATATTGATCTTAGTGAAGATCCATTTGATGAGGTATCCTTTTCTTCCTTTAAGTCTTGAATTTCAGATTTCAAAGCTTGCATTTTCTTAGATAGGGTCTTAATGAGAATTTATTCTTCCTTGTTTTTAAGACCATAGGATTCATCCCATTTATTTTTAGTCATCGTAAGATTGTCTTGATCAAAGTCTCAGAATGGTGCCAAAGGGATTTCTGAATTGTCCCCAAATGTGTGAGTTTGGGTTTGATGTTTCAAAGTGATTGATTCCAACGTTAGAGGGTGTTAGAATGCCCTGATAGTGAGCTAGGAACCAATGAGAGTCGATTGTTTGAAGTAAGTGACTCCAACGTCAGAGGGTGTTAGAGTGCCCTGATAGTGAGCTAGGAATCAAGTTGTTTTATTAATATTAAAATCCACACGATTTAGGATCAATTGTGAAGATCCAAAAGGATATGCACGGTATACTTGTGAGAAAGTTTTGAAACAACAACTGTCAGACCAGAAAAAGAAGTAGGACCAGACTAAGGAGCCAAAAGAGTACCCAAATATACAAAATTTTCCAGAGAAAATAGTCTGCAAATTCCCACTGTCCTAGATGTGATCCTCTGAATGTGACACTATGCTTTCCCTAGTGCAAGCCAACATCCCGGATGTGAGCCTCTGATGTTCTTTCATGTTTTTCTTGTTTTGTCTCAAAGTATGTGAAATTTTGTTTGACAGTAAGGTTTTTTTGAGAATTTATAGTGAGTGTAAAACACATGCGTAGATCCAGGATTGAAATTTATTGCTTGTTTGAAGATGTTATCTTTTTAATGATCTTTCAGTTACGTCAAGCATTGTTGCATTTTTAAAGGGTGAAACAGGCACACATATTATCCCTATTTTATAGGTGGAGGATGAAAATCCTTTCTCATTGACTTAGGTACACACTCAAATGCTAATTAGGATGCAACCATCACCAAGCATGCAATGGCTCTAGTCATGATGTTGTATTAGCCGACTCCAAATGCAAGTGAGGGCACGATATGATGAGTGTCTTGGGGCAATTACTTTTTGCCTTGCACAAGGATTATCACCCTTTTGGGGGTGAATCAAGAATTCTTTCAGTTTAAGTGTTGTCTATGATTGGGCAATCTATTCAAAACCGTCCCCCATAGAATTACACAAGGCAAAATTGAGGCGTATAGCCCTATGAGTACTCAAATATGTGTAGTCTCGCAAGCAATATTCAAGCGGCTCCGCTCTACACATACCCAAGCATGTTCAAGGAATGATGTCAAAATTCCATGAATAAAACTGATTCCATCTTCTAAGGCTTTGGCCTACAAGGAAGCAATTATTTATAGTGAGTTGAAAGGGTTGGCGTAAAACCTGTCCTCACTTGGGTCATTCTCGGGAGATTTTTTCCTTAATTGATAGGCCCTCTACTATTAAATAAGCGTACAAAAGATTGGCGAGCGTAGGACATCTAGATTTTTTATTCTTTCGAAGAAGAAGAGCATACTCTCCTAATCCATGCCATTTTATCCCAAAACAAATTCAAGCAATGTTGTGCTCGATTTAAGATGTTCCTATTTTATGGAAAATAGAATGCTTGAAAGTAAAGTTTGTGTTGTTCAATTATCCACAATTTTAGATGAGTAGCTTGTTCAATTTATGATCCCCAAAATTAGACAATGATATTGTTCATTTAACCCACAAATTTTGTTCTTTGAGTTGTTCATTTACTAATCCAAAAGAAATTTAGTTATGTTTTCTTGGTTCAGTTATCTCCAAATTCCTTTCAACTCATAAATTGGTGTGTGAGTTTCTGATTTTCCTTAAAAGGAAAAGAGCATAATCCTCTAGACAGTTTAGTAGAAGATTAGAAAATGTTCTTAATGTGAAAAACATGTAAATAGAGGTCAAGAAGGGGGTTTGGAAACCTGAAAAACCATGTTAGTATTCTTTGTTCAACTCCCACAAAAGAACTTTGATAGAAACCTACCAACACTAGTTAGGCTTCTTTAAAAGACCAAAAACCAAAGTGAGCAAACTGTTAGAGGTTAGGCAATGAAGTACGCAAGATTTTTAGCCAGATGCAATCCTAAAACACAGGATGTGATACCATATACCGAATGTGAACCCTTGTCACCAGATGTGACTCAATGTTCCCCAGATGCGATTCTAAACCAAAAATGATCTAGGAAATCCTGGATGCGAGCCTCATTTTTTGCAGTGCGAGGGCATATCCTGGATGCAAGCCAAAATGATCAGATGCGATTCTGGACCTGAAAAATGGGAGGAAAGATTAGTGAAAAATTAGATTAAAAATGAGGCAAATCTTGAATCAAGCCCCATGGTGGGCACCAAAAATGTGGTGTGTTAAAATGTGCACCTATTACCTGCGACACAACACTTCAATAGGTCATTGCATTAGTGGAAAATATGGTTAGATGAGCATATAAAGCAACTAAAATTGAACTATTGATTTCTAACTAAGAAGAGTATGATAAGAAACATAACAACCCTCATATTATGCTACTATCAGTGACATATACAACTTAGCATGAAAGATTTGAGTTAAAAACAAACTATTTAACCATTAAGCATGCATTCTAGCTCTAAAAAGCATGAAAACAATATTGCCTAAACTGTTGGAAAGTTGACTTCCTAAGGATGCATGACTTATTTTGTGTTTTCATCATGGCAACAAAGTCATACTAAGTTTCTGTCTAAGATAACTTAGAAGATAAAATGACTAAGTATGGAAAACAGGACAAACAAAGATATACATCGATCAACACATCAATGCACGTGCGAGAGATTGAATCAGAGTATGTGCATTTAGATATATGTTCTATGTGATGTCTACATACTAAGTCCAGACACACATGGTATGGCATGATAGTATGGAGAAGTTACAGATAGATCAGTACACCAGCAGTCCAGAAGACAGAGCATGAAAGTCGACTAGTGTTTTGATTAGCGTGAATTATTTTGTTGTGTAACGACCAAGAACCTTTGATTTTATGTTTGTAATAATGTCTTTAGTATTGTTTTAAACATGCTTAAGATAACTTGCTTGGAAGCGTTGTGTATTATGTTTTAGGGCCGACCATAAGTCTTGTTTTGGGTCGCGTCTATTCAGGTATTAACATATAAGTATGTAATGTAAAGTTATGTTACAAGTGTCAAATAATATGCATGAGAAAGATATATGAAGTTAGTATGAGATAAATCTCTTTAAGAGAGTAAGAGCATCAGTGCATACACAGAACTGATCAGACAACAGTGTCATCACAATAGTTCACTTTTGATATAGTGTATATCAACTATTAGAAGGTTGTAGCCTTCATCTTATTGGGCAGTGAGCCTAGGAAATGAGCCATATACCTTTAACAGGGTTTTGTAATAGACTCCTAACAGGGTCATTGTACTTACATTGTAAAAACTGCTTCTAACAAGGCAAAGGAACTTTAATAGGTTCATTATACTAGTGCAATATTTGTGGGTACTAATTACCACCAGGGTTTTCCTTTGATCAAGGTTTCCCCATAAACATATCATGGGTTATGTATTCTTGTATTGATATTCATTGGATGTATATTTGTTTTATGTTTAAGTTGTTGAAATATAATAAATAGACAAACACTGATTCACCCCCCCTCTCAGTGTTTCTAACAATTGGTATCAGAGCTCTGGTCCTTTAAAAGAAAGTTTAACCACTTGAGGAGATCATGGAATCAGCAGAAGAAAAACATTTGAAAAAGAATCTTGAAGAAGCTCTTGAAGATCTTGATAGATCTGAAAAACAAAATGAAGAACTTAGACTGAAAGTTGATGGCTCACAAATGCTTATCAAGAAATTAAGAAAAGATTTGAAAGATTGTTCTACAAGTGATTTAGGGAAAATGGTCAAAAAGATGAATGAAGAGAACATGTCTCTGAAAGATAAAATTGAAAATCTGGATGAACAGCTAACTGATAGTCAAATTGTCATTGAAGAAAATATCAAAGAAAGCAAACAAATAGAAGATGAACTTTTTCAAGCAAACATGAAAGTCTTGGAATTGGAGAACATAAAGAAAAAGATGGAATCTGAATTAATAGAAGCAAAGGATAAGATTGATAAAATCCACTCAAGTTCTGATTCACTTCAATCTCAGCTCAATGCACAAAAGCAAAAAGGTGACACTACTAGTCTTGGATACAGTGTAGCATGAATTGAAATCAATTCATTAGAAGAAAGAAAGAAAGCACATGAAGCATCTTTAGTAGAAAAGAAATTTGAAAATATTGCAGAGATTAAAACAGATCCACCTAAAGGAGAAATCAAGCAAGTTAATAGAACTTGTTATGCATATAATAAACATGGTCATTTGGTAAGAGATTGTAAAGAGGTAAGACCTTTCAATGGTTATTGTTACTCCTATAATAAGTTTGGTCATAGGGCTATACATTGTAGAAAAAATCAAAGAAATCAGTCACAACAGATTCAGAGAAGAATGAATCAAAACAATCAGAGAAATTAGCCTCAAAGAAATTTATAGAACATCACATGTCAGATATGTAACTATAATGGACACATAGCAAAGCAGTGCAACATGATGAACAAAAACATCAGACCTCCTATCATTTGTCACACATGTGGAAAGGCTGGACACATCTCAAGGTTATGTAGATCCAGAACTCAAAAGCAAGAGGATCCTAAGAAATCACTATTTGAAGAAGAAGGAGAAGTCAAATTTGTTCAAGCAAAAGAATATTCAATCAAAATTTGGGTTGAAATAAAGAAGGACAATGATGTTGAAAAAGTAGTTGATGCATCCACAGTGGACGCATCCTCTATTTCTAGTTGAATAGACCTTCTTGGTCTTAGGAGGAGCTATTCTAGCTCGGAACCCCTACGTGGCTGGTATACTCACCTCTAAGTATGTGCCTATGAAATTATGTTTATAGTTGGATGAAGTATGTATGCACACATTATCTATAATACACTTTGAATGAAGTTTGGAATTCTCTATGAAAACTGCGTATAGTTGCAAACATTAAATGCAGTAACTTTTATAAAAAGATGTAAGTGTTTGATCTTCGTCACATTTGCATTCAAGATTATAGAATTTGGAGAGCACAGGAGCACTAAGAATCAAAGCACGAAAGCATAATAGATTTGGTGGTTAAGAAGCATGGTTAAGAAGTTTGGAACAGAACCCTAGCAGTTGCACCATTTCAAATTTTCATGAAACCCTATTTAATCAATCATCAAGTAAGTATGGTGACTCTAGTTGTATTTGACATTGCAGAGAGGAAGAGATTTGTATTCAAGAGGCATCGATTTAAATCCATATCAGATTATGTGGAAGGAGCTTTCTCCAAAACCCCGTTAGGAGTTGTTCACATAGAAGACATCCACGTATACATTTATTGTAAAAAGGAAATAGTTGGAGATAATAGTATAGCCACTCTCATGGCTTCGATGATGAAACTAGACTATTCATTCAAGGATGAATATGTGCACCTCACAGACAACCCTATCTTTGAGTATTCGAATGCACATGAATTCTATGAACCAAAATGGGTTAAAATATTTTTGAGCAGGATTCATGATGATCTTTTCTGGATTGGTGAAGTCCCCATCCGTATTACTGTAGACCTAATCCATTAATTAACTAGACTTCCTAAGACTGGACCCATTCTACCTACTAGCAAGGATGTCAAGAAATAGGTTGAGCAAGAATGCCTATCCAGAAGTGACAGGCATGGTATGATAGTCGATCCTATCAAGGAAGATGACATAAAGCTTCTAACTATGATCCTTGGTTACAAGTTCCAGCATGCAAGCAGATTAAACAGTGTGTCAGCAGCCATAGTTCTAGCAGCTATAAGAATGGTGAAGGATAACACTCAGTTCAATCTATGTGGGATATTGCATGTTCAATTGATGGACAACATTCAAGTTATCAAGCATGACAAGAAAAAGACATTTAGGTTTGGGTCTCTGGTCATCTACTTGTACTTCCACATTGTTGTTAAGGTTGCTAATCTTTACCTATATAGAAGCAAACCTACAATGTCTCAAATTTCACTAAAAGCCACATTAGAGAGTAGTGCAAAGGTTTCTATGGACATGGACATAAAATATTTTAGGATCAAGATGCATAAGAGGTTCAGGATACCTGAGAAGATTGTTGAAAAGTATAAGGAAACCATATGCTTCATGGTAGAAGCTGACTACACTTGCATGGAGGCAGTTGAGCCCAGAACTAAATGGATTCATCTACTTGGGTATGAAGTGGAGGAACATGTATTGGAAGGATATGCACATGTCCTTTTGTCTATGCCCAAAGATCCCAATGAACCCAGATGGGGCACTTACAGAGAGAAGACTAATGCTATTGATCATGTATTATATAGTGTTGATAACAAAATAAAAGCATGTAAGATTACATCTAGCATTCTAAAAGTTCATGGAGTCACTTAAGAATATCTCGACAAAGCTAGAGAAGCCAAGATAGCCAAGGAACTTGAGAATACTGATGACATCTAGAAGAAGAAGAAAGTATAGAGCACCTCTGCGCCCTCTACCACCAATGACCTAGACTCATCTCCACCTTCTATACCAAGAAAGAAGTCTAGAGGAAGGAAGCAAGCGCCCACAAATCACCCATCCTCAAGAAACACACAGAACACATCAAGGAACACTCAAGCTCCTCCTGAGGTAGGATTTAGACCTAGTCTAAATGTCTTGAAGAACAGGATTATTAATGAAGGGAGACTAGACACACTTGCTAAGGTCTATGACAAGTATCAAGAGATTGATAAAACTAAGATATATTCTATGATCATCTCTCATATGATTAAGTTTAAGAAGTTAGTTCTTGAACTAAAGATAGTGATACCTGATAAGTTATGGAACATACTGGAGATCATGAAGAGACATGCAATTGAGGAAGACATGAGGATAAGAGAAGAAACATTTGATAATCTTCTCCCTGTATGCTCACATGATGAGAAGGCAATTCTATTAGATCTGGTAAAGCCTCATCTCAGAACTAAGACAAGGACTCTTCAGATTATGAACAAAGAGTATGAGAAGATAGGTAAAGAAAATAAAAAGTCATTTGCACAAGTGTTTATGGATAGACACATGTATCCATCAATGACGCCTACAACAAAGGTAACTCTAGCTCCTCCCAAATAGGTTACAGAACTAGTGATTCAAGATGCACCTATGACAGGTCCACAGGTCTCAGCACCCTCAGTGACAATAACTTCTGATACAACAAAAGACTTAGAAGATACTATTATGGTTGATAATATCAAGATATCCATAACAACATCTGAGAAAGACATGGAAAAAGTTGATAAAGCATTTGTAAGCATTGAAGAGATGTGCACTAATGATACATCTGAACAACAAGATGAAACTCCCTCCAATGATCCAATAGAATTGAATGAAGAAAAAGATACTCAAGATAATGAGACACCAATCAAGGAGAAAAAAATAAAGAGTGAATGCATGGATACCAGTCAAAATACTATATTCACTCCATCCACTTTACCATTTACTTCATTGTTGTCAAGGTTAACTCTTGATTCAGCAAGTCTAGATGCGCGGGGAGAAGAGGACTTAATAAAGATCAACGTGCTAGCTATGGAAAAGGAAAAAGAAAAATAGGTTATGAGGAACCCTCTTTTCTTGGAGTCAGTTAACATTCTAAATGATTTAGTACCTGCAGACAAGAAAGTATCCAAGATTCAATGATTTGAAGATGTTGATAGCATTCTAAAAAGCTTCAAAGCACACTTTATAGATCTAGTAGACTCCGCTACTAGAATTGCAGAAGATGAATATAAAAATGAGAGATTGCATGAATTGGTAAAGAATTTTATTGTAGACTTAAAATCTTTAAAGATTGGGCAATCCATATTGAAAGAATTGGCAGCTAAGGGTATTTATGTTATAGCAAACTGCATGGACAGAGTAAAGTTCACCTCTAAACATATCAAAAAGATAGAAGAGGTAGAAATCATGGTGGACAGTATAAGAAAATCAGTTGAGACATCCTCGCAAGACATGAACATATGTAAAAATGTCTATCAAGGTCAAAATTGAAAAGAAAAAATTGGAGATCAGTAAGATAAGAGTAAGACAGACTCAATTGAGAAATGCACTTGCACCCTCTTTAGCAAATCTGAATGAAAACATCAAACAGATTGATGCCACCATTGTGACATATGATCAAGGTCCCTTTATGGATTCGATGAAGATGGAGAAGCTGACATATGCCTTATGCATGCATCTTCAGACAGTTGATGCAATGAAGGTATTCTGGCAGAAAGAGATCCAATCTCTTCAGGTTGTGTACCCTGATGTTTACATGGAGTAAGTATCTAGAGACTTACAATTATGTATACCTTTGTCATTAATGTCAAAGGGGGAGTAATTTATATAGAGAATGTGTATATATGGGGAGCAGTATATATATATGTTAAATATGATAAGAGATGCAATGATATACAGTTATTTTTTGTGTTAAGTCATTTTGAGTAACTTGGCCACATTCCTTTGTTGCCATTAATGACAAAGGGGGAGATTGTTGGAAAGTTGATTTCCTGAGGATGCATGACTTATTTTGTGTTGTCATCATGGAAACAAAGTCATAATAAGTTTTTGTCTAAGATAAATTAGAAGATAAAATGACTAAGTATGGAAAACAGGACAGATAAAGATATACAATGATCAGCACATCAGTGCACGTGTGAGAGATCAAATCATAGTATGTGCATTCAGATATATGTTCTATGTGATGTCTACATACTAAGTCCAGACACGCATGGTATGGCATGATAGTATGGAGAAGTTACAGACCGATCAGTACACTAGCAGTCCAGAAGACAGAGCATAAAAATTGACTAGTGTTTTGATCAGCGTGAATTATTTTGTTGTGTAACGGCCAAGCACCTTTGATTATATGTTTGTAATAATGTCTTTAGTATTTTTGTAAACACACTTAAGCTGAATTGCTCGGAAGCATTGTGTATTATGTTTTAGGGCCGACCATAAGTCTTGTTTTGGGTCATGTCTATTCGGGTATGAACATATAAGTATGTAATGTAAAGTTATGTTACAAGTGTCGAATAATATGCATGAGAAAGATATATGAGTTCAGTATGAGATAAATCTCTTTAAGAGAGTAAGAGCATCAGCGCATACACAGAACTGATCAAATAACAATGTCATCATAGTAGCTCACTTTTGATATAGTGTATATCAACTATCAGAAGGTTGTAGCCTTCATCTTATTGGGGAGTGAGCCTAGGCAGTGAGCCATATACCTTTAACATGGTTTTGTAATAGACTCCTAACAGGGTCATTGTACTTGCATTGTAAAGACTGCTTCTAACAGGGCAAAGGAACTTTAACAGGTTCATTATACTAGTGCAATATTTGTGGGTACTAATTCCCATCGGGGTTTTCCTCTGATCAAGGTTTCCCCATAAACATATCATGGGTTATGTGTTCTTGTATTGAGCTTCATTGGATGTATATTTGTTTTATGTTTAAGTTGTTGAAATATAATAAATAGACAAACACTGATTCACCCCCCCTCTCAATGTTTCTAACATAAACATGAAATCTGAAATATGATATGAATCTAGGTTTATTATAAAAACATAACAATGCATTTGATTCTAAAATTATGGGCTTATTTGTGCGCAAAAATGCCTTCTATTTATAGAATAATGAGGAGAGAGAGGGGGGACAAGGTGCATTAATGGAGTTGAAAAACTCATTAATGAAGTGTAAGATCAATAAATACCAAAGGCATTGAAGATGCATGGTGGAGACATGGGCTTAAGGAATATTTATTAATGATGTATTAATGAGAGCCTTAAAGAAGCATGGGAAGGGTGTAAGGCAAGCTTGAGAAGGTGGACTTGAGGAAAGGAATCTTGAGATTTCTTGACTTTCTCAAGTGGGTGGAGTCCTTAATCAATCCTTAATGGAATGTGACAACATTAGGATGTGGGTTAGGATAGAATTAGGATTAGAATTAGATTTAGCAATGGTGAATGGGTTGGGATAGGTTCAAACCCAGAGTCAAAGTGGTTGAAGTGGGTTAGGTTAGGGTTTAGAGGAATATTAATGAAATGAATAAAACTTATTTAATTCATTCAAAAATAGGAATATTAATTATTTAAACATTTAATTGCCTTTTAATAATCAATAGGACTATAGCCAATTAATTAAATTAATTAAGCTAGGGGAATGGGTTCTTTTTGCAAGTGGGCAATTGATTTAGGATTTTATTTAATTCCTTGCAAATTAATCATTTTAGCCATGTATTTGATTGATTATTTGATTTTGGCTAAAAGTAATTAACTTAGTGATTTGATCACCTTAGGAGATTAAATTGATTTCAAAAGAATTATGTCAAGTAGTAATAGGGTCGTTTGAACATAATTGGGGGTATGATCACACTTAGGGAAAATAGCATCTATAGTCTGAGTATACCAAATCTAGGTGGTTACACCTTTGTGAGTACTGAAGAAGTTGAGATATTATGCAGTGACAAAGCTTCTTTGTAGCAAGAACAAGTCCCAACTGAAGAAACAACAGGTCGGGATAAAGATAGAAAGGATGAACCCAATGAACTACCCTCTATTGAGATTCCAGTGAAGAAAGAATGTATGGATGTGAGTCAAACTACAATATTCACTCCGTCTATAAAACCCTCAATGTCATTGTTGTCAAGTTTGACCCCTGATACAACAAACCTAGATGCATGGGGAGAAGAATATTTGATCAAAATAAGTGTATTGGCCATGGGGAAAGAAAAAGAGAAACAAGTAATGAGAAATCCTCTCTTTCTTGAGTCAGTCAACATTTTGAACAACTTGGTTTCAACAGATAAGAAATTGGCAAATATTCAATCAGTTGATGATGTCGATAGTATTTTGACAAGCTTCAAAGAAAATTTCACAAGTCTAGTAGACTCAGCTACTAAAATTGCAGAAGACAAGTACAAAAAGGAAAGGCTGGATGAATTAATAAAGAAATTCTCATCAGATCTTAACTCATTGAAGATTGGTAAAGCAATTCTGAAAGAGTTAGCAGCAAAAGGCAGAAGAGTGATAGCTAACTATATGGACAGAGGTAAGCTCACTTCAGAACATACAAAGAAGATTGAGGAAGCAGACATCTTGATTGAAACTATAAGAAAATTAGTTGAAGTATCTTCTCAAGACATCAATGCCTATAACAACATCTATCAAGGGTAGTTAGATAAAATTGAGAAAGCCATGATAGAGATTAGCAAGATAAGGACCAGACAAATACAACTAAGAAATACACTTGCGCCCTCCTTAGCTGTACTAAATCAGAATATCAGGAAGATTGATGTAACTATTGTCACATATGATCAAGGCCCCTACATGGATATGATAAAAATGGAGAAAATCACCTATGCATTATGCGCCCATCTTTAGACTGTTGATGCACTCAAGGTGTTTTGGCATCAAGAAGTCAAAAACCTGCAGATTGCATATCCAGATGTGTACTCTGAGTAAGTACTTAGAGATTTTAATTTTTTTTGGCGCCTTTATCATTAATTTAAAAGGGGGAGTATAGTGTATAAAGGAGCATAGTGTATATATCCAAAGTTAAAATAGTATGAGGAGATATATCAGTATAAGTACAATTGTTTTATGAAGTCAAATTTTAGTAACTTGGCCACATTCCTTTGTTGCCATTATTGACAAAGGGGGAGATTTTTGGAAAGATGACTTTAATATGATTATATGACTATTTTTGTGTTTTCATTATGGAAACAAAGTCATATGAAGTTTTGATAGTCAGTTCATAAACTTTGAAGATCAAAATTTGGCTAAGTATAGAAGACAGTGTAGACAGAGATATACCCGTTGATCAGAGCACCAACGCACGTGTGTATGAACACATCATGGTATGCACCTTTAGATATAAGCTTTTTGATACAACATTATACTAATTCTACACATGCATGATCAGATATGTCCGTATGGTGAAGTTACAACAAATCTAAGTGTCACTAGCAGTTCAACAGAACAGAGCATGGAGCCGACTACAAATTTTGATTAGCGCATATTAATTTGTTTTTTTATGGCTATGCACATATTTTAATATGTTTTTAATGATTTTTTTTATCACTCATGTAAACATTCTTAAGCCAATTAACTTGGAAGCATTGTGTATGTTAATTTTGGGCTGACTAAGTCTTAGTTTTGGTCGCGTCTATTGAGTATGTATATATACTTGAGATGTATTTTGTATTAGATTTTGAATGGTTGAAAAGATAATGATTTTAAGTAAGATAGAAGTAAAAAGAGAATAATCAGTTTGAGATAAAGCTCTACCAATGATTAGAGTTTTAGCACACAAAATGAACTGATTAGACAAGCAGTGTCATAACAGTAGTTCAACTTTTAGATATTGTGAGTATCTGTTATCAAGAGGTTGTTTCCTTCTTCTTATTGAGAAGTTAGCTCTAGAAATGTGCCATCCACCTCTAACAGGGTTTGTAAAAGACTCCTAATAGGTTCATTGTACTCAGCATTGTAATGACTGCTTGTAATAGGGAAAAGGAACTCTAACAAGTTCATAATACTAGTGCAATTATTTGTTGGTACTAATACCCACCAGGGTTTTCCTCTGATCAAGGTTTCCTCATAAAAATATCTTATGTTATGTGTTATGTGTTATGGTTGATATGCTTTTATTATTAGATTTGTTATCTATTTATTGGGCTAAGTTTTAATTTTCTAAAATATAATAAATTGTTGAACACTGATTCACCCCCCCCTCTCAGTGTTCCCATTCCTAAAAAAAACATCCATCCTCATAAAGTAAATGCTTCAATACATCCATGTGTAGAAAATAAAGTGCATACATATAACATCATAAGGAAATAAAAGATCTCATAAGATCATCCATCAAGTGACTGAGCACATGTACAATGAAATAAAAATCATATGTCTCATATATATTATCAAATGTCAAATGTCACACGTACAAATGATCTCAAAATATATAAAATATGTCATCGAAGCAAGTGACACAAAATGGGGATGCCAAAATTAGGAATCACTATATGATCCTAGCTCTCTACAGAGTCCTTCTCATCGCCTGGAACCTATGGTAGTGGTGGTGGAGGAGGAGGGTCCATATGCTCTAGTCTAGGAACTCGTGCACCCTCAAATCTCATTGCAAAATCTATGTAAGATGGAACTGATGACATTAATTTTCCATTAGTATGAAAACAACACTTTTGGTAAGCATACACTAAAATAAAGGACAGAGCAAACCAAAGATCAGATAGAAAGATCACCGAAGATGACTAAGTACAAAGAGAACAAACGACACAACTTAGTGTGTAAACCAAAAATGCAATGACAGAAAGATAAAGAGGAACCCGATATGCAGGATATAGTGTAGACCAAGAAGACAATTAAAGAGAAACCAACTAAACAAAACTAAAGGACAGTCAAGCATGACTGATAGATAGGAATCGAAAGTCAGTTGCAGTCCGCAAAAAGTGGATCTGACTTCCACGTTAGATAAAGAAAGCTTATTATATTTATAGGATATTGATTTGTTTTTTTTTTAAATCCATTTCTTTAGGGACAAGATACATGAATGTATAAATGATTTAAAACACATAGACTAGGAGATCTAGGTACAAGTTGTAAACCCGATCTTAGAGTTAACATTGTTTTTATCAAAACTTGATGATGTCAATCTATCTTATAAATAGATGATGCAATCATTCATTAATGTGTGTGTAAATATGAAAGAGAGCATGAATGAAGCCAACGAGCACATCTATGGATCAGATTGAGAGTTTCAAGAACAAGAACAACAAAAGGTGAATTTGGTTATCAGAACCAAGAATAGAGGATACCGAGAATCAAAGGTATTATTCAATCACAATTCGGTGATAATATTTTTCATGTAAACTAAATTGGATCTATATCAACAATAGGAGATTGCATTTACCAGGTCAATTTGTAATTTTCTATCATTCTAACAAGTGGAGCAAAGTGTAAAAATCCTTTCAAGGAAGGTGGATTTAACAGTCCAACTACAAATCTCTTAATCGAGTGCACACTCAACAATGTTGCTAAATATCTTAACATATTAGACTTTAATAGGTCTCCACCGATACTCTTAACAAGGTAGATCATCAAAAGTGATCAAATTGTAAGCCTTAATTGACCCCTTCCAATCTGCAGATAGTGAAGATTTTGTGAGTGTCATCCCCACCATTATTTTTACTTCCTCACAAGAGTTTTCTGCAATATCATATCTTGTGTTGTGTGTCAAATTACTTTCATGAATGTTTCTATGAATGTTCACATGTATGTTAATGTTATGAATTGATATAACTCACATCAAGATAGTATAGATCAGATTGAATGGATATACAATTGATTACAAAGGTTAATTGATTAAAGGATACATAAGTTTTAGAGGTACTAATTCACCCCTCCCCTCTTAGAACATACTTCCCATTAATCCCAACAATTGGTATCAGAGCTAAGTCTCTTCTTGGAAAGCTTAAAGGCTTAAGAGAAAAGATCATACAATGAGAAGTACATATTTGATAAAAATATTGAGAATAAGAAGCTTGAAATTCAGATGTTCTATAAATAGTATAAAGAAGCTAGAATTAATATGAGACAACTGCTAGATGAAAGAAAGATTATGGAATCTCATTGTAATGAGATAGATTATCATGAGGAAGAGATACTATATTTCTTTGTCTTTAGGATCAACTACAAGCAAAGAATCAGATACATCAGAAGAAAGCATCACAAGCCTAACTAAAATCAATCTACATCTGGCTGGACAAGTTAAATCTCTACAAATTGGTCAAGAGACACATATGGTAAGGATGATTTATGTCATGAACAATGCTAGAGAAGATGAGCAAGAAAGAACACTAGCTATTGATGATAGAAGAAAGATCACTAAAAAGCTACAAGAAAAAAAGTCTGAAATACAAAGACTTACAGAGCATCACCATGAGATTACAATTCATATTATTGTTATGAGTCAAGAGGCAAACAAAATAAATGTTGAACTCATTGAAAGAATAGAAGCTATCGGTGAATTGAGGGATGAGAATGAAAAGTTGAAACATGCAATAAGAATTTAGCAAGAGGATAATGAAATTATCAAGAAAGCTGAAGAAAGCAATAAAAGAATGGATGATTTTATTGAAGGACAACAAAGAGTTCACAACAATACTGGCCTAGGTTTTACCGAGAATGGAGAATCATCAAATCAAATTGATCCAAAGAATGTCTATACAAATTCAAGACCAAGAAAGCATACGTGCAATCACTGTGGAAAGCAAGTTCATACATCAAATGTATGCAGAGGCAAAATGAAAGCTATTCCTAAATCTACATCTTCATTCATAGGATTTTGTTATAAATGTAACAAGAAAGGACATAAAGCATATGAATGTAAGTCTGAGATGAAACAACCAAAGAAGGAAACCTACATGGACAAATACTATCCTTCATGCAAAATGAATGGGCGCACAACTCTTGAATGTTGGAAAAAGAAAAGGCAAGCATGGAAGCCTAAAGGTCAAGAAACTCCCCATCAATCGAAGAGAGTCGGTAACCAGTATGTATGGGATTACAATACTTGGAAAAATTGTATAGCATGTGGAAGATATGGTCACATTGCTGCAAACTGTATGAGATAGTGGACTAGAAATTCTAGAGGCTAGAATAACCCCAGAATGGCATGCTTACACTGTCATAAAGTTGGTCATCTCAAGAAAGAGTGCAAAGACTGAATGACAGAGACAAGCACATATCCCAATGGAAACATCATTGAAGACATCCGAAGGGCAAGAGACAAAATGTAGAGTAAAGCTTCAAACAATGATGAAGCTGGACCGAGAAACGCAAATGGTGGCACCCCATCCAATGGATCCAATGACATCACCACCCCCACCTAAGTAGAACAAGTATGGAACTGCATTACCTCAAGCTATTATTTTACATCAGTTCCATAATATATATGTTGATATAATGCCAATTTAGCATAAGTAAAGATGCATCATGGTATTACTTGTTAAAATCTGTGATAACTATGCTTTCGGGCATATATACTGAAACCCATCGGTATATGCTCAAAGATGAGACTGCCTACACTTACCGAGAAGCGTCAGTTAAAAGAAAAGTTGCTAAGTATAAATTGAGCCTTGTCGGTAAACAAGCAAAGTGAACAAGTTGTCTATGACATCGAAACCCATCGGTAAAAGCAAGAAGGAATAACAACTGCTTCAAAACGTTAAGTTGTCACTGAAGGAAAGTAAAGTCTTCACCAACAAACTCCGTCTTCATACACTGAGGATTTTGTAAGCATTTATGACATGCGTTTTAGGGAAACAACTATAAATAGGGCAACAAAACAACTCATTGTTCACGACAACCAGAGCAGAGCGACCAAGGTGATTTTTGAGTAAAAAGTGACTGAATCACAGAGCGACCCCAAATCTACACACAACACTCCAAAGAACTTCAGAAATCTTTGCAAGCACCAACAGTAAGTTCAACATAACTGACAACTCTATTTTTGTGCATTTCACAGGAAGCCCTAAAATTCTGAAAATGGTCTCGACATCAAAAACCGTGAAATCCAAGAACACAAAGAAGGATGAGTTCAAGATCATCAAGAATTTGGCATGTGAGGAACCTAACTACAAGATCCATCCCAAGGTTCCTCACAACCCAACAACGCTAGAGCATTTTCATGCATACCAGCTAGGGTTTTACTCGTGGAAGACATTCGATCTTTCATACACTGCAAGATTGCAGAGATAGGAACTTCAAAAGTTGAAGAAGCTTATAATAAGCTGTGCAACAAATATGGAACACTAAAAGATGAACACAAGCATATAGAAGAAAAAGGGCTCACCAATGCCCTAATGTTCCTGAAGGTTTTCAAAACCAAATGGATTTGGTTAGTACTAAGCCAAATGCATAACAACAAGCTATGGCTTGATGAATTGAAGGTGATAGCTCGAGATGTCATCCATGCAGTCACCTATTACCCCGTAACCAAGAAAGTAAAGGAACTCAAGCATCCACCTAAGGCCAAGACCGAGAAGATGACAGGATCCAAATGGGATGGCAGGGGACTAAAAGTTACCACAATAACCGATGATGAGATCAAGTTCGGTGCATGTGTTCTAGGATACAAATTCTTCCAAGCAAGAAGATTGAAGAACATAGAATTAGGTGCAGTAGACACAGCCTACAAAATTTTTAAGAAGGGAACACAATTAGACTTATCTGAACTTCTGCTAAATCAATTGAAAGATAACTTAAAGACTATCAGGAATGCGAAGTCAAATACATGTAAGTTTGGCTCACTCATAATGTGTATTTTCTTCTATTTTCAATAAACATTCCCATTGGTAGGAGATGTGAAATGGGACAACACCAAACCGGTCAACCATAAAAATTAGTGAGCACATAGCCACACTGGGAGATAACTTTGAAATAGTCATAGATGAATACTTCACTGTATTCAAAGACTGAATGAAAAAGAGGGTAAGGATCCCCGAGAAACTCATTGAAAAAAATAAAGATGAGATATGCTTTATGGTTGATACAGATAATACTTACATCAAACATGTTGTACTAAGGAAAACATGGTTACAACCATTGGAGTATGAGATCAACATTGATCTTGAAACTAAGGCAATTGATGCCTTGATCAATGAACCGTTGGATAAGAAACAACCCAAATTTGGAACATATGATGAGGCCAAGACAAGAATAAAATCTTGCCTAGTTGTTAAGAAAATTGTCAGAAAGAAGGACAAGATGGTGAAGAATCTCAAGAAGATACTGTCAACAACTGAAGAAGAAGCTAGACATGATGAAGAAGTTGAATAGGAGGAAGAAACCAAAGAATAGTTATCTATCAATCAAATAGAGGAAAAGGATGACTTTGAGGAAACACATTTAGATTCACCACCTCCTCCACCAACCAAGAATCCAAAAACAACAGTTGCTTCTAGAACTAGAAGCCAAACACTAAAGGATTCTACTCCTTCACCTTTAAAGAAAGGAAAGGTGAGGAAATACAAGAGGAAATCTGCCACACCGAAGAGAGGTAAAAATAAATGAGGAAGGAGATTTATTAGAACCTGAGAGGACATTGAAGACACCAAGCAGGATGAAGCTGTAGAGGCAGAAAGTGTCAAGGTACAAGCTCCTGAATCTATTGATGACATATGAAAATCTATTGTAAATTCTGGATCTATTATACATTCAAAGATTAGAATATGGTTGAAATTAGACCTAGAAGATCCGAATAAGATAGAGGATGCCATCATAGAAAAAATGTACAAGTTCAAATATGTACCGATTCAGTTTGAAGGCAATCATGTACCAAGAGAACTATTGGATAGACTACACTCTAGGTGGACATTTGCCTTGAAGAATGAGAAAGAAACAAGAGAAAGAGTACTTGTTACTCTCATGCCACCTAAATCAAAGAAGGTAGAAATAGATGAAATGATGGAGAAGTACAAAAAGGAGTTCTCACCGAAGTTGAGAGCATATAAATTTCTTGAACGAAATCTTATAGAGCTTGAGCAGGATAGCCATAAGAAATGGTGTATAATTATGAACAAACCTACTGAGGAGGAAAGCCCCGAAAAAGACCTTCAAAAACAAGATGTTGATAAGGAAACTCAAGATGACACATCTGTTGAGTTAGATAAGGAAGAAGATGATATAACAGACAACAAGAATGAAGATGTTGTAGATGAATCATGGACATACACCACAAATGACAACATTGTGGATACTAATGTCATTGACATTACTAATGACCCATCATGGGAAGTGAGTAAAGATGAAGATGTCACTGTTGCAAATGACACAACTGATGAATAGGCCAAAATTATTGATACTACACAAGTAAACATTCCAGGAAACATGTCATTATTGATACAAGCTATCAATATCCTGCAAGAAGCAAGCAAGTCACCTGAAAAGGATACTCCCAAGGATGCAGGGGAAGAGGCAAACAAAGACAACACTGATGGTCAACAAGACATCGAAGCCACTCAAGATGTAACCGATACTGATAAGGTTATTGAAGGAGATAAAGAAAAGGATGCAAATACAATAGATAAGAATGTAGAAACAAATAAGGATGAAGCTAAGGACACTGATGAAGGAGAAAAACCTAAAGATGGTACTCCTAAGGAAATCAACAAACGTGCTACCAACCATGTAAAGGTGAATGTGGAGACGTCTACTGACACCCAACAAGATGAAACTGACAACAAGCTGCAAAAAGAAGCACAACGGGTCACTTCATCGAGCACAAATGAGAAAGCCGAGAAACTGGCAATGGTTTTACATTCTAGTGATTCATAGAAGAAGAAGAAGAAATCAAAGAAGAATAAGTTGGAAGTCACCTTGGATGAACTTATTGAAATACCAAAGTGTGACCCATCTACACTTGATTTTGAAGCATTACAATAATATGGAGAAATATGCCAAAGAAAGGCATTACAGGAGAAGCTAAAGAAACAACACAGGGACTCCATGGTACTGGGGAAAACACAGGACATTTTGCACCAAATTGTACCAGATGTTGATATTGATCAAACCAAACCAATACTAGATCAATTAGCAACTCTCACCGATGCAATAAAAACTCAAAATATAGATGCAGAAAAGGCAATTGAGGAGAGATCAGAGCTAAAGTACCAGAAAAAGCTCATTGAAAATATCATCCAAGAAGTGGCGGTAAACAAGGTAAAGCTATCAGAATTCATCATTGAATTAGACCCAATCATAACTGAAGCTATAACCTTGATTCAAAATTTGAGCACAATAGACAAGTTCACTAAAGAGAATAGTGACAACATTGCAAAGATGGATACATAACTTGAAAACAGTGCAAAAAGCTTAACCACTGATGGAGACAGTGCAGTTAAATTGCATAATGAAAAGATCATAGAGATAAAATGGTTAAGACAGGAACTGTGGGAAGCAGAGTCACACTTTAGGGAAGAAGTCATCGAGCTCCAAGCTCAACTTCTACCAAACCTTACACTGCTCCAACAACATATCAGTTCAGCAAGGCAACTGATAGAAATTCCTTATATGTCTTTAGCAAACAACATCTATGACATGCACTCAAAGATCACACTCGAGTACGTGGCTCTTTAGAACCTCAAGAAGGACAAGCCTTGAAAAATAAAGATTTTTTGAAAAATAAAACCAAAACCTTGGAGCAACTAGTTGTTGATTTGAAAGTGCATCTTGAAGAAAAAATGATAATTGTGGATGGAAAGAAGTCTTATTTTATTTTCAAAGATAAATAATGCAAAAGACTAGAGGGAGAATTTATGGTGTACAAAAAGAAACTTGAAAAGTATGAAAACACCACCTTGGAAGAAATGTTGAGTAGACAAAGAAGACCTAAAGATGTGACTAGTCTGGGCTTTGAGGTTGGACAAAGTTCTGATAATAAAGATAATAAGTCATTGTATGACATTTTCAGATTAGAGAACAAAAGTGCAACAGTTGAGGAACAATGTAAGAGCATTAATATCTCTTACTATGCTTCAAAATATGATCATACCTTCTTATCCAAAGGTGAATATCCAAATCTATTTACAAGAGGTCAAAAGCATATGGTAAGAGGCTCTTCATCTGCTATTAAACAATTACCAATCAAGTTTAATTCTTATTTTGCTGGGTATTGTTTATTTTTCCATCAATTTGGACATAGGATGAACAATTTCAAAGTGGCTTTGATGAGGCATTCTAGGTTTTATCTTGGATATCATTTTCATATAATGAATATTCTAAGGTGTTTTAAATGCAATAATGTTGGCCATGTCAAGAATGTGAGGCCTCACCCCGAACCCCATCGTAGTTTTCCAGTTTTTCTGCTTATGATAGATTTAACATATAACACTTTACTTTTGATGCACTATGGACATTATGGATTTTATGCTTTATGATGAACTATTATGGACTATATTATGTTTTCTATTATGGACATTTATTCTGAGACAATTGATTTAGAAATACATTATGAATTATGTTATGGTTATTGGTGAAATTGGGATTTATTAGAAATAGATATTTAATTTTGACTTCTTGCAATGTGAATTTTACTTTATGATAAATTCTTAAAAGGAGATTGATGTATTCTTGTGATCTTTAGCAATAAACATAATAAGTTGATGATTTCCTTAAATTTTGAATATTTCTTATTTTCTTATGATGTATATTTATCTCCTCGGACTACTGAAATTTGAATTGAGTGTGTAGGTAAGAAACCATGGAATTTTATTCAGGGAATCAAACAAAGGGATATGTGAACCCAGTTTGAGCCAAGGTTGCGTCTAATGAAAGACAAGACCTCGTTGTTTCATAATTTTATTCATAAATTTATTTGGTTGATTGTGGAAATGTAATCCTTAAATGTATTTCTTAATTCTTTGTGAGTTTTTCCTAAGTGGATATGACATGGCCTAGTGATGTGTAAATGTTGAGTGTCATTTGACACTTGTGTTTTTTACTTAAGGCCATGACATGTCAACTTGGGAATGGTTGTCCACCTACCTAGATTAGTACATTAGTGAATCCCCATATGCATACCTTGGTTTGGGAGTTGAGAGTGTGGTCATCTCATTGAAATTTCGAAATTTCTCTTAAAGTGGATTTTTGGAGGGGTTGTGAAGTGTCTAGGGGTGTGTTGGGGTCATTTTTAGGTAGCCCACTTGTTATACCAATAGTTAAGGGCCATTTTAACCCTAGGATAGCCTCTGGTAGACCATGTGACCCTTCCAAAAAGTTGGGTTCCCAAGTTGGACGAAAATCAACTCTTGTGAGTCTTGACCTTGGATAGACCACCATTCCATATTTGTGCTAAGACATAATTCACCTTTTTGAAGCTTCCCTCTTTAGATCCATTTTTAGTAAGGTATAAGAGTTTAGGGAAGAGGGACCAATTAGAGAACTTTTCTTCTCCCCATGAGCTTTCTAGTGGCTTTTTAGTGGGAACTCTCCATGTTGGAGAGTTTGAACACCCACTCTCTAACTTAGAGACATAGCTAGAGTTGGTGATCTTGGAAGGAGGGATTTGGCTAAAAAGGGAGCTCTTCTACAACTATCTTCCTTAAGCTTGGATTTTAGGTTGGTGTATTTTGTGCAACTCTCTCTCTTGTAATCTTATGTGCTCTTGCTAAATGAATGTTGTTTGTGTTTATGGGCTTATCGGAGCCATGAATCTTGTTGTCATTGTTATTTTTGATGTTGTTGCAATACTTTCTTTTTGTTTTTCCTTGTTTGTGATGTTAATGGGAGTAACAAGACTCACTCACCCTTAGGAGGGAAGAGTATTCTTGGGGGTGGAGGAGTTATGACAGCCCTTGGTGTAGAGTCTCTCCTCAAGGAGGAGAGGAAAAAATCACGGAGTATGGGCTCCATGAAGCCTACCTTATTGTTGTTTCATTTGGGGGTCATAAGGGTATGAGGTTGTTTTAGTAGAAAATATGTAAGAAAGTATTTGGACAGCCATGTGAAGGCTGAGATTTTTTTAAGTCTGTGGGTATGACCTTCTCCCTTAGGTACTTGGTCCACTTCACCCCATGTAGGATCTTTGAGTGATCCATTGTGAAAGCCTATGAGAATGGGAGTTTATTGTAAGATCTCATGTCTTTTGTTGTTGATTATTGTATGAATGTCCCCCACCTTTGTTTGGTTTCCCAAGCTCGGGGGTGGCCTCATAAGAGGGCTAGGTTGGGTGGAGAGCAGCCCATGGTTTCTAGTTTTCCTTATTTTTTTCTTGCTTGCAGATTTGTGAAGATTGAAGTTACATAGAAGTTGGAATGAGCATGGAAAAAAAGAAAATGTAGTTGTTTATGTTCATCACATCAGGATTTTTTTGTAAAAGCCTTGAGGCATATGTTAGCCATGTATATAAAAAAAAGAATATTGTAATAAGCCTTTAAGGCTGGAATTTTCATTGCACCATCTTGGTAGGAGTCCAATATGTATGAAAATTGCATTATTGAGAATGTAACCAAAATGATTTTTAGATAGCTTCTTAAAAGTGTGTTTTGAAATCCTTAGTTTAATACTATTTTAGCTTTCTATAATAAAAATTAGAAGTTTGGCTATGGCCTTCTAGTATAAATTTTATGCTTTTCTCCTTAAGTACTTAAATACAAAAGACATAGTGTTCCATTTGAAATATATAAAAATCTGCTTTCCTTTAAATGAATGCTCTTTTATCTTGAATGAGAAATCTGAAAACTAGATCAACCTTTATCTTTAATATAATTTTATCTCTCATGTTATTTTAATGTTATCTCTATATAGTTAAATGGAAAGAAATGTTTTACGGGTGCATGTATTAAAT
>MU227936.1:1042690-1053467 GCA_018584345.1 Thuja plicata | reverse complement strand
CTGCAGATAGTGAAGTCTTGTGGGTAACAATCCCCACCATAGTTTTTACTTCCTAACAGGAGTTTTCTGTGATATCATATCTTGTGTTATGTGTTATCTATTTTCATGAATGTTTCTGTTATGGTTAAATACAAAAAGAAATTATGATATGATTTCATGTGTATAAAGAAATATGAATAGATAGATAAGATAATTTACAAACTGGTGATTAAGGGTTAATGGGCTAACCAAGAAAATTTTTAGAGGTACTGATTCACCCCTCCCCTCTCAGTACATCATTCCAATATAATTCCAACAATTGGTATCAGAGCTAAGTCTCTCTCTTGAAAAGCTTAAAGACTTGAGAGCAAAGATTAGAGTAATGGACAAATTCAGACTGGACATGACTATTGAGAATGAGCAGTTACAGATACAAATAAACTATGAGCACTACAAGGAGTCGACAATAAAACTGAGAAAATTTCTTGATGAAAGAAAGATTATAGCAACCAGGATGAATGAGAAAGACTACAAAGAATTGGAAATAATAGATTACTTTGAAACAACGGAATCATCAATGAGCAAAGCTTCAGACGCATCAGTTGAAGAAATTACAAATATGCAAGAGGTCAATCTACATCTGACAGATCAAATCAAGATGCTGCAAATTGGTCAAGATACTCAAATGGTGAAAATGATTGATGTCATGAATGATGCAAGAAAATCTGAAAATGAAAGAACACTAGCCATTGATGATAGGAGGAAAATTACAGAGAAGCTACAAGAGAAAGAATTAGAGATTTAAAGACTCACTGAGCATCACCATGAAGTTACAAACCAGATAATTCTTATGAGTCAAGAAGAAAATAGATTAAATACAAAAATCATTGAAAGAATACAGATCATAGGTGAGCTAAGAGAAGAGAATGACAAATTGAAGCATGAAATCAAAGTCCAAAATCAACACAATGAATTAATTAAAAAGGTTGAGGATAGAAACAAAAGGATGGATGATTTTCTTGATGGACAAAGAAGAGTCAACAACTATACAGGATTAGGGTACAATGAGAATGGTGAATATTCTAATCATCCAGATTAGAGGAATGCTTTCACAAACCCAAGATCTAAGAAGCTGTCATGCAATCACTGTGGAAAACCAGGCCACACCTCAAACATCTGCAGAAGCAAAATGAAAGTTATTTCTCAAGCATAATCTACTTTTATTGGTAATTGTTATAAATGTCAAAAAAAAGGACACAAGGCACATGAGTGCAGATCCAAAGTGACAAATCCAAAGAGAAAAACCTATATGGACAAATACTGTCCTACATGCAAGATGAATGGTCATACATATAAGGAATGCTGGAAAAAGAACAACAAGGCATGGACACCAAAGGAAACTGATAAAAGTTACAAATGAGCAAGAGTAGGTAACTCATATGTTTGGGACTATAGCACATGGGTAAACTATACATCATGTGGAAGGTATGGTCGTATTGCTGCCAACTGTATGAGAAAATGGACCAGAAGGTCAAGAGGTTGGACCAATCTAGGTATGGCATACTTGCACTGTCATAAGGTTGGACATGTGATAAAATATTGCAAAGACCGACTGACAGACACAAGTACACATCCCAATGGAAATACCATTGATGACATCAAAAGAATGAGAAACAAGATATGGGTAAAAGCCACAAACACTGTGTTGACGGGGTTTTGTTGACCGGGTCTGCCAACAGTCATAAGTTGTCACCAGGCACCGGGGTACCGGCCAACTCCGCCTGCAAAGGTTATCCAAGGAAGTGAGATTCCCCAGACCTCCAAGCACCTGGGTGTCAGGTCATGACGGTGCGGGGCTCAGTTGGGAGAAGTGACTATTTTCGAGGGGGATAGCTGGTTTCTTCAACTCATTCTCTCTGGAGATTCAGGAAGGTGAGGTTTCTCCAAGCATTCTACACTTAACAAATAAACTGAAAAGATCCTGCAGGGTTAGAAATGTCTCATCTACTTATAGTTATGTTTAAACATCCCATACATCAATAATGCTCTGATATACTATACTAAATACCAAAAAAATACACAACCATCAGTCCATATTTGGTCAGTAGCAAGGGAAAATAGGTCGTTAATCTACTTACAATATCAGAGTAGAAGACATGAAGAACATAAAACATTAAATACCATTAACTCAGAAGATCGAATGCCAACAACATCATTGCAAGAAATCTCCCTTCTTCATTAATATTTCTTCCAGCTAGCACTGGTGCGTGATACAATGGTGGCTCCAAGGGAGCGTCTAACTATTGAAAGTTGAAACAATGGAGCATTGAGCTCTGCAACAGAAATGAAAATATTACTTTTCTATTACTGTGGACAGAAAAATCATCAATTTTTCCGACCCTTGGAAAAGGGCCGAACTTACTATTTATACACATTTTCATCTAACCCTAACCCTAACCCTATTTTATATTACACTGCAATAAAATATATTATCTGGGGGTCGGTACTAGCTGCGCCACCCTACAAAAGACCTTGAGACAAAATAGGCCTGACATGTCAGAAGAATAAGACAAGAAGGTAGAGTGGAAGAATCGGCCTTGAGAAAAGAGCCGGGAAAGAAAAAGAAGAAATTTGATCCCCAGGAATCGAGGCTACATGCCTCATAAATGGGAAATGTGACGCCCTATCTCCAATGTGCCAGGTGTACATCCAAAGCAGCACCTTGAGAAGGCCATCTATCAGAAAATCAACTATTGATCCAACATTCCTCGATGTAGCCAACTACCCTCTGACAGTCTTTATTAACCGCTTCTAAAAGTGACCGGTTGGCCTTGGGGACCGGGACACGGATCACTCGAAAGAATACAAAATCTAGGATCCGGGACTCCGGGATCCGGGAATTTACATTCTGAAAGAATAAAGAATACAAAATGCTTGGGTTTTCTCTGGCCTTCAGAGAAAATTTATTGTTGCTTTTTGTCATTGAAGGTTTGGAGAAGGCGGGAGATTCCATCCTCATCAATTTCTTATAGGCCAGACTGCCGGTACTTAGCTGCCTCAATTTGTTCCCCTAGCTCCGGAACATTATTGTTGAACTCATCAACCATTTTTTCCGCATCATGGCCAATAAGGATCATGTGAGTTAGCCCTGTCATTTGAGTCCCATCCAGTCCCTCTGGGGATTGATATCTGGACTCCATTAATTCATCAAACTTACCCAAAACATACTCCTCTAGAGTGCATGTATCAGTGTTGAATGGGTCAGCTCCAGAGACCTTTGTGACAAATGCCTTGTACATATTTGAAGAATACTAAACCACGTTGATTTTATCATGTATAACCCCTACCAATTGCTTGAGTATCTCCAATGTGAGGTCAAGTCTGGAGTGCTGGGTCCTCACAAAATTGAATGATTCTTCTCCCAGAATCCTGGACTCAGAGACCATCTCTTCCCCAAGGCTGAGGAGCTCTTCTAGTTCTACCTTCCATGCCTTGTAGTTTTCCATATCACCCTCCCATATGTTAAGGATTGTTTTTTCCTAATTCAGAATGTGTCAGGCCGCATATAAATCTGGGAGGGTAGATACCAGGAAACGCCGAGTGTTCCCTACTTGTAGAGCGACCCACTCATCGATCGCTTGGGCCTTCTTCTTCATTGCTTGCAGGGAGTCTTTGTCACTCTGGGGTAATGGCATGTCATATGTGGAAGCCTCTAGAGGAATGGCACTAATAGGCCAGGCTATCTCGATAAGAAATCCCATAAGGTTTGCTATCTTTTCCTTTTCTGCTTTGAGCCTTTGGGCCTCCTTTTCATATCGGGCCTCTACAGCTATGGTCGCCTCTTTTAATAGGTTCACTTCACCCTATTTACCTCTTTTTCCCAGTGATATCTCTATGATATCATAATCTTCAGCCTCAGCCGTTGCCTCATCAGCGTCTAGGGGAGGTGTTGCAAAAACGAAAATTGTTTCTCCTCCTGGACCGGTTTGAAGAGTATGAACTGTCTGGGCTTTCTTGGCCTTTGGTGGGCCCTGGACCTGAGCCCTCATTTTGGCTAGGGAGAGGTGAGCTCTAGGGGTGGATGGAGCTTTTCTCTTCTTTCTTTCAACTAACCACTGAGGTGGCAGGGGTGGCTTGTTCGCCAAAGTCTGTTCTTTTAGTTCTTCCCTGGTGTCCTGTTGTTGTTCTTCCTCAGTGGTGTGGGTCTCACCCACCCCTTTCTATTTATCTTAGGCTTCATCAGGAACATTTTCCCTGGTGATGTTTATTTCCTCTACCTTGTCCTCTGTATCTTCAACTTTGTCGGGACCTTCATTGGCTATCCCGGGGGTTTCCTCCTCTTGTTGTTCTTCTTGTTCCTCGGCCTCCATCACCGGGATTTCTTCTTCTGTTGGTATATCCTTTGGTAATGGGGGAGGTACCAGGCCAATATTTAATGTTTGTGCCATGGTTATTACCTTCCCAAAGGTCGCTCTAGGGATTGGCACTTGGAACATGGTGGCTAAGGTTACGGTTGCTCCTGTAGGTTTGGTTCCCTTAGTAGATGCCACTTGTTCACTCTGCTTTTGTAGGTCTAGCACTGTATCTTGCATCTCCAGAACTTTGGAGGTGGTCTCCTTCTCTATCTCCTCTTCTTCCATCTGTTCCTCCTGCCCTTGTGCAAGTCTTCATTCCTCAGCTTCCTATTCTTCTAGGACTTCAGCCTCTATTTTCTTGATATCCCCCTATAGATTATCGAACTCGTCGATTGCAAAAACATCATCAAACTCATCCTGCGGAGGAGGGTTTTCTGGGATATCAGTAGGTTCTGTTTCCTTTTCTGGCTTTGGGGAGTTGAAAGAAAGGATCTCAACTTGTGGAGTCTGGGGCATCCCCAACTCCAGCTCCTTCTTGGGCTTCGAGTCAAGCCTCCTCCTTCTCTTGGTAATCAAGGGCAGCCTCGCATCCCTTATTGCTGCTTTCTCCACTGGATCCACCCTTGTTGCCTTAACCATTCAAGGCTGCTAGTGAAGGGGAGGATGGAGGATGAATTGGTCTAGCCATAAGCACCGGGGTAGCCAGCCATGTGATTAGCTTCTCCTTCATTTTCTGGGAGGCTACTACCGATTGCCTTATTTGCTCTTTAATAGGGACTTCTTGCACAGTGGGAGTTGTGTCTACCCCTTTTCCTTTATCTAGTCTTTGTGAGGAACTCCCGGCCCCTGGAGTTAACTTTGGTACCAGCTAGGCCGCCCAACAGACACTTTCGAGGCACACCTTTTTGAAGTAGAGGTGGCTGCATTCAATTATGTTGCAAGTGAACTCTTCAATTGTGGGCCCTTCTTGCGCATCCCAGTTCACTGGTGGAAGGGCCAATTTATTGATCCCCTTTTCCTTGTACTGGGGATCGACCATGGAGCCAGTATCTGAGAAGTCCTCCAGGAATCTCCAGAGCTTCAATCTTTCCATCATCCTTGCGGTCATCCTAACAAAATGTCGCCCCTGGACGTCCACGTTGTCCTGGCAATCTTCCCAGAAGTCCTCCATATGATATTGGTGGGGCTCCGATGCCTGGGGAAGCGCTGCTGCAATCTTGCCATGCAGATCAAAATGTTTTCGCGCTAAGTAGAATTTTTCCAAGTTATAGCTCTTAAGCTCATTATCCACCTCTTTGGCAGTGGCCAAAATGCATGAATAATTCCCACATGTAATCGAGAATTGAATATTTTTTACCTTCTTTAGGGCAAAGAAGGCGTGCAGCTCCATCACTTGCTTGCAATATTCTAGGAGGATTATCTTATCCATGCAATGTTTGGACAACAAGTAGGGTTTCCCGAAGACGCCGGTCACCCTTATATAAGTATGCTACTAAAATTATATATAATAATGTCCGTAACTTCAGACCAAATTCATCACCTCTGTGGACAAGCGGTATCCTGCATCCTGGGTGGGTGTGAGCAGGTGGTAGTAAACAAAGGCATCATTTAACTGGCAAAAATTGGGGAAGCTGACCTCTGATTATATTTGTGGGAAGTGGTCCCGAGGGTCCTTCTATCTTGAGCTAATCCCGAGCACGCCCTTTTTAAGTAACCCATTGGTATGGGGCAGTTGTTGCGCTAGGGCCCAGAGGACATAAGAAGTCATAAAACTTCTTCTTCTTGGCCAGTTGGAGGAACTGGGAGTTCACATGGTTGGAGATTATGGCAGCCCAGTCAAAATACTCCTCGCCCATGCTGATACCTAGCAAAAAGTAGTACATCCACCCAGAGAACTCCTAGGCATGTTGTTGTCCGAAGACCTGGCATAAGGCTATCATCCCCATTTGGATGCTTTCTTTGAATTTGGCCTTGGGGATTTCTAGCTTCATCCTCCTGGCATCCCTCTTTGAGGTCTTTAGCCGATGATTGTTCATGTATATACGGGCTACTTCCTCCAACTGAGTGAATTGGACCAAGGCATCCGATCGGGTGACCACAACTGGTTTGTCAAATTGGGGGATCCCCAAGCCCCTCTAGAAGGTATCGGGATTGAGGGACACCAAGGGAGTAGGGTACCTTGTTGGTTCCAGGGCTGTGAGCATCACAGCCTGGATAGATGTGTTATAGTGTGTTGAAAGTGTGAGAATAATCTTTGGTGACTGCACAGAGCATGGGAAACAAGCTGCCTTGAGGATCCCAGAGTTTCCAATTTGAATGGCCAGAGGATCTCCGGCCTGTCGCTGAATGTACATAACTTTTACTAAGGCCTGCATTTCTGGCCATGTTCCGACGCTGGTTTCAGTGATGAACTGGACTTTGGAATCGATCTTTGATCCCGCAATGACTTTGTCCTTTACTTATTTTAGGCTTATAGGCAATTTCTCTAGGGCCTTTTCCAAGTTAGATCTGACTGCCGCCCTGGTACTTGCCGTGGAGGGTAGTTCCAGACTTCTGGGTGGTGAGGATGCAGAAGCTTCAAACATATTTACAAATTTTGCTGCTCTAGAAACCTGCAAGGCAAGGCGATCGTCAGAGCCCATTAATAGACATATACTTTGGGGTTCGAAGATCTTACCATGATGGTGTTTTCTTCCCTGGAAAAAGTTAGCTTCATCCAAAAACTCTGGAAAGCATATATATATATATATTGTGAACTTAGGAATTTAATTAGCCATGCGGGTCTGAGAATTTTATCACACTTAGTAAAAGAAGGACACCTGATGGGTGATGGCAAGAGACCCAAAGCCCAGGGAAGTAACCGTTGGTAGAGGTGTACAAAAAGCGAACTTCCAGACCCACGTGGGCGCCACGTGGGTGAGTAATAAATGGGAGTTATGGTGATGATGGCGGAGCCAAATGTCCAAATGTGTGAAAAGTGAAGGCCACTTGGACAGATTTAAATGTGTGCATGGGTCATAAATGAAGGTTAGGTTGGTTTATGGAGGAGAGAGAAAACTACCTGTTTGAAACCACCCAAGAGTCGAGTTTCAAATAGGTGGTATTCTACATAGAATGAGCTTGCAGATAAAAACTAGCAACAGAGGCAGCATGGCGAGCTTGCTAGGCTACCTGATAGGATACACATAGAATATATATCAGAGCCAAAGGATATATACATGCAGACCAGAAGGATATACAATAAATATACAATAAATTTACAAATATACATAGCGCAGAGAAAATATTTATAAGAAACCAGACAAAGCATATAATATTTACAACTTCCTACACTATATATAGACTAGATTACACCTGCACAGAGGGTGGACAACCCTCTGGCAGAGCCGACCCACCAACGGGCGACAAACTAGAAGGAAACGCAAGACAAACAAACAAAAGCAAAAGCAACCCAAGACCCAAAAAACTAGAAAGAAAGAAAGCTGAAGGGAGAGGAGGCTCCAACCTGAAAATGCAGAAAGGAGAGGAAAGGAAGCCTCTGTGAAAGCTCTGCAATAGTTTCAACTGCCAAATGATCACAACTTGCCACCACCAACCACTCACAATCGCTTAGAAATGCTTGAAATGATTAGCACTGGATTATCACTAAATTGCTGCAAATCGCTCTGATTATTTAAGTGTTTAATCATGGTAAATGTGAAAATGACATGTAACTTCTATTTATACCCGTGGTAAAAATAAAGTCACCTTTCCCTCCACAAACTCTGGACAGAGAGACCTCTAGACTCCGGGCCCGGGGATTCCATGCGATAATACCATCTTAATGAAAGAAGACATCGCGACGAAGAATCCTGGAGTCTGGAATCCGACTACCGACAAAGGATGGCCAACTCTGCGACCGGGGGTCCCAGAGGCACAAGAGACCAAAAAAACAAAGCAAAACCGCGGGGAAGAAAACCCCAGAGAAGGAAAACAAAGGAAACAAAGAAAAAGACAAGGCAAGAGCCAAAAGCAGAAAACAAAAAAAAAGGGGGGGGGACCCAACATTTTGCACACAAAATGTAGGGATGGGGATGCAGGGCATAACAAATGGTGACTATCTAGGACAAATGCCTTAGCACATTTGAGAACTACAAAATCTCTGGTTAGCAAAAACTGGAACAAGTCATTGCTTAAGGTATCTTACAGGCAAAGAGTAACATGTCTGAGAAAATCTGGCCACACGGGATCCAGTACATGATCTTTTCATCAATGGTGGAGTGTGTACTTTGGAAGGAAATCAAGCCGATGACCTCTAGAAGGAGTAGAGAAGAGGCACTAATTACATCAAACCACAAAGTCATCAGATTTTCTCACTTCTCCTGGAGACTGGAGCTTCGTCCCGCTTCCCTTTTGTTGCTATCTTATTTTTGGGTGGGAGGGCGGTACTTCTTTCACCCTTAAGCTTAATCTTAGCTAATTTTAATGGTGGTACTTCTTTCACCCTTCCACCTATTTCATATGTTGAGTAGGGGATAAAACTCTAGACCCAGAAAGAATTCTTTAAAAGTTCAGACTTGGGTCAACCAACTAGTACAACCGATCTACCCTCGGTGTTCGATTAGTTGTTCCTTATTTTTATTTCATTGATTGCCAGACTTTTGGAAATAAACCTGATAAAGATTGCTCAAAATGTACCACCAAACCTATAAAATAGCTTTGGAGACCAGACTGATTCCACCATGCTAAAGACAGTTTCTTAAGTTCACCATGCTACAGACATCATCCTGAAGACCTGAGTTTATGCGAAGCATTCTAATCCTCACAAGAGAGAACAAAACGCCAGAACCTGAAAAGAAAAAAAGAAATAAAAATGAAAACCACCAAGAAAAGGACTGCCCCAGAGAGTAGCCAACAAGGCTATTTACAAAGCATGGTACCTCCCAACTAGGCACCAAGAAAGAAATATTTACAAGTGAAGGACTTTACATAAAGATACAATTTTGGGCAAACTTACCCTACTCGAAATAATGTTTGAGAAACTGCCCATTGATGGGCAATGGGATAGGTTCCCCAGTCATAGTGTTAAGGCGGTAGGTATTTGCCCCATAGATTTTTGAGATTAAATATTGGTGCAGAGCACCCTAGGGTTTAGCTCAAAACCCTAGCCCCAACATTTTGAACAAGTTTTGGTACAAGTCTTTCAACGAGCAAGTCATATTTTGCCTAGTCGCTCAGTTGTAGAGCAGCAAAAGGAATGCATCACACACTCGTGAGCTAGTTATGTGTTAAGTTTGTTAGTGTGCGAGTGCGCGACGAGGAACTAGTCGCTCAGTCGCCGACGGCTAGCAGGAAAAACAGTGCGACGAGGAGCTCATCGCCCAATCGCGAGTCAATTCGCAGTCAGAGCAAACACGGTGCGACAACGCGATGGGTGTTCAATTGCTCAGTCACGAAGGCAATTAGTTAAGTCATGGTGTGCAAGTGAGCGACACCCAATGCATCGCCAAGTCGCAGGTGAATTGACAGTTAGTGAAAATGCATGGCGAGGACGCGACAGCGTGGTCATCGCTCAGTCACAAGGAAAAGGTCAGCTCGGGGAATCGCGTAGCGAGTGCGCGACAGATGATCATCGCTCGGTCGCGGAAGAAAAGGCAGCTCGTCTCCAGACAGTGCGATAGCGCGACTTGAGCTCATCGCTCAGTCGCAAAGGAATGAATAGCTCGAGTAGAAACATAGCGAGTGCGCGACTGATTGTATCGCTCAGTTGCCAATGAATTTCTAGTTCGTCTAGAAGTGCAGCGAGTGCGCGACTAACGTGCATCGTCGACCCGCAGAGTAAGAAGCAGTCAATGAAGATGCAGTGCGAGTGTGCGACATGAGCTCATCGCTCAGTCGCAGCATAAAACGTAGCTCGGGTAACTGCATTGCGGGTGTGCGACATGAGCTCGTCACTCAGTCGCGAGGTAAAAACCAAGTCGGGTAAAGACATTGCGGGAGTGCGACGAGCAGGTCATCGCTCAGTCGCAGAACAAGACATGAAAGGTAAATTTCATTCGCAACTACGCGATGGGAAAAATAGATCAGTCAAATGGTCAAATATGTTGACGTGTCGATAGGAGAGAACATTGAAAAGTCATAACTGCCAAACAGAAAAGAGAATGACACGAGGGAAAAGAGGTGACCAGAGTGTCGACCATGCAGAACAACTTATGACAGTTTGCAGAGAGCATGAAGAACAGAGAACAGCTGGAAGGTTGGGATCGACAGGTAACCACCAGGGTTACGAAATCAAGGAGAAGCCAGAGATAAAGAAGAGAAGAAGAATATGAGAAAGAGTTCAGATAGTTAGTTAGTTACAGAGACAGAGGAGACTAGCGAAGCATATTGTAATCTTCTATATTGTTAATATAAAGAAGTTTGTCTGTACTTTACGTGTTCTTTTGTTCTGAGTAGCTTACTGT
>MU227936.1:1024555-1035765 GCA_018584345.1 Thuja plicata | reverse complement strand
AACATTTCGGTGGGTAGGGAACCTAGGAGAGAGGGAAGATAAGTCCTTCTGGTTAGGGTCTGAGAGTAGCCCTAAAGAGACTCAAGTGTGAGTCTAGAGAGAGAGAGTCCTGAATTGAATAGGATTCCAGGTGATATTCCTAGAAGAGAGTAGGAATTTCGGAGAGTTAGGTGACCTCCCCATCAAATATGGCCCAAGCCAGAACCGTTGGAATTTTGTGTGCTTGCCTTTCTTTTCTCGGGCCTTTTCCCACAACAGGACCAAGTCCAAAATCTAAAAAGCCTTGTATTGGGCTCTACGGTCAAACCATCATTTTACCACTGCTTGATGATGCACAAAATGTTCAAGGGCTACATCTCATTGTTCTTCTATCCACACTATATTTAGGAGCCGAACCTCCACGATGTTATCCCGGTTGCTGAATTCCTGCATAAACTGCAAAAATGGGATCTGTAAGTTGATTGGGAACACAGGGTTCTGGCCATAAACCAGGTGGAATGGGGACGTTCCTAGGGCGGCCTTGATTCGAATGAAATCCACCTAGAGGGTTAATTTCAACTTTTGATGCCAATCCCAGGGATTCTATTCTAGTAGGTGTTTGATCACTTCAAGTAGATTTTTATTCGTAGATTCAGCAACACCGTTCCCCTGGGGGTAATAGTTGCTGGAAAAATTCAGAGTGATCTTTTTATTGTAGGTCCACTCGAGTAATTACATCAAAGAAAACACCAGACCATTGTCACATAACAAAGCAAAGGGCATTCCAAACCTTTTGACGATGTTTTCTTCCAGGAATTTGATAACTACGTCTGCTGTGTTATTCTTTCAAGGTATAGCTTCGGACCACCGGGTGCAGTAATCAGTAGCAGTAGAAATGTACCGGTGGTTGGTAGACAAGTTGGGGTTGATTTCCTTGATGAAGTCAAATGCCCATTGGGCGAAGGGCCTAGCCTCAAAGACTGGTTGCAAAGGCATAGCCGGGTTACACTCATGATGCGCTACAGTTTGGCAAGTGTGGCACTTTCAAATGTGAGTGTAAACATCTTTAAATATATACGGCCAATAGTATCTGACCTGAAGGATCTAATGGGTGGTGGCGTCAGCTGAGCCATGCCCAGTTCCAAACTACCCATGAAATTCATCAATCATCTTCGCAGCTTGGTCCCTGTCAATGCATCGGAGGTACATTCCCTCGTAGTTCCTGTGGTAAAGCATGGAGTTTTTGATCATAAAGTGAGCGCTTTTCATCCGTAGGGTGCGGTGTTTATTGGGAGGTAACCCCTCTAGGCATTTTTTATTCAGTAGTAAGTATGCAAAATCAGTATACCATGGGTCTCGAGTGATGGAATCCACCATGTAAGTTTGGCACTCTATGCGGGGAGTCCCTTCTGCCATCGCTCAACTCAGTCCCTAGCCTTAGACTATCTTCATGGGCTGCATTTCTAAATCATATTCCTAGAGGATGGCCATCCATTTCCCATATCTTTTTCCCAACTCGCTCTGCATCAATAGAGACTTCACGACTTGGCCTGGGATGATAGCATGTACCTTGCTCCAGAGAATGTAATGCTGAAATTTCTTCATGGTGCGAACAAGAGCAAAGGCCTATTTTTCTAGCGATGAATATCAGACTTCAACATTCTTGAAGGGGGAGCTCATGAAATCTATTGGTCGTTCTTCCCTCCAACCTTTTGAGTCAACACCGCTGCGGCAGAATGCGGTGAAGCAAAGGAGTAAGTATAAAATGGAAGGGAGTAGTTCGGACTAGCCAGGATAGGTGCTTCCATTATTATCTGTTTGATCTGGGCGAACGCCTGCCTTGCTTCAGGACTCCACTCAATCTTGGCATCATTTTTCATCATCTCGTTGAGTGTTTTGACTATCTCGATGAATCCAGTAATGAACTGCCGGGCGAAGTTGATCTTTCTAAAGAAGGATTGCATCTCTTTCTTGTTGCCGGGAATTTGTAAGTTTAGCAGTGCTTCAACTCTCTCAAGGTCAATGGATATGCCCTTTTTGGAGACAATGTGCCCGAGCAACTTCCCTTCAGTGACCCTGAATATGCACTTCTTGGGGTTGAGGGATATTCCATATCGGCGACATCTCTTACAGATCTAAGCAAGATGGGCGGAATGGTCATGCTTGTCCTAGAAAAAGATGGTAAAATCATCCATGTAGATGATTATGCACCGATTTACAAGGCTCTCGAACGCAATGTCCATGGCCTTTTGAAATGTGGCCCCTATGTTAATCAAACCAAAGGGCATCCTTCTGTATGCAAACATTCTCCACTTGGTGGTAAATGCTATTTTCTCTCTATCTTCATACTTAACCATGACCTAGTTATACCCGGAGTACCCATTCAAGAACGAAATCATTTGGGATCCATTCACTATCTACAACACCTCATCCAACGAAGGGAGAGGGTGATTGTCTTTCTTGGAGGCCTTATTCAAGTTTTAGAAATCCACACAAAGGTGAATTTCCCCGCTCTTCTTTCTCACAGGGACCAGATTGGCAACCCATGTAGTGTGCCAGATTGGAAAGATTATCCGGGCTGACAGCAGTTTTTCCACCTCTTGATGAATTAGAGGCTCAATTAGTGGGTTGACCAGTCATTGCTTTTTCTGAAAAGGCTTAGCATCAGGTTTCAAGGGAATAGTATGAGTCATAATGGATGTGTTGTATGTTTTCAAATCCTCATATCCCCATGCAATTATGTCTATGTATTCTCGGAGAAGCGCGAGAATCTTCTCCTTCTCCTCAGGGGAGTAGGAGGTGTCAATGTGTATCATCTTTTCTTCACCAGGCTGGCTGATGTTTACCTTTTCAAACTTTCCTCCCTCAGAGGAAGATGACATCTTTTCCCAGCCCTGAGGGTCCAAGTTGAAGATTCATTCAAGTGTGACCATCCCCTTCAGGATGGTGTTAGTAGGTAGATCCATGATCCCATCATCTTTATCACCTTGTCCATTATCGTCATGATCTCGTTCTTCCATTATCTAATTCTCAAAGACACCAACATTTCCCATGAAGGCTAGGATATGTTGGTCATCCTCAAAAACCTGAAAGTGGATGAAATTATCTGGAATGGATGGGGTGGGGACCATCTCAACTAAAAATCTTTGGATTCGTGAGCTGGTCATGGGCTCAAGTGTGCTAGCAGAAACAACAAGGGCATCTGGCACATAATTTCGCACTGGAGAATGAGATCAATGCCAAAGTTATCAAAATATTCAATAAGGCTCCAAGCCTGATTGTGGTATGCGGCCAACCTCTTGTCGTGACATGTATATTGACTCCGAACCTATTTGACAACCAACTCTAAATCACCCAAAGCCCGGAGGTGGGTGACTCCTTTCCTTAACATAAATAAGAGTCCAAGGACCACAGCCTCATACTCTGTAACATTATTGGTACAGTTGAACTGCAGTCTGTAGGATGCGAGGAAGGATTTCCCTTGCAGGTTGATTAATTCTACCTCGACCCCGCAGCCTTGTTTGGATCGGGACCCATCGAACTTGAGGGTCCACAAATCATTACTTGTGTTCTAGAGCTGGGGAGAGGGGGTAGCCTTTGGATTATTCTTGGGAGACTTGGGAGGGGCTTCCTCCTGAACTGTTGGCATGCAGGTGGGGATTACCTCTGAAGGGGGTTGAATCTAAGGTTCCTAGGGAAATGGCACTGAAGAGGTGTTTCCAGTTGGAATACTTGGGTTCCCGAGGATCAACTGCATGTGCTTTTCTCTAGAAGGCATCGATGTGCCAGGTAGCGACATAAAGGAAAGGTTCACACTCTAGCTCTGAATGTTTTTGATAGTGCACTCGGCACCAAGTGTTAGACAAGAGTGTAGCAGGGGTCGTTGCGGCACCCTGAGAGTCAACTTTGACTCTCAACTTTTCTTCTAGGTCCTGGGTTCTCTGCAGAACTATGGGATCCTCCCTGAGGGTCAAATCGAATGTCAGGATTTCAAAGGGCCGGTACACCCTGGGGGAAGTCTCAGAGAAGAAGACCTCACTGACCCTCCTGACCTTGGTAAGGGCCTATTTCATTCGGGGTTCACTTTCAACCCGGATCTTGTTTGATTCTCCTTTCCAAGGGAGCCATAAGTGGGATAAGTCGGTCGAAAAGTATCCATTCAAGGACTTAGACCAATTTGGACTTAATAACATCCCATAAGTCTCTGGGATGTCCACCACTTGGACGTTGATTATGCTGGCTATCCTGGGGTCCAGGATAAGCTGTATCCAGATGTTCTTCAATTCCCCCACCATTTTCATGGCAGTCTTATCTAGCTGAATCACTGCACTATTAGATGGGGTGGGATGGAATTTGAGCTCCTGGCATATGGAGAGGGGCATGATGTTGCTCGAAGCTCCAAAGTCTACTACGCAGCTGTGTATGTTTTCTCCTTGGATATTCAAGCCTAGTAGGAAGGGAGGATCTTCATTGTTTCTCCAAAAGATAGCCGCATTGGCATCCTTGAATGATACAATCTTGGGTAGATGACTGATGACTTCCAAGTTTTCCAAGAGCTTCAAAAGTTACTTCTTCTACTCGGGACAATTTAGCAAAACCTCCATCAAGGTCATGTAGGTGGTAGTTTTCTCTAATGCCTTTGTAATATTGAATCTTCCTCCCAGGAATTGGTGACTTCCCTCAGCTAGGTCTTTCTCTTGGTTAGAGCTTGAACCTTTTAGAGGGGTGGGCCGGTCAGTTGTGTTATCCTAGGGAGGGGTGTCCTTGATAGGGGGTGTAGGCATGTAAGCTGGTCCTTTACCAACCTGACTCTGGGTGTTGTATGGAGTCTGCGGTTTGGTGAATGCATTGGCCTCAAAGGGCGGGATAGATTCATCAAAGAATCCATACAATTCAGATTCCTCTTGATCTTCCCTGAAAGTTCTAAAGAAGATGGTCTCATAGGTGAAGGCATTGTGGGTTGACTCTTGCATAGGAGGCTCTGGGGGAGTAGCATCATGCGATTGTTGTCTGTCTAGCTGGGAGATCATGATGACCTTTTCCAGCGTGGCACAATTCACCTCATTGTGTGAGCCCATGTCATGCAATCTAGACCAATTAGTCATGGGCTGGAAGTCTATGACTGGTGTGAAATGTGATGGTCTAGCACCACTTTGGTTGGTATTTTGGTTCAGAGGTGGACCTCCGGTGTTCGCATTATTGTTCTATTTCTATTGATTAGGCTGAGGCTCATTATTGAAGTTTCTTCCCTTGGCATTGTTGTTTCTTTGGCCAGAGAAGATATTCCCTCTTTGGGAATTAGAATTCTGGGGTGCATAAGACCCCGCCTTTAGCTGACCCATGTCCACAGTTAGGGTAGACAACATTCGCCGGAGGGACTCAGCCTCGGTGGTCAACTAAGTTTTTGCATCACAATGTGATGGTTGTTGTTGTTGGTTTCCTGGGAAGACAGTAGTATTCACTAGAGTCGAGGGAAACAATCTTCCAGCTGCAGATGACTGAAAGAAGGGCACTCTGAGCGGTTGTGTCTGAGGTTATTGTGTCTACTACGGCTAATTCCAAGAGAAGGCCTCTAGACCTTGTATTGCCTAAGTCTATGAGGGATAAAAATATCGGGCCTGCTGGTCTATTAGCGATGGTAGGGGATTCATTGCCATCACGGGGGCACCCATTGCCAGATTGGGGTTATACCCTCCGTCGTACATTGTTCCACCGTGGATCATGTTAAAGGGCCTGCTTTGCCCAATCCTTCCTGGGGATTTGTTGAGACCATGGGATAATTCTAAGGATAGATTTTAAACCTTCACCAAAGTATCCCAGTCACCTGCGGTGGTTGTTCTCCAAAGGAGAGTGGCAACGAAGGGGTCCATCGCGTTAAGATAAGTCTATATGGTTACTTCCGGGGATGGAATAAAAGGGCCCATGCACCGCTTCAAGGTGCGCTGGAACCGATGGTTGAATGTTGTAAGAGGTTCATTGGGTTCCTTCCTAATAGAGATGAACTGGCTATGGGACCAGGCTGGGTCCACGTGTACGCGAAAGGTAGGCAAGAAGGCGTCCTCCATGTCCTGCCAACTATTAATGGAGTTGGCGGGAAGGTTAAGGTACCAGTTTGACTCACCCTGCCTTAAGGATAGGGGAAACATCTGGGTCACAACATCTTCATGCTGGATTCGGTGTCAGTTCATGGCATCTTTGTATGCCTGTAAATTTTCTTCTGTAGTTCGTGAGCCTAAGTGCTCATATCGTGGGCAGATCTTCTCCGGGTGCGAGGGTAAGTTGTTGATTACACCCAGAAAAGTTCCCATTGGGGACCTGGTGTTGCCAAAATATGCAACCATTGGGGAACTAGATTTTGAGTAGTTTGAGTGCTGGTTCCTAGGATTGTCTGAGAAGTTTGGGTATTCTGAGGTATGCTAGACCCCCAAAAAATAGTGGTTGGTGTGGTTTTTGGGGTCCATTTCTTTCGAGCAGGAGGCTCGAGTTCAACAAACCTTTTGGAGTTTGGGGATGACCTAAGGATTCTCTCAAATTTTTCTAGGGAGAAAGACCCAATCCCACTGAAGGCTTGACTCCTAAAAATATAGCTTGGGGAACCTTCGGGAGGTGTAAAATTAGAATCTTGAGAAGGGGATGAGTTCATGCCCTCCTTCTAGCGCCATTTTTTGCTGACGGGGTTTTGTTGACCGGGTCTGCCAATAGTCATAAGTTGTGATCGGGCACCGGGGTATCGGCCAACTCCGCCTGTAAAGGTTATTCAGGGAAGTGAGATTCCCCAGACCTCCAAGCACCTGGGTGTCGGGTCACGATGGTGCGGGGCTCGGTTGGGAGAAGTGACTATTTTTGAGGGGGATAGCTAGTTTCTTCAACTCATTCTGTCTGGGGATTCAGGAAGGTGAGGTTTCTCCAAGCATTCTACACTTAGCAAATAAACTGAAAAGATCCTGTAGGGTTAGAAATGTCTCATCTACTTATAGTTATGTTTAAACATCCCATACATCAATAATGCTCTGATATACTATACTAAATACCAAAGAAATACACAACCATCAGTCCATATTTGGTCAATAGCAAGGGAAAGGAGGTCGTTAATCTACTTACAATATCAAAGTAGAAGACATGAAGAACATAAAACATAAAATATCATTAACTCATAAGATCAAATGCCAACAACATCATTGCAAGAACTCTCCCTTCTTCATTAATATTTCTTCTAGCTAGCACTGGTGCGTGATACAGTGGTGGCTCCAGGGGAGCGTCTAACTATTGAAAGCTTAAACAATGGAGCATTGAGCTCTGAAACTGAAATGAAAATACTACTTTTCTATTACTGTGGACAACAAAATCATCAATTTTGTCAGCCCTTGGAAAAGGGTCGGACTTACGATTTATACACATTTTCATCTAACCCTAACCCTATTTTATATTACACTGTAATAAAATTTATTATCTGGGGGCCGGTACTACCCACGCCACCCTACAAAAGACCTTGAGATGGAATAGGCCTAACATGTCAGAAGAATAAGACAAGAAGGTAGAGTGGAAGAATCAACCTCGAGAAGAGAGCCAGGAAAGAAAAGGAAGAAATCTGATCCTTGGGGATCGAGGCTACATCCCTCATAAATGGGAAATGTGGTGCCCTGTCTCCAATGTGCCAGGTGTACATCTAAAGCAACACCTCAAGAAGACCATCTGTCAAAAAATAAACTGTTGATCTGACATTCCTTGATGTAGCCAACTACCCTCTAACAGTCTTTATTAACCGCTTCTAAAAGTGACCAGTCGGCCTCGGCGACCGGGACATGGATCACTCGAAAAAATACAAAATTTAGGATCCGCGACTCTGGGATCCAGGAACTTACATTCTGAAAGAATAAAGAATACAAAATGCTTGGGTTTTCTTTAGCCTCCAGAGAAACATTATTGTTGCTTGTTGTCATTGAAGGTTTTGAGAAGGTGGGAGATTCCATCCTCATCAATTTCTCTGAGGTCGGACCGCCGGTACTTAGCCACCTCAATTTGTTCCCCTAGCTCTGGAACATTATTCTTGAACTCATCGGCCATTTTTTCCATGTCATGGCCACTAAGGATCATGCGAGTTAGCCCTGTCATTTGAGTCATGTCCAGTCCCTCCAGGGATTGATATCTGGACTCCACTAATTCATCGAACTTACCCAAAACATACTCCTCCAGAGTGCATTTATCAGTGTTGAATGGGTCAGCTCCGGAGACCTTTGTGACAAATGCCTTTTACATATTTGAAGAATACTGAACCACATTGATTTTATCATGCAGAACCCCTACCAGTTGCTTGAGTACCTCCAATGTGAGGTCAAGTCTGGAGTGCTGGGTCCTCACAAAATCAAATGATTCTTCTCCCAGAATCCCAGACTCAGAGACCATCTCTTCCCCAAGGCTGAGGAGATCTTCTAGTTTTACCTTCCATGCCTCATAGTTTTCCATATCACCCTCCCATATGTTAAGGATTGTTTTTGCCTAATGCAGAACATGTCAGGATACATATAAATCTGGGAGGGTAGATACCAGGAAATGTCAGGTGTTCCCTACTTGCAGAGTGACCCACTCATCGACCGCTTGGGCCTTCTTCTTCATTGCTCGTAGGGAGTCTATGTCACTCTAAGGTTATGGAACATCAGATGTGGAGGCCTCCATAGGAATGGCACTAATAGGCCAGGCCATCTTGGTAAGCAATCCCATAAGGTTCGTTGTCTTTTCCTTTTCCTCTTTGAGCCTTTGGGCCTCCTTTTCATATCGGGCCTCTACGCCTATGGTCGCCTCTTTTAACAGGTTCACTTCGCCCTGTTTACCTTTTTTTCCCAGTGATATCTTTGTGATATCATAATCTTTGGAATTGGTCGTTACCTTATTGGTGTCTGGGGGACGTGTTGCAACAATAGAAATTATTTCTCCTCCTGGCCTGGTTTGAAGAGTATGAACTGTCTGGGCTTTCTTGGCCTTTGGTGGGCCCTGGACCTGAGCCATCATTTCGGCTAGGGAGAGGTGAGCTCTAGGGGTGGATGGATATTTTCTCTTCTTTCTTTCAACTAACCACTGAGGTGGTAGGGGTGGCTTATTTTCCAAAGTCTGTTCTTTCAATTCTTCCCTGGTGTCCTATTGCTGTTCTTCCTCAGTGGTGTGGGTCTCACCCGCCCCTTTCTCTTTATCTTGGGCTTCGTCAGGAACATTTCCCCCAGTGATGTTTGTTTCCTCTTCCTTTTCCACTGTATCTTTAGCTTCGTCGGGACCTTCATTGGTTGTCCTATGGGTTTCCTCCTCTTGTTGTTCTTCTTGTTCCTTGGCCTCTGTCGCCGGGATTTCTTCTTCTGTTGGTGTATCCTTTGGTAATGGGGGAGGTACCGGGCCAAGATTTAATTTTTGTGTCATGGTTATTAGCTACCCAAAGGCCACTCCGGGGAGTGGCACTTGGAACATGGAAGCTAAGGTTACGATTTCTCCCGTAGGTCCAGTCCCCTCAGTGGATGCCGCTTGTTCACTCTATTTTTGTTGGTCTACCCCTGTATCTTGCATCTCTGGAACTTCGGAGGCGGTCTCCTGCTCTATCTCCTCTTCTTCCATTTGTTCCTCCTGCCCTTGTGCAGGTCTTCATTCCTCAGCTTCCTCTTCTGCTGGGACTTCAGCCTCTATTTTCTCGATATCCCTCTGCAGATTACTGAACTCGTCGGTTGCAAAAACATCATCAAACTCATCCTGCGGAGGAGGGTTGTCTAGGACATCGACAGGTTCTGTTTCCTTTTCTGGCTGCAGGGAGTCGAAAGAAAGGGTCTCAACTCTTGGAGTCTGGGGCATCCCCAACTCCAGGTCCTTCTTGGGCTTCGGGTCAAGCCTCCTCCTTCTCTTGGTAATCAAGGGTGGCCCCGCATCCCTTATTGCTGCTTGCTCCGCTGGATCCACCCCTATTGCCTTAACCATCAAGGCTGCTAGTGAAGGGGAGGATGGAGGATGAATGGGTCTGGCCATAAGCACTGGGGTAGCCAGCCATGTGATTAGCTTCTCCTTCATTTGTTGGGAGGCTACTACCGATTGTCTTATTTTCTCTTTAATAGGGACTTCTTGCACAGTGGGAGTTGTGTCTACCCCTTTTCCTTTATCTACTCTTTGTGAGGAAGTCCCCGCCCCCAGAGTTAACTTTGGTACCAGCTGGGCCACCCGGAAAATGCTTCCAATGCATAGCTTTTTGAAGTAGAGGTGGCTACATTCAACTATGTTGTGAGTGAACTCTTCAATTGTGGGCCCTTCTTGCGCATCCCAGTTCACTGGTGGAAGGGTCAATTTATTGATCCCTTTTTCCTTGTACTATGGATCGACCGTGGAGCCAGTATTTGAGAAGTCCTCTGAGAATCTCTAGAGCTTCAATCTTTCCATCATCCCTATGGTCATCCTGACAAAATGCCAGCCTCGAACGTCCATGTTGTCCTGGCAATCTTCCCAGAAGTCCTCCATATGATATTGGTGGGACTTCGATGCCCAAGGAAGCGCTACTGCGATCTTGCCATGCGGATCAAAATGTTTCCGTGCTAAGTAGAATTCTGCCAAGTTATAGCTCTGAAGCTCATTATCTGCCTCTTTGGCGACAGCCAAACTACATGAATAATTCCCATAGGTAATTGGGAATGTAATATTTGTTACCTTCTGTTGACGGGGTTTTGCTGACCGGGTTCGCCAACAGTCATAAGTTGTCACCGGGTTCCGGGGAAATCGGCCAACTCCGCCTGCAAAGGTTGTCTGGGGGAAGTGAATCTTTTGGGCCTTCAAGCACCTGGGTGTCAGGTCATGACGGTGCAGGGCTCGGTTGGGAGAGGTGACTATTTTCGAGGGGGATAGCTGGTTACTTCAACTCATTCCTCCGGAGATTCGGTACAGTAAGGGTTTCCCAGAGCATTCTATTCTTAGCAAATAAAATGAAAAAGATCCTGCAGGGTTAGAAACATTTATCTAACTACAGTCATGCTGAAATGTCCAGAACATCAACAATACTCTCAAAGATTACACTAAATACTGAAGAAATATGCAACCATCAGTTAGCATTTTATCAGTAGTGACAGAAATAAGGAGGTCGTTAATATACTTTAACATATCAGAGTAAAGGACATACAGAATGTTAAAACATGAAATACCATTAACTCAGAAGCAGGGACGCTAACAACATCATTGCCAAGAATCCTTCCTTCTTCATTAATACTTAGTCCAGC